>JAJKFI010000139.1:1305753-1326170 GCA_029204185.1 Lerista edwardsae | reverse complement strand
AGAGAGAGAGAGAGAGAGAGAGAGAGAGAGAGAGAGAGAGAGAGAGAATAACAATTTCTCCAACCAAAAAGAAATTGCTTATGTCATTTATATACTGTATACTGTACTTCATTTTGATTAGGGTAACCTCTAATAAAAGGTCAGCCAGGGTTCCCCCTACTTAATTTTTATTGTATGTTTTCAGTGCAGCTATGAAAATGATCCACATCCAAGGCAAACACAGGGTAAAATACCAGTTTAGCAGAGTCATTCTTGGTGCGCATGTGTGTGGTGCCGTTCAGGCCCTCTAGTCCAGCAGCCTTTTCTCACATTGGCAGCCAGTGCCACTCGGGGAACGTTTTTCTTTATAATACACCTTAAAATAAAAGAAAAAAACTCCACCCCCTTGCCAAATCTTAAAGCAATGCCCTAGTCTGGGAGTTATGTGTGAGATGCTGACTAATATCATGTATAGATTGTGATTAACAGTTTGATTTTTAATGTTGCCTGTTCTCGTCATATCTATCATGAACTCATTAGGGTAGCTGTAGGCAAGCGACTGGCCACTCAGCCTGTGTCCCCATCTGTAGTAGTAGGATGATGTTCTGTGTTCATCTGTGTTCACGGTTATTTGAGAATTTCTGAGACAATGTAGGTGAAGTGCTCATAATGCTGCGAAGTACCTCCCTCCCTCCCTCCCTCTCTCTCTCATTTATGAAAAGTTATTGAATTGTATAAAATACAGAAGCTTATACAAAATCAGTCTTTATAAGTATACTTTCCTTATACTGCTTGAGGCTTGTCCCATTGTATTAAATATCTGTTCCTTTAAGAAGATTAGAATGTTTAAACCGTCAGCAGGTATTAATCTATGGAAGCTTCTCTGACACACAGCATTGATATAATGGATTCTAAACAGATTTATTTATATATCCCAGACATTACTCAGGTTTTTAAAATCATTTATCAGATAAACCTGGGGTAAAATCTGGAATACATGTTTTCAGCCTTAGACAGAGATACAATTGAAATATTTTGTGCCTTTTACAGTATATATTTTGGATGCAGTATCACACCTAGGGACGTGCACTGAAAAACTTCAATCCTAATAATACTTCCCTGGACATAAATCCCACTGAAATGACTGTGATTTACTCCTGAGTAATCCACAGGATTTCTGGACTTTGATTACAGAATGATACAAAACACTTATTAAATGCCATCCAGTTTCAACAATCAGTAATACTGGCTAGAAAGCTTCTGTTGAAGGTAGTGTTGCTAACTCATGCATGTTGCTTGAATGGGAATCTACTATATTACAGATTTCAAGTGATTTCAAAGTCATTCCTTATAAGTATGGTGTTCGAAAATGGTGGGGTTTTGTGTTTGTTTTTTGCAGATTTTGTGATTTGAAAGGCACAAACTGGTGTTATGTATTTTATTCTAAGTTATTATTCTGTAGGTAGTGTCAGCAGGTACAGCCACAGTATTATTTCTAATTAGAAAAGTAGTCTATTTTAATTTCTGAAAAAATATCTTAAACACCAAAATGCAGTGTTTTGTGTTTTTATTTGGAAACAACATCAAAAAGGTGGTGTTTTGTGTTTTTATGCATTTGTAACAACTACACGCATACCCTACTTAGGAGGAAAACCCCTGTTTTGAAGATGTGGTGGCTCAGTGGGTACAGCACATGCTTTGCAGGGCGAAGGTCCCACTGAGTTCAAAGCATCTCCAGGTAGAACTCTCTAACTGGAGATCTTCAAGCAGTGGCTCGACAGGCACTGCAGGAGATGCTGTAGGAGCATTTCCTGCTATAGGCAGGGGGTTGGACTAGATGACCTTATAGGACTCTTTCAACACTATGGCTCTGTGACTAGAAAGGACTGCCATCTGAAAACTTGGAAAGCTACTGTCAATCAATTAAGGCAATACTGATTTAGATAGACCAGTGGCATGACTTGGCCCAAGACAGCTTCAGACAGCCATGCCTGTGAAACCCTGGAAATGTAAGGGGTGCAAGTCATGCGCTGGCTCTTTGGCAGAAAACTATACAAAATTGTTTTATTATTTTATTGTATTTACTTTTAATGTTGTGAGACGCCTTGGGTGTCCAATACAGGGTAGAAAGGTGGAATAGAAATAATAATAATAATAATAATAATAATAATAATAATAATTATTATTATTATTATTATTATTATTATTATTATTATTATTGCTGTTGTTACTTCACTGAGTGGTGACTTGGCTTGCACGTGTGAAGGAGACATTATGGATCAAACACAACCACTTTATCTGACATCATCTTAATGCACCATTTTCAGTAGCATTGGTTAGCATGTTCAGCATATGGTTCGCATATTTAGAGAATAATGTGTGAGTCATCTGTTATTGAGTAATCAAATTATGTACATGCTCATATAGAGCCAGCTTGCAGAACACCTAAGCCATATAGAAAAGATTGACAAAAATAGTAGCATTCGCATTTACTTCTGGTGTTGTATATGAGTAATATTGGGTGAAAATCCTTCAAAGAACACTTGCATGTTCATCAGGGGATGAATTGCATGTGTAAATGATCCATCTCATATCAAAGACAGGCCAGAGATGGTGTTTATCATCTCACTGTGCCACAGATACAGAGCTCCTTGGGGGAGCATTTTACTCATTCACCTGCAAGTCATTGTGGGATAACATGTAAGAAATGTTTTTCCTTGAGGATGCAGATGACAGCGTTGCTTGTAAATCTTTCTATTTGCTGATAATGTACATGGAAATGGTTCCCTTTAGACTATGTTGGTTATACATAAGCCAGTTGTGCGATGCCTTGGTGAAGCTCCTGCTGTTGTTAAAGGCCATTAATTATGCATCCAGCTAAACAACTAGCTACAGAAAATAAGAGCATTTTAATAAGTTAATCTGTATACTTGTCATTTGAATAAGATGCAGACTGCTATGCTTTTGTGAGTGGTAATGGCAGTGAAGTTTCTTGGCCTAAAGAATAACTAATTTGTTGTTCTGCAACTAGTTTCTGGTCTGGAAACTGCAACTAGTGCATAATGCGGCGGACTGGGTGGTTGCTGGAGCATGTCAGTTCGACTCAGGCCACAGCTCTGGCCAATTATACTGGCTGCCAATTTGTTTCCAGGCTGAATTAAAAGTGCTAGCTTTGATTTTTAAAGCCCTTTATGGCTTGGGTCCAGGGCATTTGAGGGACTGCCTTCTTCCATATAATCCTCCTACCTGTCCTCTTAGGCCCTTCTGACTGTGCCACCACCAGTAGAGGTGGGTGGGTGGGTGGGTGGCAGCTATGAATAGGCTTTTTCGGTGGTGGCCTCTAATTTATGGAATTTCCTTTCCCTTGAACTAAGAATGGCTCCCTCTCTGGAGATCTCTCAATGGTGGCTCAAGACTTCCTATTTCAGAAGGCATTCCTTCTGAAAAAGGACATTCAGACATTCCTTTTTCCATTTTGAATGAATGGTTGGCTGGCATCTTTCAATGAAATGGTTTTTAATATTAGTACTCCAGGTTTTGCGCTGTTTTAATGCCGCTTTGCTATTTTAATGTTTGTTTTTAAGATGTTAATACTGTAATTTAACGGTTGTAAGCTGCCTTGGGTCTCCTTCATTGTGGGAAAAAGGCTGGGTAGAAATCTTTTAAATAAATAGTTTTGTTGTAAAAATTGCATTGGGTTGCATCCAGCCTGACGGCCACTCGCGCACATAGGTAAGGTGCTGAGCAGCGCCGGAGCTGGGATAGGGTGGCAGGAGCGAGTTTCAAAGGAGGGAAGAGGGCATTTCTGGGTGGGGGAGGATGGAAAGGGGTAGATCAGGCCCAGGAAGGGGTGGGATCAGTAGAGGACTCCCCTGCTATATACTAAACCCCTTCCTGAGCCAGCCAGCTTGCACCGGACTCCTTGGACTTTCGCCAGCTATATAGCTGACAGAGATCTGAGTAGCCCCATAGTCAGGTAGGGGCATTACTTGGGGTATGTGTGTGAAAAAGATTCCCCAAAGATCCTTGGGATAACCCAAGGAGACTTCCAGCTGGCTCACAACTAATGCTGGATACAGATGTGGCAGATGTGAGTGGCATTTGGCAACATAGTATTCTTGTTACTGGTTCCCCCACCTGGTACCTCCTCTTGGGACCAGGTGATTTTTTTGTATCTGCCCCCACATTTTAACTTTGTTGAGATTGGTTTTAATGCCATTCTGCTGTTTGTGGTGTGTCCCTTTGTTGCTCACTCGCCAGGCAGGAGCAGCAAATGCCAGGAGAATAAGAAGGGAAGAGGGTTTCACAAACACCTTGGCACCTCCACCTCTGCTCTGACTTGCTCACAAGAAAGAAGATAACTATCAGCTGTCTGTTTCCTCTTTGGCTTCTCCACTCTCCCTGTTATTGAAAATGTAAGAAAGGCATAGTTTGGCCCCATCAGGATTTTGCTAGACATCGCAATCTTCCGGGGTGGAGTCAGATCTGCATCACCAGGCCAATCAAAGTGAAGCTTGCCTCGCCATGAATTATCCATGTCAGGCAACAGTGTGCTTCAACAGTTAGTATGGTGGGTGCTCACTGGGTAGCTGGTCTGCTTTCTTCGCATGGTGTGAATGAGCAGGCTGGGCAGCATTGTGCTAAGTGGGTGGAGGCCAACCCTATGTTTTATGATTATTCTTTTATTATTGATTTTAGATGTTGTTTCTGCAATTTTACAAACTGCCCTGGAGATGTTTATATTGAAGGGTAACATATACATACTTGTAATAAATACAAAAAAAAAAATACTACCTGAAGCCTGACCAAGGTAAGGAGTGTATTATTAGCCACTACCCTCAATGGAAAGAGAGAAGGAGCTGGTATGACTGGATTGCTTTTGAAAAGCAGTGATAAGCTTGGAAAAGGGACTAATCTGAATGTAACAAAAAGGTAAATGCAGGCTTCTTTTGAGTTCCACATTCTGAAACACTCTGAATGAATGGTGTTTTTAAACTGTGTGCTTCTGCACTAACAATCCGGGCATAATAGAATTTGTTGTTTTCAAAATAAGAAAATTGTTAGGTAGGAGTGTTGGTCCATTAAAAGAAAAAAATACACAACCCAAATAGAGTAATACCTTTATTAAGACCAACCAAAGGCAGCAAGGTTTCAGTTAGCATTCTAATTTTTAGGATTCTTCATCAGATCATCCAGGAGACTTCTGAACTTAGGACGTGTTTACTTTTGAAGGGTGAAATGCCCTCCAATACTAGGTAACTTTCCCAGGTTGGCTGCAGTTGACTTCCAGTCTAGTGGGACCCATTCATGTTTTCTGCATTGAGACAATAAAGTCTGTCTTGATGCTGTTTTTTGCTTCTCCCCCCCTCCTCCAATCTCTGCCTAGGAAAGAAGTAGTCCTGTGTTGCAAGTTAGGTAAGGAAAACTGGGCTAAGTTACAGGCTTTATCATCCCAGAAAATGGGGGTGAAAAGGTCCGCATTTATTTGCTTCCTGTGTCTAAACAGCCCTTTGTGCATACTGAAGTTGTCAGACACCTCCAGAGGCTGGGTCACATCTGCATGAAAACCTCCTAAAAGCCATCTTTTACTTTTGTTAGATGGAAACTTACATGTCTCCACTTCCACCTTTCCTTTTATTTACCATCTAGCTGCTGCTGAAGAATCCTATAGGATTTGAAAGCTTTCTGTTTGATAGCAAGCTTCCATTTTTCCATTTGGTTGGTCCTAATAAAGACATTAACCTACTTTCAGTGCAATCCGATGCATATCTACTCCAAAGTAAGTCTCATTAAGTTCAGTGAGACTTATCCCCAGGTAGACGTGATGACAGCTGGGCAGCTCAGTTCTAATGCACTAGCACAGCTAAGCCACATGGCCTGCGCTGTATCCAGTTCAGATATGGAGCAGGCTGGAAGTCTCCTTGGGGTAAGGGAATATTTTCCCCTTACCCTGAATAATGCTGCAGCCTGCCCAATGGCGCTACTTGGATCTGCGTCAGCTTAATTGATGGTGCAAAACTGAGCAGTACAGCCCCATGTAGGACATTCAGGCCTGAGAGAGAGGATAGGATATAGCAGACGTCTTCTCCACTTCTCTCGCCCCTTCCTGGGCCTGATCCACCACCATTTTCCTCTTCCGCCCTAAATGCCCCTCCCCGCCTCCTTCTCCTACCATCCTTCCCCCACCTATGCACTGCTTGGCTGAGTATTGACCACCACCAGTGGGTGCTGGTTAGGATGCAGCACTGGCCTGCCTGCACTTACTTTTCTGCTGGTTCTGCTGGCCCTTGACTAGTCGGAAACATGCTTTATTGCTAAGGGTATTAGAAAAGGGTGTTCTTTTTTTCTCAGATTTTGTTATTTGAAAGGCAGAAAGTGGTGTTATGTGTTTCCATTCAGTGCTCTCATTCCAAGTTCTCATTGTTATTAATTGTAAAGGCTTTAAGTGTACTAGGTAGGTGATATAGGTGATATAGTGTCAGCAGATGCTGTCACAGTATTATTTCTAATAAGAAAATTAATGTATTTTAATTTCTGAAAGATATTTTAAACACCAAAATGCTGTGTTTTGTGTTTTTATTTGGATATTTTAACACAGATAAGGCTGTTCTTATACAGTTTTGCCAAAAAAACACCCTATCTATATAGCACATTGGTGACACTCTTCATTAGCACTGCCAGAGCCACAGAATAGGATTGTGCTATTAGAGTTGTAATGTTCCGATTGCTAGTCTTCTAATGATGCTGCAAAAGGCATCACTACCTAACACTACTGGTTTAAATTAATGTTTAAATTGCATAAGGTAAAGGTAAAGGTTTCCCCACGACCAAACTGTCTAGTCGTGACCGACTGTAGGGGCGGTGCTCATCTTATCCCTGTTTCAAAGCCTGTAGAGCCGGCGTTTTGTCCAAGGACAAGCTTCCGTGGTCATGTGGCTGGCATGACTCTACGCCATAGCGCACGGAACGCCGTTACCTTCCCACCGAAGTAGTTCCTATTTATCTGCTCGCATTTATGTGCTTTTGAACTGCTAGGTTGGCAGGAGCTGGGACAAGCAACGGGAGCTCACTCCGTCGCGCAGTCTTGAACTCCCAACCTTGCAGTCGGAAAGCCCAGCAGCAGCAGATTAACTTGCTGTGCCACCACGTCCCTTAAATTGCATATGAAGGGGCAATTTGACTCCTCCCCCCCCTCAATGTGGTGATGGAACCTTGTGCGGCATGGTAATGTCTGTGATCGGGAAAAGAGGGATCAGTCGGACAGGTAGTAAGCAAACTGGCCCAATGTGTTAAAAGACTAAACATGTTAACTAAAACAAACTCACCCAATCACAGCATTATCAAGGCATGGAAGCAAATCATTGCAGAGATACCTGACTCACCCTTTCCAACAGAATCAGAAGGAAAAAATGCTGCTGTTGTAACTGTTCAATTTCTGAATCCTTAACAGTGGCATATGTAGAAGGGGGCAAAACTGTGTTTTACAGGTTAAAGATGTAAAGTGGTCCCTCCCTTTTGCCTTTGGCTGCTACAAAGTGAATGTGGAGGAGAAAGTGGAGCAGGCACTTTGTTGTAGAGCAATATTGCAATTTTTTTTGTGTGGTTTTAAACCTTAGAGAGATTTCTGCAACAGAAAATGAAGTGATTTGGTTGGCTGCTAAATGTTTTGGCAAGTCTAATGCACCTTGATTAAAAAAAAAAGTAGTTTTACGTTGGGGTTGGGTTTTTCAAAAATTCTTCCAGTTCCCTTTCCCCTATCTATAAATTACAGCAGGAAGAAGATGGAATTCTGCGGTCCTTTTCTGAGGATTTGGGACTTCATTAACCCTACAGAGCAGCAGCACAAAAACTTCATCATGGGTTAGACAGATGATGTTTCTGCCGAAATGCAAATGTCCTTGTATAAAATCCCTCGTTATGTGTAACAACTCCAACCCCTGAGTACTTGCACTGTAATCTGCAAAGCAGAGATAATCATGTGGGTTTCTTTCTGTAATAGTAAAGGGCCTACCTTTCTAATTCCTGTGCTTTCTCATTGACTGTAGCATGCAAAAATGATTCAGAGTTTGCCCTCTCTTACTGGCTTTGGAGGTGTTTGCAATTACAGTACTTCCTAGTTTGGCTCTTACCCAGATTATAGGTTAGCAGGAATGTATGATTGTTAAATATGTTAATTGTGGTTTCATGCAAGATGACAGAACCCACCTCCTCACAGGCTTTATGGCTCAATTCTGACTCCATATAGATATGTCTACCATTGTATTCATGCCGGCAGAACCATTTTCCATCTTTGAAAAGTAGCTCTACAGTCTCATTTTGCCAGGCATCTGGGTTTCATCCTGGTTTGGGGCTGATTGCCAAGCCATTAAACGTTATGTGCTATATTAAAGTGACAGGTACCTAACAGTTGCACAGCACAGCCGCATTTAAAGTTGTCAATAAGTTCCTGGAAACTGCAACTTCGAGGGAAACTACTTTCAACAAAACCAATTTTACCGTTCAGTGGAATAGGGTTGGCTTTAGACTTGATCAGAGGAGGGAATTCTCACACACATCCTTCTCCCTGACTTTGGGTCTTCTCAGGGCGCACTCCTAACTTGTGCTGGAGTGGGCAGGCCGGCGTGCCTGCACCATGTTCAGCGCAAGTTGGGAGCTGCCTGGAACCTCCACGGGAAAAGGACACGTTTGAGCCCTTACCGTGGGGTAAGTACCAGCTGCCCTGATGAGTAACTTGAATTTGCGCCCAGCTACAGAGCCTCCACATCAGCCTGCTGGGGAACTTAGGGAGCAGTTCCCTGATGGGTGGTCCCTTCCAGCCCCAAAGGAGCCCTGATCGCGTCCCCTCCTCCCACTCCTAGCCAGTTCTTGGTTGCCTTCTTGCCTGCCTGCCTGGGGCAGTGCTCCAAGGGGCTTCCACCCCGCCCTCCTCACTGGCTACTTGTGCCTCTTTGTGCTTCCAGGTTCCCTTCTGGCCACCCCTGCGGAGCACCCCAGTTGGTTTCGGCCAGGAGTTGCATCAGGTACTGTGCAGGGTCTGGAGGCTGAGGCGATGCCGGTGGCCACAGCAGTTATGTGGATTTTTCATCAAAATGTAACCTGTACAATGTAACCTTGGCAAATCTGGAATATTTGAGTGTCACAGTAGTGTAGTAAATAGTGTATTATGTTTGAACTGGGGAGATCTGGATTTAAATATCTCTTCAGCCAGAAAGCTTACTGTATGGCCCTGGGCAAGGCACCATCTACTGGGCATTTTGAAGATCAAATGGGAGATCCCCAATTGTGTTATCCTGAAGTCAGGGCTGGTTTAAGATCTGTAGAGGCCCTAAGCACTGAAAAGATTATGGTCCCCCCATGTATATGTAATTCAAAAGAAAAACCCTAACCATAAAATAAAAAATTATCTTGCAAAATGGAAGTAAATGCTGTGGCACCAATTTTACACTGCATAAACATGTATAACATTAAATTGAGAATACAAAGATGACTCTAAGGGCGCAATCCTGCCCTGGAGCCAGGCCGGCACGGTTAGGCCAGAAAAGTTTGCCTGCCACAAGAGCCACCATAAAGTACGTTGGGACTACTCTTGGAGTCACGGAGGATGGTGCACGTCTGTGGGTTGGCCTCTCTGACTCCAAAGGTGGTCCAAACATACTTTACAGTGGCCCTTGTGCCGGCCAAACGTTGCTAACTGTGCCAGCTTAACTCAAGGTTAGGATTGTGCCCACAGTGTGTTCATAGCCAAAATGAGACCTCAACTGGGTTATATCCGCAGGACTAGCCTTAGTACAGTGGTGTCATTCAAATGATTTAGAAACAGGTACTCACTTTTGATTGGCACTTGTCGGGGTCCGCCCACCGGAAGTGACGTCATAAGCCGGAAGTGATGTCGTGGCAGGAAGTGAGGTCATCGCAGGAAGTGAGGTTGTCAAGCAGGAAGTCCTGTCATTGTAACACGATAAAATGACATGAATTGTAAATTGGCATTCTTGGACAACAGCAATTGTACAACCGCACTGCCAACCGCCAAGCCACGGGTGCAGTCCCGGGAGAGTCAATTCAGGAGCCCCAGATCTTCCACTGTCTTGCAGAAACCAGTAATGATGTCAAACCATTAAAAAAAGCAGCCTCCCCTCCCCTCTTTCCCTGGCACAATCTTAAATATTTAGTACAGATATAACTTTTTGCCTTGAGGTTTCAGGAGGTGGGGCTGGCTCGAGCACAACCTTTACCAGTCATTAACCACTTCCAGATGTGGCCAGAGCTTTCTCCCACTGCCCCCAACAAAGCAAGACCATCCCAAACCCTGTCTTTCCTCCTGTCCATTTGAGCTGTGTACTTGTTATCAGAAATCTCTGGGAAATGCAAGTCTGAGAAACTGAGAAACCAACCCCCCTCCTTCCTTTCACAAACAGAACTTTTTTTTCCTTTTAAAGGGACTCGAGAGCAACCTCTCCTACAATTCGCAGAGTGTTTGATCAGTTTGCCCCCTTGACTCTTCCTGACCCCCTCCCACTTCAATTAGCGCCAGGATTCAAGGCTCAGTGCTTCGTTTTACAAGGCTGAATAAAAGTTTTCCCTGATGGCCATCTCTTTTTTTTTTAAAGGAACGCACAAAAGAGGGGGGGGGAAGGATACGCTTCAAACAGTAGTGAGATATTATCATTTCTCTATAAATAAGTGAAACTGTCACGTGACCTGCTTCCTACCGAACCACAGCCAGTCCCAGTCTCTCTGTTGGGGGAAAAGGCAGGAGCCCACCAGGGCCACGTTGTTTGGATCTGGGCCAACTCCAACATCCGCAGCTGGGCCCAGCGGCCATGTGGCGCCCGATGGAGCGCCCGCTGGCAAGGAAAAAAAAAAATACCGCCCCCCAGGCAGCATACCTTCTTGCTGCCTTATTCCTGCTGCTCTATGCTCTGCTCATTCGATTCCCGCTACTTCTCTGCTGCTGCCGGCGCTGCGGCGCTGCATCGAGGGTCCGCAGCTGGGCCCAGCGGCCACGTGGGCGCCTGATGGAGCGCCTGCCAGCAAGGAAAAAAAAATACCGCCCCCAGGCAGCGTACCTTCTTGCTGCCTTATTCCTGCTGCTCTCTGCTCTGCTCATTCGATTTCCGCTACTTTTCTGCTGCTGCCGCTTCCACTGCCGCCGCCACCACACGCTGCCTGCTTGCCGGCTTCGATTGGGCAGGCGCAGGCCAGCTTCCAGTGGGCAGGCGGGCCAGCGTCCAATGGGCGGGCAGGCCAGCCTCCAGTGGGCGGGGCCACACCGTCAGCCAATAACCGGTTCGCGCGAACCGGTGAGAACCGGTAGGGTGACAACACTGCCTTAGTACGATCACAGCTGAATTAGGCCCCTCGCTTTGGAGGTTCCCTGCACTGCCACCAGTTCAGAGGTGGATCTACAGGGAGGGCAAAGCTCTAAGTGTTGCAAGAAGCCTTACCCTGTCATGTAAATCCCTCCTCTCCCTTGCTGCTGTAGCCAGTAAGCAACGCCAAGATGTTGCTTTTTCCTGGGAGGATTAGCTAAAACGGTGCAGGAGAGGAGTGATTTCCACTGCAAGGTAAGGCTTCTTGCAAAACGTAGAGCTTTGCCCTCCCTTAGATCTGCCTCTGCACCAGTTCACTCCATAGCAGATGCTCTAGCATGGAATGGGCTGTGCTGAGGTGCAGCAAGCAGAGCACTGTGTGAGCCTTGCCCCCTGCCCTTGGGTATGTATGGCCTGAAATGGGCCTCCCAGAAGCTGTTGGCGATGACATCAGTGCGTCACTTCCACCTATGTCTAGGTGTCACAATTCACACACAGCACCATTGGTCCTGTGCTCACTGTGGTTGTCTCTGCTTGGTGAGTAAGGGGGGCAGGGCCCCTACCAAAATGCTCTGTAATCTACTACTGGAGACAGCCTATTACCGTCTATTCCAGTGGTTCCCCATCTTTTTTGCACAGGGACCCCCTTTTTGGGGGGGGGTCAACTGAAAATTTTTAGTTTGGTAGGAGTTGCTGGAGTATTTTACTATACAGTTCCTTGAATCACGTTGATTTATCTGTTTTGACATATGATTTATTCCATCTTATTCTCTTATCACCTGGCTTAGCTTTGACAGGGAAAGGGATAATGCTGGTGATTTTTGGGAGAATCCTGACTTCCTGCTGGAAGCTAGTTTAGGGGCCTTTTTTTTTGTGAGGCAGACTTTCAGTTTGCTTCCTGCCTTTTCTGATGGAGATTTTCTGACATGAACTTTGTGGTCTGAGTTCAAGTGGACAAGAATGCATATATAACATGATATTATGGAAAGTGTTTTTTTGTTACATTTTAATTTTTCCTATACCATTGACCAATTTCTCCTTTAATCGCATCTGTGGCCTTTGGGGCTTTATGTCTCCTGGAAGGGTATTTTTTGGCAGACGAAAGCCTCACCATTGTACGCTCTCCCGGGGCCCCCCCCCCGGGTTCTCTCTCAGTCTCCCTAGCAACTACTGAATGGAATTCATCCAGCCTGCCTCATCATAAAATTAAAATTGCAATGCAAAGTAAAGTGTCCTGGATGCTACTACTGTTTGGTTTCTCTGTACAAATACATTGATGGTGCGCCAAGACATCCCAGCTTGAGCCTAATATAGAAATGCAGGTCTGCGACGAAAAACGGTAATGAATCATTAAACAGAACAGAGCAGTGGTTCCCAAACTCCTGTGAGGGAGTTGGGAACCATGTAAGCCTTGGCAGGGATGGGGCAAAGGCAGCAGTTTGATCCCCAGGATTGCGCTGCTGCCCTGGGCAAAGGGGCTTTTTTGAGACTCACTCCTTGCAGCGCTGGAGTCCGGCTGGTGTAGAGCGCCCTGGGGAGCCCAATGCGGTCGTGAAACCGGAAGTGGGTTGCAGTCGCACCTTAAACTCATTCCGTGGCTTGGGGAGCCCTGCATTGGGCTTCCCAGGGCTCCCGACATCCCCCAGACTCCAGCACTGTAAGGGGTGAGTCTCAAAAAGCCCTTTTGCCCAGGGCAGCAATGCAATCCTGGAGATTATGTTGCAGCCTTCCCACTCTTCCTGCCCCTTATCGTGACCCACCACTTTGGGAACCCTGGAATAGAGTATGGGGGGATGGCCAGGAGGAGTGTTATCTAATCTAAAAAATTGAGATGAGCAACGCATTTCCTCCATGCCTGCCTTATTGTACCTTTCATTGTTTTCTCCCCAGTAATTGGCTTTGGTCTTTGTTGTGCTTCCTTTGGAAAGCAAACTGTACTCTCATATGAAGACTGTGGCGTGTTGCCTGTCTACATCCTTTTCCAGAGTCGCTGATCATTACTAAGTGCATTTTGCTCTTAGGTGACCAGTAGGGTTGCTAGGAGGCATCCAGTAGTATATTTTCAAGTGAGATGCAGCAAACACGCTGTGTGCTGCCTGTTTTTCTCCTGTCCTTCTATCTGCCACCCACTCCCTCCATTGTGCAGCATTTATGGAGTTGTCTTTCCTGCACCAGGTGGGGGAAAGGATGGACAAAAGCAAGTGGGAGAAGCCATGGCTGCTTTGTCTCCCATTTAACTGATGGCTTTAGAGATGCAGCTTGCTTGCTTGCTTGCTTGCGTTATTTATTTATTTGCTGCTTTGCAACAAAAAGTGGTTCACAAGTGGTTTACCGAGCAAAATAAATCAGTAAGGGCTCACAATCTAAAACTAGGCAGCCATCATGACATGCCCTCCTTCTGGGATTTCAGGGGCAGTTCCCTCAGCCAGAGCAATGGGTTGAGGCAGGCTTTAGAACTGGGATGGCCCAAACCGCAGCTTGCAAGTTACGGGCAGATCTTTGCCATATAACATGTGGCTCATGGAAATATGTTGGCTGAGCTCCTTTTTGCTTCACAATAAATATAAAAGGTAAATAAAAATGTTTAAGTTTTACCATTATTTACCAGGTATAAAGTGAGAGACCATTGCATTGAAACATATCGTTGAGATCCAGGAATAGCAGGAATGACCCTGAATGGCAGAATGCCCAGTTCCTATATGGAAATAATTTTCTGCATTGGAAATTTCAGAAAACTCTCGTGCATGGCAGTAGTAGTCTTACAAACCATTCAGCAAGGATACGGAGCATTTGTCATCCTTCTGGGTTTGGACTTCATAAATATGGAAGTGAATGACCAACTCTGCAGGGCCCAGAAACCAGCTGTCTGCCTCCCAGCAACTCACAGTCCTTGCCAGTTCTGTTGCTATGGGTGGCAGCAGAATCTTGGCCACTGGTTTGTGCCCTGGCCAGTGTGGATTGGACAAGGCCATCCTCATTGCTATCACCTGTGGCAAAGGCACACTCTCCCTAGCTGTGGGAACAGCCTTGTTTCCCTGTTTGTAGCCTAATCACCTCCACAACAATCCTACTCCTCTGTCATTTGTTGAATTCCAGCCAATTAAGCACCGATTAACTGAGCACTTCCCCATATAGCCTTGCAGCAGTAGCCCCCCGCCCCCCCCGACCCTAAACACTTACACACCACCCTGTTAGCACCATGCCAGTTTTCTCTTGTTTGCCCTTTTGGGTGTTTGAATAAAGAATCTTGCCCCCTCCTTCCTCTGATCCAAAAGAACCTCCAGGCCACGGCCATCGCCGCAGGCTGGAACACGAACAGACATTGGTGTCTGGATTTTCCTCACCCAACTCCAGCGAACTACCCATCTACCGTGTTTGCTAGGAATGCAGGCATAATGGTCACAATATCTGATTGGTTCTGTTGGATTAAGGCCTCATCTCTTTCCCCATTCCCATTGCTTTCTGCATGCTCATACCTACATTCCTCCCGCTCAGCTGGTTTTTCCACATGCAGCTCTGTCATCCTCCAGACAGTAACTGCTCCCAAGCATTTTGCTTACAGACAAGGCTGTCTCTTTGTATCAGATGCCAGCTCCACTCCATGAGATTGTAAACCGAAAGTACCCATGACAACTGATTCATCCCCCATAGAGACCACACATGGTACCTACAAAATGCCTATGCTTCCAGAAAAGCAAATTCTGCTTCTGGGTCAGGTTTACCGCACAGGGTCCGAGCAGGTGCCAGGAGGATTCTCTCAGCTTGAGCTGTGTGAATAAACTAATGCACACTGAAGACCCCAGTCTCTCGGTCCACACGGCATTTCTGAATTTTCCTCTCTTCCAGTACAAGAGCAATATTCAGCCCACATGGCTATTTCGTCCCTGCACCGCATCCAAAGCAACTTAGGAGGCAGCTGGAGATCACCTGGAGTAAGGGGATATATTTCCCCTTACCCCAGGTCAAGCCCCAGCCTCCCTGCCAGCTATATAGCTGGCAGAATCTAAGCAACCCCATGCGGGGCAGCTCTTGCCGGGAGCAAGGGTTAGGATACAGTGGAACAGATCTTCGCTGCCCCAGCCCCTCTGAGCCAGCATGAGGATGGTCATACCAGCTCAAGTGCAAGGTCATGTTGTAAGACTCCTAGGCTTACACCAACATGAGGAAGGCATTCTTAGACTTTTCTTGCAGGTGTATAAATTGAAAATGGGAAGGCCACTGTTTAAAATTGTGAGGATGCAGGAGAAAGCAAGTTAAGCTGGATGGGCAGAGCAACATCTGCATTCATGGGATGTGAATTGGGTTGTGAATTTTACAGGATTCAAGCCCCAACCCAGGCTGATGTCCTGTGCAGGCATGAGCAGAGCCTTTGTGGTAGCCCCTCGGCTTTTGCAGTCCTCACAAGACCTGAACAACTACATTTCAAAACTTCTGAGCAGTTGTAATGTTAATAAACATTCTGTAACACTTCAGTCCCTTGTAGGGCTGCTCATGCTGGGAGCAGGGGTTAGGATACAGTGGAAGAGACCTTCGCTGCTCAGCTGCTGAGCCAATAGCTAAGATACTTTAATTATACTGAAGATAGACCTTTTTTGTCAAAAGATGGATGGAGGTTTCAAAAATTGCATTACCTCATGTTGAGGGAGGGGGGGGGAGAGAGAGATTCAACCACTTTTTGGCTAAAGTATGCATTCTGAGCTTTACAGGCCAATTCTATGCCGGTTAGTACCAGCAGAACAAGCATACGTGCTGTTTCAAATAGCACCAGCCTGCCAATGTGAGAGTCCCAGGGACAGCAGATGTGGCGACTGCTGCATCCTATCCCCCCTCCCAGATCTGAAAGCCCAAAACAGAGTGGCCTGGATTTGTGCCAGCTATATAGCTGGCACAGATCCAAGTAGCCCCATAGAGGCTGCTAGTGCCTTACCTGGGGTAAGGGGCCAAATGTTCCCTTCCCTTAAGGACTCTTCCAGCATCCTCTGTTCCTGCACTGGATGCAGCAGAGGTTGCACTAGCCCTGCGGAATTGCAGCATAGGATTGGGTTGTTAATTTAATAACTCACTAGTATGCCTGCACCATACTAACTGCTATAACAGTATAGGTTTGCAGCCTGAAAGATTGTCCAAAGCTTGATCTGATGTTTGAAAAAAAGGCACAGTGATTCCGATTTTATCTCTCATTTTATCTCCAAATTTTATCTCTCATTTCTGTTTTAGCAAAAAAGTAGTGACAATTTAGAACTGTTTAATCCTCTTGAAAGCTTTCACTAATCACATTGGAATCCTTTTAGCTTTCATTAGAATATTGCAGATGTTCACCTGTGTAGAAGCCTCTAAATTCATCTCAAATTCCACTTCAGAAGAATTCTGTGGCACTTCTACAGTTCTTGGTTTAAAACTAGAATCTTTTCTTCTTTCCCCCCCCCCTCAAAACCCCATATAAAAAGGTGTAGAATTTGCCACATGGTATGAATTCTATAGAACCCATAGTCCAGCACTGTTAGAAACCATTTTGTTTCCCTAAGAGAGCACCAAGTACCAAGCTGGACATCTCCTGAGGCAGCAAGAAGTTGTTTCTAAGATCAACAGAGAGAAAGAGAGGGAGAGCGTAAATTGATTCCAGTAAGAAAGGAGGACAGACATGAAGGCTAGAAGAAAATTAAATGCTGGCTCTTAAATCATAAGGTGAAAGCTGTTTGCTATGGCAATGTATTTTGAAAATGCTGTATTATTTTTATGTATTATTCCCTTCTCTCTCTCTCCTAAATGGTGTCTGCCATGACTGTCTTCTAAAGTCCATATATGGTGGGTGGGAGCGACAAGTTACATTACATATGTGCCAGTGCTTGCTGGAGGCATTATGATTGGCAAAGATAGAATTCGCAAGGCTTTTAGAGATGCTACGAGGAATTGTGCTCTGAGATTGCCTGCTGCTCTTCATGCCTGAGCAAACGCCCGTGCCTTATTGATCCACAGGGAAAACAAGATTGGGGGCCTGCCCTAACCTAACCCACAAAAATGCTGCACCTCTGGGCCATTTTGTACCTAGCACTGTGAGTGGCCATGGGGAAAAGAGGACCACCCACTCATAGTTCCTAAAAATCTCATCTGGAAGATGTTTACTACGTTGCTAGTGGTCAGCAAGCCAGTTGCAGCTTTGTACGATTGCTTTAAAGATAACAGTTCAGAGCTGTGGAAACTACCTGATTCTTCTAAAAAAAAACCCAAGTTTATTTTTTATAACTCTTTAGCAACGAATTGCACAGTTTCAAGCAGCTTCTGACACTACCAAGTTGATCTCCATTGCATGAGGTCAGTTTCAAATCCTACTCAAGTTCTACCCATCAAGAACTTTCAAACTTCCATTCGTCAGCTCTGAGGGTTTGTGTGTGTGTGTGTTTAATTTCCGTAATGCTGAGGACCTTGTTGAGTAATTGTCCTAACATTTTTTTTCCTTGGGGAATCAACATTAAAGCAAACAACTCTTGAAAATACTCCCATGCTTTTCAACATATTCTTACTATCAGGGTAGTTTAACAGACAGAAGTATCCTCTAAACTGCTTCTCCATCCATACACTGGGTATTCTGCAGAGCAATGCCCAGGTTATAGGGTTCCTGTGAGAAGTTTCAGGTACTTGTAGACTCTTTCAGCTTGCATTCTCTCTTAAGCAACAAAACAAACTAGTATTGCCATATCTCTTCAAAGAATTCTTAGGAATTCAGTCTCTTCTTTGAAATTCCTCTTCAAAACACATCTTCCATAAATCCTGATAGGGATGTGCCAGAATCCTATCACTGAGAAATTTCACTTGGCTTATAGCAATTTGGCTGGCTTTCCTTAAAACATTATCAGAAGTTTTAGGATAGAAACCTTGCAATTAGTTTTACATTTTTTACTTTTTAAAAAATGCTGGTTCCAACCCCATTGTTCCCCATTGCCTCCTCAGCATTCATACCTAAGTGTGTGAGTACATTTTCTGGACCTTTTGCCTTCCATGCACTCTTTTTTTCTCCTCACAGTAGTACTATGCGCCCCCCCCCATGAAAAACAGCATTTAACAATATAGATGGATATTGGGTACCAAAAGGATGGAAGAAAGGTGGGATATAAATCTATTGAATAAACTGAATAACACTCCAATCCTATCCAACCTTTAGGATTGCAATGCAGCTGTACCAATGGGGAATGCACTGTGTTACAATGAGGGAGGCCTCCTCAGTGTAAGGGGATATTTGCTCCCTTATCTCAAGGTTGCATTGCAGCTGCATCAGTGTTGGAAAGTTGGTTAGGGTTGGGTTGTAAATTGGCAGTGATACGCCAATGCAGCAAATATCCATGCTTTCGTTTCTGAGATACAAATGGTTGTAACACTGGTAGAATCTGTACCAGTGGTTTTCCTACAGGGGGGGCAAAACACTGCAGGAACCTGCACTCAAGTGTAACGTGGCCCCTACCCTTTGCCTCCTAAGCCATTTGCCGCTTGGAGAGCTGGCTCAAAGGCTTTTTTCTCCAAGCCTCAAATGACTCTGAAAGTGAGAGGGATGGGCTGCATTACACAGGATCTCAGGCTCCTGCAGCCTTTAGTGTTGTGGTTGTCATTGCCCCCCCCCATTGGATGCCACTGATCTGTACTAAATGTAAACAAGGATAGCACTGTGGGGAATGCTACTCTTGCACAAATTGTATATTCCCATTTTATACATGTATCCCAATGTGCAGTGCCACATTGGCAATGCCTCATTCTTTTGATGAGAAATCTCTGTAGAAATACTACGGGAAGTTTCTCATATTCCTATGCATGGTACTATGGTAACCAAAGCTGCTCAAATGAATATCTTTTAGGTAATACAGTAATGTTCTAATGTACTCGCAGTTGAGCTTCATATGCTTTTTAATACCAGCTCTTACTAGCCTATCTCTACATAGAAAATGGGGAAAAGCTACCAATTAGTGCCGTTAACCTCCACCTGTTGCTAAGGGCGGCTGTGCATATAGCATTGCACAGCAGTATAAGCAAGAGACCTACTCCACTTCAAAGGGAACCATTCATGCTGCCCAAACCCATCTGTTTGAATCAGCAGCTAACAATTCTGATTAGGTTCTTGAAATTGTTAACCCTGCTGCTGACAAACTTACGTAGCAATAGCCTTTTACTTTTAAGGTGTGGGGGGGATCCAAGGCTCCGTCCCCGGGCCATGCGGTCCCTATTTGGTTTGCGCAGCTTCCACAGATCTGCTGTACAGGAACTATAGTAAGACGATGCTCTTGCCCCGGGGAGGCTCCCCAGAGCATCTAAGGTGCGCTGGATATGGCGCATGCCTGCCAGCTTCGCCTTTCCAGCATAATTTAGGATTGCGCCCTAAAACTTGAGTCACGAAAATGCCAGTTTTTCATGTAATGACTCATGTTGGACCCGAGTCATGGATATCATTGACACAGGTGCAACTCAAGACTCATGGCAGTGACTCGGAAAAGAGTCATGACTCAAATTTGACTTGAGTCATGACTCAAATTTGACTTGAGTCCTGACTCACTTTAGTGTTCGTGTGTTTGCTCGCTTAATTTTGTTTCTTCCGTTGCTTCCGCCTTGCCCCAGAAGATATTGTGGGTGATCCAGAAACTGTCATACTGACAATGGCAGCAGATGTGGTGGGAGGAGGGCAGGTGATTCTAGGAGGTGGGGCTGGGGGCTTGAGGGGAGGAGGGTGGGTTTTTTCTCAGAATGACTCAGGAATCGAGTCAAAATCATTCAGAAATTTTCCACAAGTCAAGTCATGATGGCATGTGCTATAACTTGGGACTCAACTTGAGTTGCGGGGTCACTGACTCGAGACGTGACTCACCTTGCAAAAGTGTCTTGTACACATTCATGCTAAAAACTGACTTTATTTTTACCACCAGCTACTGAACACATATTCAAGCTTACCAAATCTACCAGAGAACATCTCTTTGACACCTGAAGGGTTGCATTACAAATCATGTTTAGTTTTTACAGAATACATAGCCTGGTCCAGGGGTAATGTATGCACAAGGGACGGGACACTGAATATGATGACATGTTCTAGATATGTAGTGCCCCATAATAATAATAATAATAATAATAATAATAATAATAATAATAATAATA
>JAJKFI010000139.1:1216642-1305743 GCA_029204185.1 Lerista edwardsae | reverse complement strand
TAATAATAATAATAATAATAATAATAATAATAATAATAATAATAATACATTTATTTATATACCGCCTTTCTTAATATCACTAGATTTCTCTAAAGATTGAACTCAAGGCGGTTTACATAGGCAGACTTTCTCACAAACCCGAAGGTTTTTACAATTTTTCAGAATGTTCTATCTTCCAAGAACAACACTCCTACAGATCTTTCTTTCTGGATTTAGCCTTCTTTCTTTAGCCACCCGTCTGTCATCTGCTGGCTGATGAGGCTTCCCTGCTGCCACCAGAGATGCAGCTGATTTCAGCACACTCCTCCTCCCACGAGGCAGCTGAAACTCAGCTTTTAATCAGCCGCAGTTTCCAAGGTCTGCTGCTCGCAGAGACTTCCGGCAGTCCCGAGCTCATGACCTTGAGATCTTCAGGTGTTATCTTCGGGCAAACGGAGGCATTAACCCTCTCGGCTAAATCTTCTGCTAAATAAAAGCAGGGATTCACATACTGAACTGAGGTAAAGACTCTTGCACTTCCTTTAAATGATCATGTGATCAAGGCTTTTCATTTCTGACATTCTACCAAAGTAAACCTAGATCATCATTGCATGAGGTTAGTTTCAAGTTCTACCTAAAGGTGGAAACCTGTTGTTCCCTATTGTATTTTGTGGTTCTGGTTACAATAACCTTCTGAGCCCAACACTCTGGGTTTAACATAGTTAAGATCACCTTCAGTGATACCATCCCTACAACTAAGCTCAGTTAAAACATTTCTCCTTAATGGCCCAGTGATGATCGGAATGAAGTACATCGAATTCTTCTCAGTGACTGTCTCCTAAGGTGCAAAATACCCTGTCCATGGAGAGTTGTCAGAGTTCAGTTTGGAGCATCTTCCACAAGCTGTGGAAGTAGGATTACCAACCTCAGGGCATGTCCCTATTTCAGCCTCCTTCCTGCGGTTTGCAGGCAAAAAAAGCTGAAATTTTGCGATGAGGGCCCAGAAGCAAAACTAAAAGCTATTTTCCTCCAGACCTATCCCTATTCTTTTTCACCATAGTAAATAATTATATAAGACTTGTATAAAGCCCATTTATGCATTTATTGTAACGTTCTTGGTATTAGCTGAGTCTTTTGTCTGTCAAGCTCCATTTTGGATCCAAACCTGGTTTGGTAAGACTGTGTATTACCCCTGCCAAGCGCTGATTTCCCAAACTACTATGGCAAGCTTAAGTGTATTTTGTGGATAGCAGTGCACTTATAGTGCACCAAACTCCTAGCTTGCCATAAAATTTACCAAGTGACCTGTAACCTTGGATGGATCGCTACCTCTTAGCATAGCCTTCTCCGTAGAGACAGAACAAGGATAGAATGAGATAATTCCATACATGCTGCTTGACTTGAACAACTTGGAAATAGGGTGAGATGCAGTAAAATGAGTATATCAGCAGGACAGCAGCCATTGGGTATCGTCCACCAGGAAATTCTCCTGCACAGTCTGTCTTGAAATGAGAACCCATTACGTTCTGTGTTACTTGTATTGGAGAATTGCCTAGTGAGCTGGTGCCCTTTGCCTTTATTTCCTTCAGACACTGCTTTTCATTTTCTTCTATTTCAATCCTAGTGAACAGATTAGACTATTAGACTGATCCTCTGAAGAACAAAGGATTTTGATCTTGATCTGACAGAGCTCTGCCCAGGAAAAGCTAACTTAATTGAAGATTTTGGAATTTAGGGGAAGACATGGAAATAATATTTAAAGATAAAACCTTCTGTTTCTGCTATAACCTATTCTCCATAATGGAATCTGGATTGAGAAAGGATTAACAAATGACCTGTGAAAGACTGTTTAGGATTGATGGTTGTTGCTATATTGGATCCAGAATACAAGATACAAACTAGGTAAACTGATATCTTTTATTAAACCAACATCTGGCATAAGAAGATATATATCGCCTGTAGCACCTGACTACCTAAATGGAGGCAAGGGGGTAAAAGGACTGTCTCTTGTGCTCTCCTCCTGCCGGCATGGTATAATGAACAGAATATTCAACTTGAAATGGGGTGATCAACTTGCCAACTGGTGATATGGCCAGTTGCTGTCTTTAGTCTGCTTTACAGGACTATTGTGCGGATACAAGGATTCAGTTTAAGTGTCGGACCAGTGCTGTAGCAAATGTGCCATAAGGAATGTCTGTGCCACGGATTCAGTTGCTGGGCTGGTGCAAGCAGCAGCGCCGGCTCACGGGTGCCACCATACCTGTTAGCTACGCCGGTCAAGCGACAGTTTAGATCTGCTGGCGCAGGGTTGCTCCAAGGGCGTGAGAGGTGGGTGGGAAGCGTAATGGGGCAGTGTTATGGGTGGAGATGGGGCACGGCATTGGATGTCCCCCCCCGCCTCCCTTCCAGAGATGAAATCCTGCCAACTGGGTGCCACCACAGGGGGACAGTGAACCGGGACATCCCGCCCCCCCCCCCCAGTGCCCATAAGGGAGAAAAATGGCTGCCCCTCCTCCTTTTACATGCAGAAGAAATTTCTTCTCCCACATAGGGATGGTGGAGCCATAGAAAGATCCCTCTGTTTTGTCATGGCATACAAGGGGTGTACATTTGTATTTACAAGGAATTGTGGACAGAAACTGAATCATCTCCTATGATAGGGAAAGGAACCGCGCTGCTCTTTCCAGAAATCAGTCTTGTTTTGTTTTGTTTTTTCGCTTTGTAAACAACCAGAATATAAAAAGAAAATATTGTCAAAATGATTAGCAGGACTTTGCAAATGCAACTGTAACAATGAAAATCAAATTAGCTGCCAGCTAATGGGATTATATGCCTTCCAAAGTATGAAAGAAACAGCTTTATATCTATGCAGGATCATAGAGAACAGAACATCAAAGAAGCTCAACTTGTACCATGCTAACAAAGGGTTGGGAAAATTAACTGCAGATTGTTACAGTTGGTGATCAGAGAGACTTTATGAAAATGTGCTTGTGAGTATAGGAAATATCAGGACAGGAAATACCTTTCAAACAAGAAACATCTCAGAGTGCTTAGTTTTGTGTCCCGCCAGTTGTCAGGTATAGCCCTCGCGAAGTGGGTAAAGCTGTACATGGACTGCATCCAGGGACAGCCCAATGAGGTTGGCCACCTGGTGCCTGACCCACTGCTGACCCGTCAGCACTGCCTCCAGTGCATCATGCGCATGTGTGCGTGCACGCCCACATCCTCCCGCACAAAGCTCCATATCTCTTCCTCCTCTGGTTCTTTTCCAAAAACAGAAAATGTGGAACTTCCCCTTTTATTTAAAGGGACTGAATGAGGAAGGAGCAAAGTGAGAGGGTAGGGATCAGTGGTCCACTGCATTCCCGCCATACCTTCCTTGTGTGGTCTTTTTAAATAGAATACTGACCCCCACACTTCCTGTTTTTGGAAAAGAACTGCGTGAGAAAGGAGGGTGAGGGTCATCCTGAGTCAGCCACTCTGCTTCATGAGCGGGCCCTGAATATGCCACTTCGTGGGACAGGTGGAAGATCACACAATTAGGGCGCAATCCTAGTATAGCTTGAGCTGGAACAGCAAGGCCGGTGGGCCTGCACCGTATCCAGCACAAGTTAGGAGCTGGCTGGCGCCTCTCCGGGGCAAGGGGACCACTGGGATAGCGCATAAAAATAGCTTTTCAAGGCAAAGGCTGGTTTAGAAACCTGCTCCTCTAGTTTCCTCTAGTTTTCTGTGTTTGGGGGTGGGGAGTTTTGTGGGTGTTTTTTTTTTTTAATATAGAGGGGTTGCATAAAATTCCTCCTGCCATCTGAAATAGTGTGGTCCAAGAAAAAGAATAGCTATCTTATCTGATGTTTGTGTGAGCTAGAGGGTCCGGCTAGCATTTAACAGGAACTCACCATACCAGGCATGTCTGCTCAAAAGTAACTCCCAACAGTTGTACATAGGATTGAAGCCTAAAACTATACGATTTATAAGGGAACTGAAATACTGATATGTGTAGTTTTTTTTTTTTTAAAAAAACTCTTTCTTTCTAGAAAACTTGTTTTGCCTTTTCAAGAGCCAATAATTTGTGTTTCTAAGGTATTTGAGTGACTTGTTGAAGAAATGTGTGGATTTGCATTTCCAGCAGTTATAACAACAAGAAAACCCATTAACATGTTTATTTGAATTCCAGGGTGCAGACTCAGTGGCGGACGCGGCCCCTTTTCTCTGTGGAAGCAAATATCAGCACTAACCATGAACCAGCCCTAACAATGGACTTTCATCTCTGTGTTAGTTAAACATGCTACACATTCCATTGCCGTTTTTCTTTCTTCTTTTGTGAGAGTAAACTGTTAGGCAGAGGGTGCTTAGTGTTCATAATGCATTTGTCAAGGCAGATGCGCTCGTAAAATTACCGAGACATTCAAAGTTAAAATGTAGTGCAAGTAAGGCTTGCTTCATCCATTAGAAAGAAACAGATTGTGCAGACATGCTTCAGAGTGGAAAACAATTTTTTTTTTCAGGTTATCAATGGGATGGGCAGTTGTGCGGGAGGTATTGAGCCCTCCTATATGGGTCACTAAGTGGGGCCATTTAACTCATGCATGGTTTTTTTTAATGAGTGCAATCATGTGACAACTTGTATGATTCAGTGATCCGTAACAGGCCTCATACAAGAAGGACAATCATATAAGCCAATGTCACATACATTGGTGGAGGTAGGGCACCCTAGTGCATTATGCACCTAGGCACCCTAGTGCATAATCAAGTGATAACACAAACACAAGCTTCTCTGATTTATGCCTGCTCTTGATGGTAAAGGATCAGAGACCATATAACCAGGTCCAATGGGGTACACAGCATCCTTTAGTTGCATGTTCTCATCGGAATAAATCTCAAATCTAGCATTGAGTTCTGTTTTAGATAAACTTCTGTGACAGCTCCATCATGAACAACATCTTATACCCAAATAACACTAAATTAATTATCATTGCAGTAGCAACAGCACACACAGGGTATTTCAAGTTTCGTTTCGTTCACATAGCCAGGGTTGTTGTTGTTGTTTCACATATCCTAGGGTTAACCCGTTTTTGAGACTTTTCACTTTTCAGTAGGACAGATGCATGAGTCATTAGTGCCAGCTATCTACCACCACTACCCCAATTATGTAATGTCTGAAACAATTCTTGGCCTAAACCAGTTCACAGCATTGCTGTAAGGCAAATGTGCTGCTCTGCAATGGTGGAACAGCAAATTAATCGATTGTAGAGTCCTCTATTTTCCATGCCGTGTCATTTTTAGTGCTAATGCTGATTTAGTTGTCCCCCATACTCCTGCCTTCCATGCCCTTTATATGAGACTTTGATTGAGGTCAGTAAGGATCAGTCACCCTTGATTGACTCTAGTCACGTAGGGGCTTGGAATCAGTAACATCTAGAACTTTGTTCCGAAGGTAATACAAAGTAGTTTTTGTTGCAAATGTAATTACTCTTCCTAGTGTAGCCCTTCTCCTTAGCCCAGCATGAATTTCAATTGTTCTTTAATCCTTAGGCAGCTCTAAATAGATCAAACCATGGGTTAGCAAAGTCACCATGGGGGGGGCTTCCCCATACCAGTTGAAATTTCAGTGCACGAAGGAGTAGATTCCCCAGTCACTTAGAAGTGTCAAGGTGGGGCCACATGAATGAGATCTGCCCTTATCTTTTACCCTCCACAGCTTGATGATGGCCTTTAAGTCTTCGTAAAATACAGGGGATATGCAGGTGGCAGGAAAGAGGGAGGAATGTTGCCAATTTCCAGCTGTAGAGAAAAATGATATGGTTGGTTGAAGGGGAAAAGTGAAATACGTCTTTTATGCTGCAAAATCTGTTACTGCTGTGATTACAACTTCTATAAGAAAGCAGGAGTTAACTTACATTTCTTGTTCATTTTTTTTTCATTATCACTTAAATAGGCTTGATGATAGAATTTTCCTTTGCCACACTGGTTTTTCACTTCATGACAAAATGATCATGCATGATTCTTGGAAGAAAAGAAAGTGGAATTCTTATTCAGTGTACTGTACAGGGTATGCAGTTGGATTCGTGTCTTTGAAAATTCTTAAATGGGCAGCCCAATCCTAATTTGGGCAGGAGCAGGCCGGCCAGCCAGACTGTACTGCATTCTACCCAAGGTGGGAGGCAAGCTGCAGCTCACCATGAAGCAAGGGATGTTTGTCCCCTTACTCCTTACTTGCTGTAAGGAGCCACCTGCATGGCAAGGGACAGGGTTTGAATCAGACATAACTGCCAGATCCTGGCTCCTCCCCCCCTTCTTGGGCTATCCTGTACTCCCTCCCACCTTCCCCATACCCAGAAAAGCCTCCAAGCAGGCTAAACTTGGCTAACGCGGGGACTGTTTACCATTCCCCGTTTTCAGTGCACTTGGGCTGACACAGCTGCCTGCATTGGACCAGCATGTCTTCCACTGAATCAGATATGCCTTATGGCACGTTGGCAACAGTGAAGGGCCAACGCAAGCAGCTTGCTTTGGCCCAGAGCACCTTTTGGATGGCATCCTGTATGTGTTTGCCCTCTTCAAAGAGCTGCATTTTTTCACTATGATGTGGAAAAGAGGAGGTGAAGAGCTGCTATTTCTGGGCTTGGAGCCAAGAGTGATCGGGAGGATTAACCCTTAATCCAGTCTGCCTTCTTTAATTTGTAAGAATGTACACTTTATTTTATAATACTGGATTATTTATGACTGAAAGTCATAAAATTGAGTGCAATTTGCTTTCTTTATTTTGTGATTTGCTTAATGAGTGTCAAAAATGAGGATTTTAAAAAATTAGTATTAGTATTGTCAACCAGTATTGACACCCATGGTAAACGTATTTGTTCTGAAGCTGTTATTCTTTATGCCCATGCTTCCCAAACCTTTTAGCACTGGGGCCCACTTTTGAAAATAGCAGTCTGTTGTGACCTGCTAAACAAAAAAAGA
Source organism: Lerista edwardsae (assembly GCA_029204185.1). Taxonomy (NCBI): domain Eukaryota; kingdom Metazoa; phylum Chordata; class Lepidosauria; order Squamata; family Scincidae; genus Lerista; species Lerista edwardsae. The sequence continues at coordinate 1,298,804 of JAJKFI010000139.1, read as the reverse complement.
CATCTAGCAATACATTTTTATTAATAAAAATTAATTAGTTGGTTAATTAATTAATTAATAATCACGGTCCTGTGCTGCTAGAGACCTTACAGAAAGTATGTGTGTGTAGACATTTGTTAGATTCTCCCTAGATATGGATTTCGCTACCCAGAAGCCTGAACTGGAGAGCAAGATGTAGGTTCACTTGTAATCTGTGGCAGCGGTCATCAGCCGTTTTCATGCCACAACCCCAATAAATGAAGAAACGAATAAAGTATGAGACTGATGACGGACCATCAATCCTGTCCCCCTCTTGGGACCATATCTGCCCATCCCACCCCCATTGTTGCCTTCTCCCCATCCCCATTACGCCCTCCCAGCACTGTTTACTGTAGCCAAATGTTCTTTTTAGAGAGAGCAGAAAAAGTTACCATGAGGTACGACACTGAAGGTACCTCCTCCTTTTCCTGGTGGTGTTCTTGTCCAATGGTCTTCAGCCTTTTTCATTCCTGTAAGTTGCAGTGACTCCACAACTGAGGTTTCGCGCCCCCAAGGTTGAAGAACACTGACCTACAGCATGCCAATCTCTAGAGAAAATTTGAAAATGTGACATTTTAATTTGGGGATATGAAGATTACCTCATATCGCAGGCTAGCTTTCCGGCTAATAATTCACTTCTGCAAACCAGGCAAGGGTGCTTGCAAAGCTTTTTTTTTTAATATTTCAAAAAACAAAATTTTGACGCACCAAAAATTGGTTCATGCCCATTGGTGGGTCCCAACCCACAGTTTGGGAAACACTGCTCTATGCTATTTTCTTGCTCCTTTCCTCCCCTCATTGATGACTCTCTTTTGTCCCCATTGCCATTTCACCTGGTTGGTTGTTTCAGCTCATGGGATGCTTTAACAATTTTGGCATTTTAGTACAGTTGGAAAAGAGCAACAAGTTTGAAACATATTAGGGACATTTTTAAACATAAGACTGTCTTACACCTTTTGGATGTATTTGTCATATGTAAGGCTGGGGTTTTTTTGTCGTTAAAAAACTTTTGTTAAAACGCCACCTTTTTGATTCAGCACTTCCTGAATAAAAACACAAAACACCACATTTTGGTGTTTAAGATCTTTTCCAGAAATGAAAACAGATTATTTTTTGAAATAATACTGTGGCTGCCTCTGCTGACACTATACAACCTATATCACCTACCTAGTATATTTTAAAGCATTTAAAATTAATAAAAAATAGAACTTGGAATGAGAATAACAACACATAACACCACTTTTAAATCATGAAATCTGTGAAAAAATAACACCATTTTCAAGTACGTTTGAATTGTCATGTTTCATCTTGTTTTCAAATATATAGAGGAAACAAAATGGGAGCCCATAGCCAACAGCAGGCCACAAAAATCTTGCATCTTATTCCAGAGATAACTCCGGTACACCAAAGTTCTTCATTTTTAGCTGACTGTCAGCACAATCCTAAAAGGTGCGCAGCGTCAACGCAATGATGTTGTGTCAGCGCTGCATAGCTAGCGCCAATACGGGGGCACTGAGCGACACCCCCACGTCGGTGCTAAAGCAATGGGACCGACACTATACTGTTTAACAGGTGCAGATTTGAGGAGCCCATAGGGGAGGCTCGCGCCTCCCTTCATGCAAGGGCACAAATGTGCCTTTGCTGTGGGGAGGCTCCAGCCTGTTCCTTCCTTGTGTAGGATACAATGGTGGTTCCAGTCAAGGTAGGATTGCGCCCTGATTTTTGCTCACACTCTCTCTAATTCCATCTAAATTCAAACTGTAAAACTGTACCCCTCCTCCAAAATTCTGGGGTGTCACGTCTGAAAGCCAAGGCCATCAAGGAACATTAGTTGATCAAATTCTGATCTGTCTGTCCCCAAGTTAGGTAATAGTTTAGTCAATGGTACAACCATTCACAAACGAGGATCGTAACCATATTCAGGTCCTCTAGTAAATAGCCTTCTTTTTTCTTTCAGTGTTCCCCTATGTTGTTTTATACCATTTGATATGTTTACAGTAAGGAATGATTGAATATGTGATTAATATTGTATAAGACCTCTTTTTGCCCAATTTATTTCCTGACAAGGGGACAAACGAGTCCAAATCCTCTGACTTCTATGCAAGAGGTAATCCCATGATCCAATGTCAGCATAATCCCCCCAAGACAGCTTAAATATTTGTACTTCTTTCTTAAATCAAGAAATCCCTTGAGGTTTATACCAATCTCAATTTTAAAAACGACTTGACCTGAAAACCCCTAGAGGAATTTTTGAGTAAGTTTGTCTCATCTCCAGCTTTCTGGCAAAGTTTCTCTCTCTCTCTCTCTCTCTCTCTCTCTCTCTCTCTCTCTGTGTGTGTGTGTGTGTGTGTGTGTGTGACACACACATGATACAGGCATTTGTGAAAATCAGGCATTGTATAGAATGTCTAGCAAAGTATGAAAGAGGCTTCTTTCATTCTGATCTTACATACTTTGCCTAGGTATCCTATAGAATTCTATACTATACAAGAATTCTATAGTGGGTCACAAGTCAATTTCAGGCGGGTAGTAAAGCACCTAGAGCAGCCATATTGGAAATGTGGGAAGATGGGATGCTGGAAAGGGGATGGGCTATGTGGTTATTTTGCTTCTGTCAAGGTTGCAAATAGGCTTTTTTAAACGTTCTGATTCATTTTTCTATTTGAAAATAACCCAACTTATTGCTGCATTCTCTGGAAAGCAGCAGGCTCTGGCCTCAAAATGACAGCACTTCCGGCTATGACATCACTACTGGTGGATCCTGGACAGATTGTCATCCTAAAAAGTGGGTCCTGGTGCTAAAAGGGTTGAGAACCACGGCTATAGAATCTCTATCATTTTTTTTGGGGGGGGAGAAGCATAATATAATAGACAACAGGGAATATATTAAATTGAAACATTGCAAGTTTAAGCTTTCTGGCTCCAGTTGATCTAGGAGGTTCTGCTGAATGGAATAGCAATTTGGTTCTATTACTAGGCAAGCCTTGTAAGTTTATGTTTGTAGTTAAATAGCCAGCTTTATTGTTTTCCTTGTTGCCTTCAGATCTGTCTGTTTTGTTGTTGGACTTCTTTCTGTTATTGACTGGGTTGGGTCAATAACCCAGTTATTGTTATTGTTATTGTTATTGTTACTGGGTCATTGTTATTGTGGAAAAGATCCCTTGTTGTATTACTAACATACTCTTTTAAGAAACCTCTCTGTGTTAGTTCATGTGTGTGGTTACGTGACCTGAGGGAAGGTGCATTCACAAAGACCTTGAAGGAAGTGGGTGTAGAGTTTGATTACTTTACTCCCCCTTTCCTGGTATCCTCTTCTTGAGTATCATACATACTCATGTATAAGTAAAAAAAAAAAAAACTTAAAATGTCCCAGAAGACCTGACATCGACTTATACATGGGTTAATAGGGTAAATACATTGAGTCACATGGTGGGCAGAGCAAGCTGTAGACTCAGGTGGAGCAAGGCAGGCTGCACAGTCTTCTGAGCATGCCCAGATGCTGCCCAGGAAATTGCATGGAATCCTTTGGAAAGTAAAACTGAGCCACACTGTGCATTTACTTGCAAGTAGATGTCTGTGTCTTGGTCCATTGGAAAAAGCAGGCTGAGAGGAATGCAACGTCACCAGAATGGTTCCAATCTGATGAACGTAGCCACCAAAGGGCTACATTCATCAGATCAAAAAGGAAGTCCCTCCCTCTAAGCTGAGAAATGTATTGAATCTTATGGAAAGTGAAATTGAGCTATACATTCACATGTATTCATGAGTAAGTAAATGTTTTAATTGTTCCTTGCTGTGTTGATGTTTTGTTTTTTTTCCTGCACTTTAAAACCAGGTGTTTTTTTCCTCCATAGCAATTCAATCCTATGTTTGATTTTGTTGGTTGAAATTGCTATCTTCTCAATGTTGTAATTTGGTTATATTTTGCTATTTGGTTATGTTGCTTATGTTATCCCATTGCTTAAGGACTGGGATATGTTCTCAGATGGGATTAGGTCATTATGTGAGCAACCTGTTCTTTCTTATGTAAACAGATATTGGCAGACTGCAGCTGCAGGATATGGATTGCATTAAGAGCCTCTTCAATTGCCTGCCTGTAGCAGAGAGTGTCTGTTTACACAAGGAAGAGGTATTAATGGGGTCTCCAACCTTTCCTGCATGACCTCATTAACAGCTCTTTGTTTTGTAGAAAGAAACTCTGCAGACTGCTCCAGGTAGGTTTCTGCAAACTTCATTAACACCTCTTTGTTGTATAAACAGACACTCCCTGTTAAGAACCTATCCTATGTAGGTCATTAGGCAGAATGTCTCTAAGCAACACATGCCTATAATTTGTTTGTGTTTGGCAGTGTTAGGTTAATTGTAATTGTTCATACAAACGTAGCATGCAAATCTTAAAAGGTTCCTGTCAGTTTAATTCAAGTAGTTCAAGTAGTTGACTGTGGCTTCAATCTTATGCACACTTACCTAGGAGTAAGTACCACTGAACACAATAGAACGTACTTCTGCGTAGACATGCCTAGGATTGCATTGTAAGTAGTTGTGCTTTTTGGGGCAGGGGTAGGTCTTTTATTTCTGTGCTTATGTCTGCTGACAGCCATAAAACACATACTACCTATAGGACAGTGATTACACTTGATAAAATGCTTTAAAATTGATTGAAATATTAATTTGGAATAAAAACACACAACACCATTGTACCCTTTTTTTTTTTTAGGATAATACCACCATCCACAAAAAAATAAAACCATTTTAGACTGCTTCTACTGATAAAGAATTAAACTAAAGGATTTCCAGAAGATATTTAGAGCCACTTTAAATAAGGTTACCAGATACAAATTGGGACAGAGTGCCTATACCTTTAACCATTGTATAGAAGCTGGAATTTGGGCAGGTGCAGCTCATCATGGAAGGGTTTCAAAAGCTGCATCTGCCCAAATTCCCTCTTCTTTACAATGGTTAAAGATATTGGCACTGTTCCAGTTTGCATCTGGTAACCCTAACTTTTAACTTTTAACTTTTCTTCAGCCTAGAAAAAAGGCGCCTGAGCGGGGACATGATTGAGACATACAAAATAATGCATGGAAGGGATAGAGTCGATAGAGGGATGTTCTTTTCTCTCTCTCAAAACACCAGAACCAGGGGGCATGCGCTAAAACTGAGGGTTGGGAGAATTAAAACAGATAAAAGGAAGTTCTTTTTTACCCAGCGTGTAGTTAATTTGTGGAACTCTTTGTCACAGGAGGTGGTGATGTCATCTGGTCTAGATGCCTTTAAGAGGGGATTGGACAGATTTCTGGAAGCAAAGTCCATCGTGGGCTATAGGCAATGATGGGTTGTAACCTCCTTATATTAGTAGTACACTACTTCAGAGTACTGGGTGCGGGAGTGGCAACAGGATCAAAGCATCTTGTTATCTCATGCCTCCCTGTGGCACCTGGTGGGGCTGCTGTGAGATACAGGAAGCTGGACTAGATGGGCCTTTGGCCTGATCTAGCAGGGCTCTTCTTATGTTCTTATGTTCTTAAACATCTCTTAGGATATAGCCACAAGAAAGACCCTTTATGGCTCATAGGCTTGTTTTGATATTCTGTGTTAAATGAAAATGCACCTTAAAATTTTACTTTCTTACTTCTCTTCAGTAAATAAGAGGACTGTACAGTTCTTAAGTAACAATTACTGCTAAGTCATTTGTCAGGAACTGGCATTAGGTAAAATCATACAAAATAATCTAATTCAAATAATTGCATATGCCCCTAAATTTTACCCTCGGCTTATCCATGTGTCATAGCAAATTCCGTGATTTTTGGCATAAATCTTGCCCTCAACTTATCCATGAGGTTGACTTATGCACAAGTATATGTGGTAATTCTATCTGTGTTGGAGGATTCCTGCAGAGCATGGAGGGGAGCACATGGTAGTGAATATAAGAAAAGCCTTGCTGGATCAGGCCAAGGCCCACCTTGTCCAGCCTCCTGTATCTCACAGTGGACCACCAAATGCCTCAGGGAACATGCAAGACAACCAGATTCTTTAATCTTGCTGCCACTCCCTACATCTGGCATTCTAAGGTAGCCTATTACCCTTGTACCACCCTCAAGGAAGACACCAGAAGACACCAGTTGCTTGGTGGACAGCAAGCTTGGAGGAAAGCAGGAGTTGGTGTGTTTGTTGGGAAATTACACCTGTTGTTAGTACCCTGAACCATTTGGGAAAAAGATAAAGTCTGTTACAGACATCCCGATGAATAAACAAATCTCATTCAGTCAACAACAACACAACAGTCTATGGGAATCAGGCAAGAATTTGATAAGTGCATGTGTGAGACAAATGCTAATGTGCTAAAAACAATGTTCTATGCAATTCAAAATGTCTTTTGACTTCAGACTGCTGAAATAAATAGAAGACTAAAATGATGAAATGTGCATCAGAATATTTTTATTTAGTTTAGGCTTCAGAGACCAGTTTGTTAATAAAATTTTGGGTTTCAATTTGATAATAAAGTGTTCTTCCTGTTGTCTATGGTATTATGTGTCGCCCCCCTCACTGCAAAATAGGCACTCTATAGAATACCTAGGTAAATTATGTAAGGTCAGGACAAAATAAGTTTATTTCATACTTTGCCAAAAAGAAAAGTAGGTGTTTTATAGAATACCTGGGCAAAGTATGTAATGTCAGAACGAAATAAGCATCTTTCATACTTTGCCAGGCATTCTACATAGGATTACTCAAATCAGCAGAGACAGAGAATATCACCCACCCACCCACCCACCCACCCTCTCTCTCTCTCTCTCTCTCTCTCTCTCTCTCTCTCACACACACACACACACACACACACACACACAGAGTATCGTAATTCATAACAGGCTATGAAAATTAAGCATTCTTAAGCATTAAGAAAAAAGCTAAAGACAAAAAAGTATAAGAAAGGGTGGGGGTAGGCTGATCATGCCTTTATCATGATTATTAGAAGGTGACCTCAGTGGGCTCAGATTATTGTACTTAAAATGAAATTGATTTTGTACATGATTTGATTTTTATCTAGTATAGATTAATCATATTCTATAAGTAGGATATATTTTATTTAGTACAATAGGATGAAAAGGACATAAGTTGAAAAAAGGGTTTACGGAATTGTTTCTCAAACTAGGTGGGTCACGATCCAATTTCAGGTGGGTCGCGTAGCACTTAATGTAGCCATCACTGAAAATATCGGAAGCTAGAACTGAATAGGATGGCTGTGTAGCTATTTTGCTTGTGTCAATATTATAAATAGCCTTTTTCCCCCTTTCTGATTCACTTTGCTTTTGGAAAATGGCTGAAAAATAACCCAATTTATTGCTGCAGTCTCAGGAAAGCAGCAGGCTGTGATGTCAGAGTGATGGCACTTCTGACTATGACATCATTTCTGATGGGTCCCAGACAGATTGTCATTCTAAAAAGTTTCACAACCACTGATTCAAGGTACTAGATGCAATAACAGCAATATCTGATTAAGGGGCTGCGGTTTTCCTAGTACCTCTTTACTTTCGAATGAGATCATTTCCTCCTTCCCATTATATATCCAACACAATCCTATTCATATCTATTCAGAAATAAGTTTCACTGTATTCAATGGAGCTTACTCCCAGAAAACTGTGTATACGATTGGAGCCACAGATCGTTTTCATTGTTAACACTGAGAGGAAGACGGAATGGTAGGTGGTAAAAGCAAGAGTGGACGTGTGTGACTGTTTCAGAGTTTCTCTTCTCTTACAGATGTGTGGATGGATAAGCAGGAGCTCTTCTTCCACTCTGAGTTTGGTGCTTGCCGCAGGCGCAAGGCTAGACATAACTTTCTTGTTATGCTGTAAACAGGGACTCCATGGAAAGCAATCTCCTGCAATTTTCCACTCTACTGTTTTCTAATCTAGAGGAGTTAAAGCACTTTGCAATTTTGAAGAAGAGACAGTTAAAGGACGGCTTTGGCTGGTCAGGACCAGATGGATCTGTTTTCTGAGGTTAACACCAGGCAAGGAGTGCTGGACATGCCGAGAAGAGAGACAAAAAAGTTGAGACCATGTGTGCAGGTGTCTCTTATAGGGGAAATACATATTCAAGCCTTTTTTTTTTTGTTTCACTTTCTCTTCCTGCTCCCCATGCCTGACTATTGGAATCCTGTGGGGAACAGTAAATGCTGTCAATTTGCCCACTTCCCTGCAGCCACCTACCCTTTTTAAAGCTATTCTCTTGGTTATCATAGATGCCAGTTCCCTTGTTCACCAAGAGATGTTTTCTGTTCTGGTACTTAATGCACAACTCTTTTTTTCTGGATGCAGGGAACAGATTGCTGTGCTGGAAAGGATTTTTAGATTACAATTTAACATTACCATGATCTGTAGGAGTCATAATGGTCTGCAATGGAATACCGTAAAGAGAGTTAATGACAGAGGGTTTGTTTTTTTAACGAACTTCTGACCTAGAAGCTGGGTCAGAGTAGGCATTTTAATTTATCCATCAAGAAATGTGCAATTATCTGTTACATTCCGTAATCTATCCGTCAAGGAATGTGTGATTGTTCCATTCCCATGCGTTTTTGAAGAAAAAAATGCAAGTTTTTGTTCATTTTGGTTAAAAATGGAATTAATTGGTTGTATATATTTTTTGCAGTGGGAAAAATGAAGCACCAAACAGTTCTTCTATATGCATTTTCAGATATGAAGCATAAAATTCTTCTTGCTTCATGTTGGTTCCTAATGTGAATGTGAAATTTTTGTTGTTGGAGGTCTCCTCCAACGGGACATTATCTATTACAGTTGTTCCCAAAGTGGTGGTGTATTGGAAAAGGTGGAAGATACCCTCAGGAGTTAGGGAATGGTATCAGCAGTGGCCCCTTGTTCATATCAGGCAGGGATTACAGGGTTAACCCCAAGGCCTTTGCCTGCAGCAGGAGAACAGCTGCAGCCTAGGCAGGCTGATGAGGGCCCTGGCTATAAAGGAAGAGAGATTAGCACAGGTGGGAAAGGGTGTGGCTGATGAGCTAGAGCCTGCCCAGCAACAGGCACCTATTGGCCTGCCTCAGTATAAAGTTGGAGGCAGGAGCTGCCGTAAGGGGGAAGATGTCAGAAAGGGCAGGTGCCAGAAGGTATAGGAGCTGGACATTTGGACAGATGGTGTAATTGTTGGACTGGATAAAGGAAGGTAAGGCTGTTGTGGGAGATAGTTGGGAGTTATTGTGTGGCTGCCACACCTCTGGAGACACTGACTGGAGGAGGCAGGAGAGCCAGTGTGGCTGAGCAGGTACACCGACTGCCTTTGCTTGGTGGTGGGGTTTGTGGTGCCTGGGTGGACCAAGAGTCTGGAGGAGGCTCTATACAACCCCAGGGCAGCCAGTGATGAGGGCAGTCTGGAGGAGGCTGGCCAGCCTGTGAATCCAAGCAAGGCTGCTGGAAGAGAGGCCGCCCAGTGGGTGAAGGAACCCCCTTGCCTATATCTGAGGCTGATTAAAGGGGAAACTAGTCAGCCTAGTGTGGGTATCAGGGCCCTCAGGGAGGCCCAGCAGGCAGTTTCTGGCAGAACAGGTGGGTAGCAACCCACCATTGGGAACCAAAACTGGGCCCAGTAATGGGTGTCGCAATGGTGCTCTTCTCTGAACCTGCCCCAGTTTGGCTGCATCCTTGTTGAACTGAGGTGCCCAGAATTGGACACAGTACTCCAGGTGAGGTCTCACCAATGTGGAGTAAAGTGGAACCACAACTTCTTGTGACTTGGAAGCTATGGTTCTATTAATGCAGGCTAAAATTGCATTAGTCTTCTTTGCAGCTGAATCACACTGCTGATTCATGTTCATCTTGTGATCCACAGCAGCTCCAAGATCCTTTTCACATGTTGTGCTGCCAAGCCAGCTTTCTTTCATTCTATACCTGCATCTTTGGTTATTTTTGCCTGTAAAGTTGTGCAGATTTATGATAGAAACAATAACTTCCCATGATCATTAGTCAGTATTCACATGTACTTACACCAGAACAGAACTTCACATGTTCTAAGGTATCAAAGCACAGAGCAGTGCTTCTAAAAGTATCTGCTGTGGTGGATGAGCAGTTTTTTTTCCAGACATCCACCAAAGTGTGTGCTGGGATGGTTCCATATATTTCTTCAATTGCTTCCCTTAGAACAGTGATCTTCAACTTTTTTCATCTCACGGTACACTGACAAGGTACGAAAATTGAGAAGGTACACCATAAATTTTTTGACAATTGACAAGGCACACCAGGCTGCTTGTGAGGGATTAACATCCCCCAAAGGCCCTACTAATAAATGATCCTCCCCCAAACTCCTGTGGCACACCTGTGGACCATTCATGGCACAGCACACTGGTTGAAAATAGCTGCCTTAGAAGTTGGAGTGTTGCAAATTTTCTACAATGAAATATGAAAGAATTGGGGTGCATTATTATTATTTAATGATTTTATACCCCACCTTTCTGCCCTGTATTAGGGTACCCAAAGCAGCTTACAATAAAAGAATACAGAATAAAAATAAAACAATGGCAAATGATTAAAAGCAGCAGACTCTAATGGTCTATACAATCATTAAAATTACAGATTAAACATTACAGATTAAAATTACAGATTACAATGAAATTAAAGTGCCAGCCCAGCATGTCAGCAATTAAACAATGCCTCTTTAAGACCCCGCTGAAAGTTTGCCCTCCTAGATCAGGCCAAAGGCCCATCTAGTCCGGCTTTCTGTATCTCACAGTGGCCCACAGATGCCTCAGGGAGCAGACAAGACAACTAGATACCTGCATCTCATTACCAATAGTACCTGCCTCAAGAGCTGTTGATTCAGTTTTATAGAGGAATCATTGAATCTGTTCTTTCTAACTCTATAATGGTCTGGTTTGGTTCAGCGACTAAACAAGATAAGAATAGACTCCAAAGGACAGTCAAAACTGCCGAAAGAATAATAGGAGGCAACTTGCCCTCTATGGATGATTTATATATTGCTCGGATGAGGAAGAGAGCAGAGAGGATTGTTGCAGGTTGCTCTCACCCTGCCCGTAATCTGCTTGAACTTCTTCCCTCTGGGCATCATTTTAGGACATTGTATATTAGAACAACCAGGCACAAGAACAGTTTTTTTCCTTGTGCTATTGGATTACTGAATAGCTAATTGTGTAGTTTTGATTATATGTGGTATTGAGTGTACGCTGATGTTCTGATTTGGATAAATTTAGCGTTAGTGGGGTCTTGTTAATGTGATGGTATATTTTGTTGGATTATTACTTATTACTTTAAGGTATATGTGAGAGCTTTTGGGCCAGAGTAAAATTCCATGTATGGTGAAATTCCATGTATGGCCAATATAAAAATTCTATTCTATTCTATTGCCACTCATTTAACATAAGAACGTAAGAAGATCCCCACTGGATCAGGGCAAAGGCCCATCTTCCTGTATCTCACAGTGGCCCACCAGGTGCCTCAGGGAATACACAAGACAACTAGATATGTGCATTTCGTTGCCACTCCTCTACATTTGGCATTCTGAGGTAGCTTACTTCTAAAATATGGAGGTTGCACTACCCATCATGGCCTATAGCCTGCGATGAATTTTTCTTCCAGAAATCCATCTAGGCCCCGTTAAAGGCATCTGAGCCAGGTGCTGTAACTACAAGCTGTGGTAAGGAGTTCCACTAATTACTTAAATGCTGGGTAAAGCAATATTTCCTTTTGTTTTTCTAACTCCTCTGACGCTTAATTTTAGTGGATGTTCTCTGCTTCTGGTTTTATGCGAGAGGGAAAAGAACATTCCTCTGATGTACTGGATAGTTATTTTTAAATTTATGTTACCAAGGAGTTGCAGCAGTTGCCATTGTTAAGTCTTTTGCGCCCCCCCCCCATCCAAGTTCTGTAGAAGTTAAATCTGTAGAATGCATTCTCTTAACTCTACTCCAGAATACGTGCATGGTGTATGCACAAGGGCACAAAATACATACAGTTTCCTTTCCATTATCTCAAAGCCACATCTCTCTGCATAGTAAATACGATTGAGTGTTTTTGAGTTGCAGCAATTTGGTTTAGGATTGGCACTGAAGTTCACAAAAGTGTGACTTGAAGTGAATTTCAGGGTTCCTTCCCAAAACACACGAGTGTTCAAGGAAAGCCAAACAAGTGAAATTTTGGGATGGAGAGGTCTAAGTTCGTTATCCTTGCAATCTGATCAATTGTAACAAACATTTCTATAAGGCATTGTCTAAAAGGTAAACAGTTTTGGTTGGTTTACTCACATACTCTGCTTTCAGAAGCCAGTGGAAAGACAAGCTTTTTCAGAATAAATGAACTAAAAGAGTAGAGAAGACCCTTTAGTAATGGTGAGGACGTAGACTCCATTATCCTTTGTGAAAAGATGTGACAAGTACCTGGAGAGCCTGTGAAATACAATGATTAGCATGTCAGAATGCAACCCTAATGGAGCATACTGCCAGCTTAGCGACCATTGCAACATCTTAGAGTGTCACTACTCAGCAGCCAGTGGAAAGGGCTGCATCCAGACACTCGGAGTGCGATCCTAATCTGGAGTTTAGGCCAGCAAAATTTGGTCTGCACCACTTGAGTCAGGGAGGATGGGGCACGTCTGTGTGCTGGCCTCCCTGACTCCGAAAGTGGTCCAAACGTGCTTTACGGTGGCCCTTGTATCGGCCAAACTTTGCTGGTCTAACTGTGCCAGCCTAACTCCAGGTTAGGATTGTGCTCTCAGCCTCCAAAATAGTAAGAAAAGCATTTAGTGGCACAAGGGCTTGGAGAGGGTGATATGGAAATGTGGAGAGGGCGTTTCTGTTTGGGGGAGGGCTGCTTGGGTCCCCTGGGGAGAGGGAGGCAGGATCGAAATGCAGTAAATAAACAAGGGCAGATCAGGGCCAGGAGGGGAGCGGGGCAGGGGAGGCCTCCACCAAGCCTTTCCGCCCTCCCAGGCCTGCCGGTTTTACACGGAACTGCTCCATGTAATAGCTGGAGCAGATCTGAGTAGCCCTATTAGGCAGGTTGGAACATTACTCAGGGTAAGGGGAATAAGAAGACCATCAGCCTGCTCCTAACCTGTGCTGGATACAGCAGAGTCTGTACAGCCCGGCTGTTCCAGTGCAAGTTAGGATTGGGCTGCCGGATTAGACAAGAGTTGGATTCAAATCCAGAAACCTCTGCTCCAGAGGTTCTCAAATCCCTCAGGGAGAGTTTGAGAGCCTGTAAGTATTTCCACTGGGGTGGATGGGCCGATCGTGCAGGTTCTGGGAGAAGCACATGCATTGCACAGCTTACCGGGGTTGCGCTGGCCCTTTGGGGGATGCAAGGAGCCCACAACCCCTCTACAGGCTTCCACGCACCCCCCCCCCCAAGGACCAGAGCAACCCCCAATAAGTTGTGCAAAACATGTGCTTCCCCCAGCACCAGCACAATTGCAGGAGTTCTGGCACCACATTAAATTAAGGGGGCAGGGACCATGGTTTTTCAGGCTGAAAACCACTGCCCTGCTCAGTCACAAAGCTTGGTGACAGTCACTTGAACCCAGTATTGTTTCTCAGCCTAACTTATATCACAGGATTGCACTGCAGATAAAAAGAAGGTGAGGCCTTGGAGGACTGGCAGGCTACAAATGCAATGCAAGCGTATCCTTATTTTCATTTATGAAACACTGGAAAAGAGAGAGTACTGAATACTTTGTAATCTCCTCTGTGAATAGTACTCCTCGCCTGTCATGGAAACTTGGTTTCCTGAGCAGATCATTTGTTCTCTGGAAGGAGACAACATGCCAGTTTCATTACCTCTGTGTCTTCCTCTGGATCCAGCACTTCAAAGAATTAAAATGCCCATCCTGAGCTTTCATTCAGTGCATGCCAGAATGTCACCATTGCCTAGAAACGTTCTGTAAGATGATGACATGTAGCTACCTTTTGCTGATAAGCAAGTAAAATTGATAGTTGAAGGCTATAAGCCTATCCACACTTACCTGGAGTAAGCCCCATTAACTATAATGGAACTTACTTCTGAGTAAACATGCATAGGCTTGGGCTCAAACTGTTACCTATTCCCTTACTCTCTTAGTTTTTTTTTCCACACTTACACCATCTTCATTTCATCTTTCTTTTGGGACTGAGTATTAATTTTCACCAGCTTACCACAGGCCTGACCAAGCACGCCTGCATGCATGCATGCACACATGTGCCCCTTATAAATCCCCAGCGGAGATTATAGCAAAAATCTTTTTTTTTTACTGTGAAAGTTTGCACATGTTAAACTAAAGGCACTACAGCAGTTGCTTCCCAGGGTGGTGGGTCACGACCTACCACTTTGGGAAGCACTGCTTCTGAAACCGGAAGTGGTCGCAATAGTGTTTTAAATGCTTTCTGAGGCTGGGGGAGGCCTGTCGGGGTTTCCCAAGGGCTCTGCACACACCTCTGATAATGATATGCCATGGGTAAGACTAAAAAAATCCCCTTTTATTTGGCAAGTGCAGCAACACAATCCTGGGCATCACATTGCTGCCTTTGCCCCACCCCCTCAAGGACTCCTCGGAGGACTTTGGGAACCACTGTAGTACAAGGTTGCTGATAGATCACTAGCCTCATTGGGGGAGGCTTTATTCAAGAGGAAAAAATGGGCAAATTAGAACTAGACAAGTAATAAATTGGTTGCACATCTCTAATGAGTGGCTACAATTACCGGCTTTGGAATCTTGCTCCAGCTGCCTAAGTTTGAATTAAGGCAGCCTTCTCTTGTGGGGAGGAACAATATGTTTACATTGCCAAACCTGGAAATTTCTTTGAACTGTGACAAGCAGAGTACACCTCATTGGGTTGGCAAATTAGAACTATATTCAAAATTAGAACTACACCTAGCATTAAGCATGCAAAGGAATTTTTTCTCTCTGCACCTTCTAATTCAACCCCACAAATCTAGATAGATACAAATCGCAAAGAGGGACATATGCACCAGACATTTGCCTACTTTCCAAGATCCAGGGTAGTGCTGATCTCAAATGATAAATAATGTTTTATGAACACCCCCACAGACATACACAAAACAACAACCGATCTGGCTTTTCAGGAATTTCTTCCACTCCTTTGTACTTGGAGAGCAATACTGTTTTCTGTATTCCTATAAGCCAAGAGTTATAGTGTCTTCATTCCACTCATGTCCACAATAAGGGCCCACTTGTATCACATCTCATAATCAGTCACCCTAAGAGGACAGGCCACTAGCGCAGAAGGAGCTGTTCTCCAAGTGACGCTGGCCAGCAGAACTGCCACTAGTAAGTTGGTGCAGGATGGTCAGGGCAGAAAGCTAGCCAGGCTGAGGGCGGTTCAGGAACAGGAAGAAAGAGGATCTCGGAGGCAGCCATGCATGCCCATTGCCCCTTCCTAGCCTGGACCCTGCCCCTGTCTTCTCAGACCTGCCCCAGCTCTAGCTGGCATAAGTCTGAGGACCAGACCATTGGCTGCCCAAGGGGAGGTAAGTAAAAACGTTATTTACTTATAGCTCCTGGGCTGTCTGGTCTCCTACCAGCCCATAGCATGCAGCACATGCTCTGTTGTTGGCGCTGCATACTCTGGACGGGGGGGGGGGGAAGGATAGGATTGACCTATAAGGAGACCTTGAACAAAGAAATGAAGACAACCTAATCAAGGTAACTAGTTCACTGCTAATATTTAACATGTATTATATTAGTTTATTATATCTAAATTGGCTAGCCCAGAAATCTCACACACGTGACTAAACAGTCATTGGGCAAGATCAGTTGATGGCTTATGTATAGTTGTATTGGCATAAAGCCATGTGCATGTTCACTTAGGAATTAGCCCTGCAGATTTCATAAACAAAATTTCTTCATTAAAGAAAAGATTTCTCCATAAAATCCACAATGCCTCTGCCTAATTTACAAATTATGCACAATGCCTACCTAATTCATGAAATTGGCAACACCTCTGCCTAATTCATGGATTAAGCAAATGTTTTTGCCCAATTATAAAGGCAGCAATTCCTTTGCCTAAATTATGAAATAAGCAAATCCTTTCATCTATTAGGCAGGAACATTTAATTACCATGATGGGAAAGGTTCATGAATTAGGCTGAAGCATTGCCAGTTGTGACATAGCATTTGGACTGCATGATATTCTAATTCATATTTTTTCTGTTTTTATCTTGAAGATAGTGAGAAGACTGTATAAACATTTATAAATGCCTCCGTCCCACAGATGCGTCCATGTAAACCTGTTTGACCACATGATGTCATCCGTGAGATTTTTTCATGCCAAGTCCAATTCCTGCCCAAGTATGATTCATCATGGACTGTTTTTTAGCAAACTGCAAGCCCAGTCCTCTCCAACTTTCCAGCTCTGATGCAGCTGTTCCAGTGGATGCTGTGTCATGGACGCTTTCTCAGTGTTGTTCCTTTACCTCAAGGCTGCATTGGTGTTGGGAAGTTTGAGCCTACATCAGTAACTCATTTCAAAGGGACATCTCTACATCTATAGATTTATGGGTTTCATTCCAAGATCCCTGGCTGTTACGTTGTCACCAGATTTTGCCCACATGCTGCAGTAAGGAAGTGATTGGCGCGTGCACACTCAGTGGCATCTGGCACCCCTTCACACAGTGCCCATGGCACTTGCCATGGGGTGCCATATCCAAGATACTCCACTGTTTTGGAGGAAGGGAGCCATTTAGACTACAATCCTAAGCCCCATTGAATACAATAGGACTTACATCTGAGTAGACATGCATAGGACTGCACTGTTATTGATTTTTTTTCTGTAAACTGCTTTGTGAACGTTTTTCTTTTTTTGTAGAAAAGTAGTATAACCTTAATTACAATACTCTGAAAAATATCAGTCTTCAGTTCTACTATGGTGCTGTTTCACTTTAGAGCATTTTTCAGATTAGTTAGGAATGGAAGCCCTCAGAAATGTGAAAGATCCTTATCTGAGCAGTGCTGGTTTAAATAATACTATGCACGAGCCCCTTTTTATATTGCCATTACTGTGTGCACCTTGGCATGCAGTGAATGCATCTTAACATCACATTTTAAAAATAAGAAGCCAGATTGATCTCCACCATGTGCTGCCCAGGTCAAGAATAAAATGAAATGATGGCTCTGTAAAGACAAGGGCGCTGTCCTGTTTCTTGATCCCTCCAGCTGTTGCACATTCAATTTGTGCTGCCCCATATGCAAGCACAAGGGAATCTTTCCATTACTTTCAGTAAAGATCGCCGGAGGGTACATTAGAGGGATGCTGACAGGTGGATAGACATATTTTTTTCAAACCATCTGAATAAATGAAGGATGCTTGAGCCATTGGATAGGGGAATGATTCGGTGGTCTCTTTTCATCCCTGCTGTTTTTTTCTCATTTTAAATATATCCTACAACCTTCCCCTCTCTCTGTCAAATCTTCAATGACATTTAACAGTGATTTCTCTTTACATCTGCCATATCTCTGATGTCTCTCTGCATGTACAAAGCTCCAGGTGCTCATGGGAAATAATCCTAGGGGCATCATTCAAAAAGGTAAAAAGCAAACCATGGTTTCAGTGTGGTGACACCAGGTCCATGCATGATAACAGTTGCTGTATTTGCCAGTTAAGTACATTGCATATCTATATGCTAATTTATTTAAATGTATGCAAGCTAAATATTTCCCACTAGACTTCATTAAAAAAATAGTGACAAAAAATTGGCCAGAGTAGTCTGAACTTATTCATCCGGCAATCTGACTACAACCTGCTCAGCTGCTAGGAGGGAGAATTGTACTTAGATATATAGGAAAAAAGAAAGTCATTCAACCTTTACTATTCAGCTGAATCAGAACCTTGATTTCTGGCACAGAACTGGAGCGTTTGCTGATAAAAGAGTGTTCATGTTTTATAACAATGCCAATACCAAACTTCCAGTCCACTCCTGAGGGGAGGGGGCGTTGGGGTTGGGAAACTTAGGTTATGGTTTGTCAAAATGCAGAGATGATTTGGACAAGCAGATTAGTGTCCATTTTACTGCATGGCATCACCAAATCTACACTTTTTTAAAAAAATAAATAAAACATCATCATCATGTTGGTATTTTTTATGTCGTTCAGTTTATGTCTTCCTGACTCCACACCTCCAGTGTCTCTTCAAAAGACATTGCAGTGCCCAGTAGCGTAGCCAGAGGTGGGGCAGTGCAGGAAATATGGCAGGCGCCGTAACGCTCTCTGTAAGCTCCTCCCCCAACTCACTGCTGGAGCCATTCCAGGCAGCAACTGCAATTGCGGGGCTTGCCACACTTACCACCCCAACACTCTGGCCACGTACTGGCAATGCCTAGATGTTGTGCAAGCTGACGACGTTGGTTTACTTGGGAACTAGCTCCGTTCTCTTCAAATAAACATGCATAGGCTTGGGTTGCACTGGAAATAATGTGTTTCAGTGAAAACAATATCTGTTTTCAGCTTGCATGTTGTACATTTGGTTTGTTTGGCATAAAATCAGTAATAAATGGTAGACAT
Organism: Lerista edwardsae; assembly: GCA_029204185.1. Classification (NCBI taxonomy): domain Eukaryota; kingdom Metazoa; phylum Chordata; class Lepidosauria; order Squamata; family Scincidae; genus Lerista; species Lerista edwardsae. The sequence continues at coordinate 1,280,273 of JAJKFI010000139.1, read as the reverse complement.
TTGCATGATTTAAAAATGTGCAGCTCAGCTTGCTCTTCATTAGGTGGGTTTCAGATGGAGAATTTTGTTTCCTCCCTTGGGCTCTGGGGAGAATTTTCTCAGCTCACTGAAAAATTCACAGCTGAGACTGAGATTTCAAGTTTGTAAACAAGTTCAAAAGTTTGAGAGGCAAATTAAATATTTCAATCAACATTTTTTTTCCAGATCTGTTCAAGGTTTAATGTTACTTTAGAGAGCTGCTGTTCGAAACAAGCTCCTATAGCTGCTGAAAGAACTTGGAGAGGCATTCTGATTATGCATGTTATGCTGTGCATGTTTACTCAGCAGCACTCCTACTATACTCCCATGCGGCTTACTTCCAGGGAGGTGCGTTTAGGATTGAAGCCTGAATATGCCACATCAGGTGGAAACTTTTGGGTACCATGGAATGCGTAGGGTTAATTTAGGGCACAGTGTTCTGTGACAGTGTGCCATGAAGCCAGAACAGGTTTGGGTGACACTCATGAGTTGTAGAGGTGGTGTCAGGACTTTAATGCAATCACTTCTACAGCTGAAGCTTTTCTGGCAGGTGGTATATGGTCATGCTGCCTCCTCACTGGCAGGAGGTAGAGCCAGGCAAAGCCATTTAACCGGATCAGTACAGGTTAAGGGTCCACAGTCATGAGGAGCCTACCTAGACAGGTCAACCCCTGAGCTCTCAGTAGCAGTAGTAGTGCTCAATGTGCATCTGCGAACAAGCAGAGGGTGCCATAGAGGCCCAGTGCAGGGCCTTGTTCCAGGGCCCCCACCAACTTGGTGCCAGCACTGATGAGCTCCTTTATTGTCAACGCCATTCTTGTTCCTCCCTGGCTTTGCCTGGCTCTACCTCCTGCCAGTGTGGAGGCAGCATGGCCATGTGCCACCTGCCAGAAAAGCTCTAGCTGTAAAAGTGACTACATTAAAGTCCAGGCAGGTCCAGCGACAGAAGGGGAGCACTGCCACCTCTTGCAGCAGCTCCCCATCTGTGCACTGTTTGCAGCTGTATTACAACAGTGCATCTCAAGTCAACTATTGTAAATGGCTGTGCACAACAGCCCAATCTCGCAGAAGACTGAGCGGTCCTTCCGCATTTTGTTTCCAAAAGCACCTGCTGGATACCTCTGGGTGCTTCCGCATTGTGCCCAGTGTTGGGAATTCAGAGGTGAATGGCTGGTGGAGACTGCCATTTAAGTGTTCTTAATAGCCATGGGTAGACCTCTCCTCCATGAATTTGCCTCATTCTTTTTAAAGCTTTCTAATGTTAATGTAATGTAAGGCATCATCATGCCTCGGTAGACCTACATGAAAAAATGATTAACAATAATTTCTACAGGGCAAGCCAATGCATATTTACTCAGAAAAAAGTCTCATTGACATCAGTGGAATTTACTCCTAGGTAAGTGTGTACGGGATTGCTACTCTTGTCTTGTGATTCTATCTGTCAAATAGGATTAGGAGTCTTAAACTTGGTAGGATTGTGGTAAGGATGAATTAGATTTTTAAAAAAGTTGTTCATGAACTTCCTCCTGACGAATAAAGCAAGTTGGAGGTGCAAATGGGAAAAGAAAAGAAAAGCAATTAGCATTCACTTTTGCCCTGTCACCGTTGTGGAAGAGCCCTCATTTTTGTTTGCTATAGCTTTGCCAATCCAGAAAAGCTGTGTTACATACTGTGCAAGTCAGAGATGTATTTTATTTTAGTTTTTTTTTTTCTTCCCTCACTGGCATTATTCACATTTTGTATGACCCTAGGAAGTAGACTGCTGACACTTGTTCAAATGGGAAATGCCTTAGTGCACAAGCCTTTTTGAAATGCTTTTAGGCCCTGTCTGGTTTTGTTAGAACAATTTGTCATACAGTTCAGCTCACTCCTCTGGAATTCCACACAAGGCCTCTCATCAGCTGGCAGAGCTATCAGCAGATGTAAATGAGCTGCAGCCTTTTCTTCCCCTTGAAACAGTAGCAGGAGAATCAGGATGGAATTAAAAGACACCAGCAACAACGCAGTAATTGGATGTGAAGGAAAAGAGCCATTCTTATAGGTAAGTGTAGCAGCTGAATAATTTAACCTTTAGGAGTTGTTTATGATCAAGAGAAAAAATGTCAAAGCCTTTCATTTGCTGATGTTGTTTACATGGCACTCTTAGAAATGTGTACACAGCAAAGCACCCCTGTATAAGCAGTTTCAACCTCAGCAATAGTAATGGAAAATTAAAATAGAGTTTTGAGAAGTGCAGGCTGCTGCTTCTTCTGTTCTTACTATGTCCTATTTTACCACATCGGGTGTCGAGGGAGATACAAAGTTCTGGTTTCTACACTTCTAGCGGCCTCTTCCAATGTTATTTGATGTTGCTGCAATATATTTTTGATCTCTCCAAAAGTTCAAATGGACGGCCTTCTGGGTCCACCCATTGCCCTCCTCTTTCTATGTATGCCTTACAAGCTAGAGGAAGTAGCAATACAAGGTTTGTTCTTTCTTTTGTTTGGGTCCATGAGGCTCTTCCTCCCCTGTACCTCAGGAGGACGAGGAGAGGAAAGGAAGAGAGGACTATTGAATGTGCCCCTCTCTGGCAGGAAGCTGTGCAAGACAAAAAAGGATCCTAGCAAGAGGGCACAGCATGCTCAAAGTGACACAGAGAAAGCAGCCTTCATCTCTCAAAGACTGAAGGGGGTGCTGCTGTATGTATTCCAGTCAGAACAAGGGCAAGGAGGAGGTCAGTTCAGTGGCAATATCTCCCAAACGCACTTAGCAGCACTCCCCAAAAACCTTGAGTGTGAGGTTGTGAACATGCACCACTTGCGAGATGGTGTCTTCTCCTCCTGTCTGGGGGTCCCAGAGCTTCACCATCCACAAAGCAAGGCACAATAGTACAAGTACTAATAGCTCCAAGAAAGAACTAAGTTGCCTGCTTGCTTCCCTATTATACTCACACACATATATCGTCACAGTGCCAGTGGGAGAGATGGAGCTGGCCATCTACATGGCAGTTGCTGTGCCCCAAATTCGCAGTTTGATTTTGTTGGGTACAGTGTGGGTACCCAACACTGGCATGAAAAAAAAGATGGAGACTGAGGCAAACAGTGAGTGGCCTTCCTAAATCTATGGAGTAAGGAAGGACTGGAACACTGACTGAGTAGCAGTAGATTCAGACGCAATCCAAAGCACCCATTGGGCTGATGCATGTGTGTTGTGTCAGCCCAAAGCTGTCGCAAACATGCCATAAGGCACGTCTGCACCAGCCGAAGAGGTGCTGGGCTGATGCAAGCACTTGCCTTGGCCCAGGCGTGCCCATGGAGGCAGCTGTTAAGCCGCTCCTTTGCTGGCCTAGTTCGGCCAGCACAGGGGCTTTTCTGGCAAGGGAAGGCGGGAGGGGGCAGGACGAGGCGCAGAGAGGGCATTCCAGCAGGTGGGGTGGCCCAGTGAGGGAGATGAAGCCAAAAACCCATCCCCAGGCCACTGCGGGAGTTTGGACTTGTGCTTGCAATGTTGCAGGTACAGATCTGAGCCGCTCTATTGGGCTGCCTGTGACTTTCAGTGGGTCAAGGGGGCGTTCGTCCCCCCTAAGCTGCTGCTGCCTCCTAACTTGGTTAGGATGCAGTGCAGGCCAGCCAGCTTGCCTGGTCTTGTCCAAGTTAGGACTGCAGCTGTTAAGCAATTAAATATGACACAGAGTGCATTAGGGGAACCTGATGTCTGTACTAGTTCTGGCCTGCCTCTGCTCACGTGAATTAACTGACGTTCACTACTAGCAGTGGTGGTAACTCTGTCTTGTAGAACAGGGGGCTCTGAACTCCGGCCTGCTGGCCAGATAAGGTGACCTCCTGAACCTCCCCTGGCACAAATGGCACTTTGTGTTCTGCTGGGGAAACCACGAAAGAACCCTGCTCCCAGGGGTCTTTGCGGCCAGCCACCTCCAGGGTCCACTATCTCAGCAAGCCACATTGCCTCATTCTCTCCCTCCAGGTACCTACCTGCCATTTTAAAAAGGCAGAGGGAAAGGGACGGTAAGAGGAGATGGGGGGGGGGAGAGAGAGGAGCTGCCTGAGTCTTGATTCCCCCTCTCTTTTCATGGTAGGCAAGGAGCATGGACATGGCTGATTCTGTCAGCAGCTGCAGGCCTGTGGCCATGAACTCACTGGGACTCATTAGTGGACTGGTGGGATATGGAAGCTGCATGTAACACCTCAGTTGAAACATAGCCTTGTAGCCTATTACTTAATGTGAGCATACTGTTAACAAAAACGCCAACAGTTAGAGTTGTCTGCACATGAAAGCAGGCTGGAGCGCAGCTGGGGAGCTTGAGAGAATGGTTCTTATAATACTGCTGGAGAAGGACAGGTTCAAAGATTATCACTCCTCCTTTATGTCTCTTCCTCCTAACAGTGGAGTCTGCTGCCAGGCACAAGCCGGGGCGGCGATAGGAAGTAAGATTGTTACCATAAAAATCTCTATTCACCAACGTAAAGTAATCCATGCTCTGTCAGTACAGATAGGCTAGACAACGCTCTGTGGAATACTTCTTTTGCACATTAAATACAACTATCAGAACAGAGTTCAAGACAGCAGAACCAGCTTTTATTTTGAAACACTTCCACTGACTTCTAGTCAGTTTCTGGGCAAAATTCAAAGGGCTGGTTTTGACAGCTCTGCACAGTATGGGTGCAGGGTGTATCTTAAGGAACCACCATTTTTTCATATGAGACTGTGTGCTCAAGGCATCTAGTGACACCTGGCTCAGGGTGCCTGTTAATGTTTAATGCTGTTGTGTTGTTGTTTTAATGTGTTTTACTTATTGTGGCTACATTGTATTTTGTTTGTTCTGTGTAAGCTGCCTTGGGCATTTGCTGTGGCATGGGAAAGGCGGGGTATAAATTCAAATAAATAAATCAATCTTATTTTTATTTGAAGAATTTATATTCTGCTTTTCCTATGCTGAAGCAAATGCCCAAGGTGACTTACATGGGCAGGCTAGTCGAAACCACAATTTTTCAATGGAGTGTTCACAAATACACAGTATTCTGTGATTCGCCAAATCCTCATTCCCAGATGTAGTCTTCAAGTGTGGTTCTTTCCTCTGGCTGTTCCCACCTTGAAGATCAAGGAGTTGCGTACAAAGAACAGATATGCTCCCATGTCCATAGATCTGATATCTTCAGAGTCAGTAGGAGTTTGTTTGATAGGAGAACCCCCACCCCATGCACCTCCATGTGCCCATTTAATGTGTTTTAAAATCTTACTGGAGTGAAAAATCTTCTTGCTTATACACTTTACTATACGTTTACAGGTTTATAGCACCTTGCAGGTTGCCTCCTTGCAGCCGGAATGCTTGGGAAAAAAACTGAATGAGGTCAACAGGAAGCAGTATGCATGGTTTCCATATCTGCGGGGAGTCTGAGGAATGGATTCCCCTGTGGATAAGGTGGCAAGCCTGTAGGTGATTTTTGTGTCCTGTTACATGATGCAGAATATTGCCTCCTAGAATGGCTCCTAGTCCAGTAAATCTCAAGCAAGGTTATGAATGCTAGATAGTTGTGAATGCTAGATAGTTGGAGGGTTGGTGGCTTACACTGATAAAAATAGTCCATACAATAAAAAAGATGACCAAGGAAAGATCCAGCTATAAACATGATGATTTAAACATTCTCTGTAGGGCACATGTGTTACAGCTTATTGCTCAAGAGCAGTATTGAAACCTGCACTTGCTGCATATTACTGCATACATTAGACCAGTGGTTCCCAAACTGTGGGTTGATACCCAATAGTGGGTCTCGAGCCAATTTCACATAGGTCACAAAGCACCTAGGGCAGCCATATTGAAAATATGGGTCGATGGGATGCTGGAAATGGGGAGGACTGTGTGATAGTTTTGTTAGAGTCAAGGATGTAAATAGGCTTTTTTTTCTTTCTGATTCACTTTGCTCTTGGAAAATGGCTGAGAAATAACCCCACTTACTGCTGCATTCTCAGAAAGCAGCAGGCTCTGGCGTCACAGTGATGGCACTTCCAGTAGGCCCCCAGTAAGACTGTCATTCTAGAAAGTGGTGCTAAAAAGTTTAGAACCACTGTATTAGACTGTCCCTTCCTTTCTGACATTGGTTTTCAGAATCTGTTTTTCAGCACCCTGGCAGTATCAATGTATCAACTGAGGCCGCATGACCTGGGGATGGGAACTTGGATGCGGGCTAATGCATCCTAACGCCACCACCCCTCCCCGGGCCAGCACACTTTCTGCGCTTGCGCCAGCGAAACTCAGCTGGTTCAGAAGCGGTGCAGCATGGGTTTCGGCCAGGGCTGTTGGGCGGCTGCTGCTGCTAGCGGCAGTCTGACACAGGGCGTTGGATTGCACTCTTAGTGCAATCCAAAAGACCTCCCCGTTAGCCTGTGCAACAGACAAGAGTTCTTGTCTGTTGCTGATGTGCAGGGGTCACTTGGCAGATGGGTCAGGCGTGGAAAAGGTTCCTTGAAAGCAGAAGCACTGCCTTCTGCTCCACTGTGATCTCTAACGCAAATACCCACTGTGATATGTGCACAACATTTGTAGTATAGTGGAACATCCAAGAGATATTGCAGCTCTACAATATCTGTCACCAATTTGCCAAAATCTGGGCTATGAGCCTTTTCTTTAATTCCTGTAGTACAGACTGGCTATTAATTACTGAAGTTAATCCAGCAGGGGTTCATTTTAATTCTATCTGTATTAGAGCACAAGCCTAACCTTGAGTCAGGCCGGCACAGTTAGGCCAGCTACGGAGAAAGGCTCACATCTGTGTGCTGGCCTCTCTGACTCTGAGAGAGTGCTTTATGGTGTCCCTTCTGCTGGCCAAACTTTACTGGCCTAACTGAGCCAGGCTGCACTCTCAGGGTCTTAGTATCAGTATTAGCTTGTTGTTTGCATTTTATTTTTATTACCTTCCAAGGTGTGTGTGTGTGTGTGTGTGTGTGAAATTAAAAGCCAAGAATAATCCAGCCACACTTAATCTTTAAAAAGTGCTCCACTTCCAGCAAGGTAACGGAATGAGTCCTGTATGGTTCCTCTTATTTGTGGATCTTGCTCATTAAAACCTAGAATGTCATTTTCAGAAGGTTGGTAAAGCAGTGAGCTCTGATGCTGCCATCATGTTCATTTGCATTTCAGCAGTGTCCTCCAGACTGTTCAAATCTCTTAATTAGTGCCACAACTGTATTACTCCCCAGACCGTAAGGTGTATTCTACTGCCTGACACTCCATTTCAAACGCATCATTGAAAATATGGGCTCAGCTCATGAGATAAGGCCTGGGGCATGCCTTTCGGGCACGGCACTCAGGGGCCTAAAATGCTAAATGAGTTGCTGCTTGGCCTCCCATGCCTACTGCAGTGTAAAAAAAAAGATTTACACATTGGACAACTACAGAATGGTCCATATAATATGGAACCTTCTCTCGAAGGCATCTTCTGACTGCTCTTGACTTCTCAGGTAAATTATTTATTTAAAAGCATTTTATATCACTTTTCTGGTACTCAAAGGGGTTCAAAACATAAAATAGATTACAATAATAAAGCAAAAGCATTATTTAAATTGTGTGGCTACTGTTACTTAATACACAAATGACTACAGTTAAACGTTGATGGGTGATACTTGTAATTTAGCACAATGGACAGGGAAGAGAAGTTCAGCCTTTGGTCTTATGATATCTCCTCGATACTCGAAACAATCTTCATGCATCCCAATTTCCATTAAACAGTGTCCAAATAATACTACCTCAATGAAGGAGTCTAAAAGGCCAGAGGGCCCAGTCCCAGTGGTGTTCCTAGAGGGGGGCAAAATGCTGCATTTTGCATGAGCCTGAGCTCCTGCGTAAAGTGGCCTTTTCCCCTCTACTTCAGAGCCATTAGTGGAGGGGAATGCAAAGCCTCTGAGCCACAAATGGCTTTTAAGGCAAGAGAAAGGGGCTGCTCTCCACAGGAGCTTAGGCTCCTGCAAAACATAGCATTTTGTTTTATCCAACTTATCCAACCCTTATCCAACTTTATGACACTGATGTGGCTGTGCCAACAGAGTATGCGCTGTATCCTGGAATAGTGGTAGCAGTTGTGGTGGCCTCCTCAAGGTAAGGGAAAGTTTGTATTGCGGGTCCATTGACACTGGAAAGTTGGACAGGATTGGGCCCACAGTCCTATACCTAGTAGAAAGCCAGGGTGGGCTTCGGGAATATGTGATACCATCAATGTGTGGACGAAGTCACATGTGAGGTGGTGATCCATCCAGTATCGGTGATCAGCCATTCCACTGTGGATGAGGAAGGATCTCGGATATTATATCACCTCATTTCCAGGGGACGTCAGATGACCATGTTCCTGAGGTGTATTCACAATTTGTAGGACTGGGTCTAATATCTGAGCTCAAGAGCAGTTGAGCTTTGTGTGAGGGAGAGGCATTCTTCTGGGAGAATAATTTGATTTAGGGCCCAATCCAGAAGGCCCTGTTGTTCTGTGGATCGTGTGGACCACTGGCAAAAATGTTGCGCACATGCTGTAAAGCATGCCTGTGACAATGTACCACCCGTGCTGGGCTGCTGCTCGGTTAGCAGGTCCCAATGCAGGCAGACAGGATAGCTGGTGCTCCAGCGGTGCCAGCTGTTAGTATTCCTGTTTGGGACGGGGGGAAGGTGAGGAGGGGGTTGAATTGGGCGTGGGGAAGGGCAGGGCAGCCCTGCAAGGTGGTGGGACCCGGCGGTGACTTCCACTGCCGGATCTTATCCCCGATGGTGGACCAGGGGCTGCCTGATTCACTGCCAGTCAAAAAGCCGGCGATGAGCTCAAGAGCCCCATTGTGGGTGGTGGGACCTTTCCAGGGAAGTGGGATGAATGTCCCCTTCTCCTGAGGAGCCTCCGGCAGCTTCCTGGCTCCTGAAGGATGCAGTAGTTGCCATTTTTGTACTGCTCTTAAGGGAGCTGGGATGTTCTGCACTGGGCTGCCCATCCTTATTTTAACTTGCAGGATGGGGCATGCCCTGATTCTATCTTGCACATGGTTGTAATGGGAAAATGTCAGTGAAGTAAACATACTTTGATTAGCGGACCAATTTGTGATTGAAGGAACTCTTACAAATGTGAGGGGAAGACCAAGATGTGCCCTAAACGCACACAGCTTTACCCACATGGGGCTCATTCAACAACAAGAATATTGTCCAAACCAGACTCTGATTCTGAAGATGTTGGCCTGGCTGAGACTTAATAGTCCCAAAACATTGGCTTGGGATCCTCTTTAACCTTCTCCTTCTGGACTAAAGTAGCAACTCCTGTTCAACACAGTCCTGCCTTTGGAGATTAACTTACTGACATAGTTTGATAGGACTGGATACTGTGGATTTAGGTATGATTGGTCTAGCTGAAGTGTATAGGTCTTTTAAGGAACTAATACTTTACATGCAGCTAAAAGTGCAGCTAAAAGCACATGTTCACCTTTATATTGGCATATTCCCATCAGCTTTTGAAAGCCAGCCTTCTTCTTTTACCATCTGTGGTGCCCGCAGGCTTGAAGAGCATTTTCACTCATGAGATGCAGTGCTTTTCCCTGGGCCTTATTACTGGATAGGTTCAGCAGTGTCCCTTATTCAGAGAGGAGATGTTCTTGTGGAATGGACTGTGTGGAGTCTTTCGAACATACAAAAAATTCTCTGCTACATGACAGTCTCTGGATAAAACACCTGGCCCCACTGTAGACTAGGATACAGGTTTGGGAGGATTCAGCTATGCTCCTGGTCTCTTCTTTCTGTATTAGAGCCTGAGTCCCTGAATAAGGTTGCCATTTTATTGTCTGGGGTGTTGGCAGGCTGGAACTCTGGGCTTTCTGACATAACAATTTGCTGTGAATTGTTAGGCAGATGATGATTGTTAGCCAACCTGTTTTCTTTTTTCGCTATGTATGCCAATAAAGGTGTTTAAAAAAAAATTGATTGAGATGTTAATGGCAAAGCTGAAGTGAGTCTTTCTGAAGGGTGATTTGTGTCACAGGATTTATAATAGAATCATAATATAGAATCAAGGAATTGTTTGAGGTGTCATTGAAAAATTGAGGGCAACAATCAAAAGTAATTCATTCCACCTACAAATGTCTTTATCCTGAGATAAGAGTCAATGCAATGTTTGGATAGTACACTGAGCTTGGTTTAGGGAGATCTGAATTCAAATTCCTATTCAAGTGTGACGCTCGCTAGATGGACTTGACTGGTCACTGTCAGCTGAATCTGTTACAGGATACTTGAGAAAATGGCATGTCACCCCTGCTGTGACCTCCTCTCTTTGGAAAAAGGGGCTGTGTTCACCTGTGGAAACAGTGCAAATCCAAGGGTGCCATCAGCCGTATAGAACTCATCCATTGTTTACTGATTCCTCGTAAGATACTAGGACAAAAATGGAAACATACATCAATGCTGACAATAAAAGTGGTTCAGCAGAACTTGGCAGATCATATTAAAAAAAACAAATTAACAGCAATAAAGGTAGTTGTGGGTGTGTGGAAGCCATACTTAAGCTGCTGTTGTAATTACGAGACCTGTTTTTACTAGAATAATTGCATAAAACTGTTGGAACCTCCCAAGCAAATGCATTTATGCTTAATATGAATCAACCAGTTTAATGTGGGTGTAGCCTTCACCTGTTCATGATGGTCTAGTTTATATATGTGTCAGTTTTCATTTAAAACTTAATAACAGTGACATTTGTAGTTTTATTTCAGGAAAGTTGTCTGAATCTGATACTACAAAGATGTCTCTGATCAGGGGAGAGGGCCATTGTATCGCAGTCTCCTCTGAGACAGAATGGGGAAAGCTGGGACCAGGCCTCTCTGAGATGCAGTTTGGTATGCGTTAAGCCCCTATTTTTAATTTAAAGCCTAGAATATAGTTTCCTTGGCAGGGAGATTCATAAATCTCCATTTCATCCTTACAACAGCTGCATGATAATGGAGCTTTCACTGGAGCTGCCACTATCTCCACTAAGCTGGCCTCTCAGGACTTGTAGGCTTCTGTTATAGGAATATCACCCGGTGCCAGTCTTCACAGACGTGGGAGCATTATTGAAAATATTCTGGTGCCTCACATTGATATGCAGGTCCATGGTCATTAAAATTTTATCATATAAACCCTGCCGTCTGTACTGAAGAGGAATTGAGAGCCTTGGCAGCGAGTGATCACACATTTTATCAGAATCTTCTGCAGGGGGAGGGCAGGGACCGAGCAGGTTCAGAGCAAGGGAAGGAATCGGAATAATGTTCACTTTTAATTTAAATATAATGTTGAAAACTTCTGCCCTCAGGGCCTCACGTATGTATGTGTGTGCGCGCGCATGCATGCACACACAAGGAAATGACATTTATCTGGTTGATTTTTGCCTTTTCCCCCCCCAGGTAGTTCAGTGTCCCATATTAACTTGGCAGTTTACGCATGATATCATTTTCATATCCCTCTCCTGGAAGGCAGATATTAATCAGAAGGTGCCACTAAGAGCTGAACCGAAAAAGGCAGCTGGCTATTGATTATAAAGTTGACTTATCAGGGGTCAGACTATCCGATTAGCAGGTTCATAAGCTGCATGGCTTTGGCTGCCTGGGAAACAAATAGAAATTCATTTAGCTGAAGCCAATTACTAGGCTTGGTTTGTGCTTGGTTTACACTGTGCTAAAAGTGAAATACATATGCAGGTGTGCCCTGGTATCCACTGATTTGGTATCCATGGTTTCAGTTATTCACAGATAGATACAATGGATACTGGGACACCTATTAAAAAGGTAGGGGAACATTAAACAAATCTTTTTTTACCTTGTTGCAGCAAAATCACTGATGCTCCCCTATCTTTAAAATGGTGTCCACAGTATCTATGGCCTGTATTAGGCGTTTCCAAACCTTGTGGTAAGACACACTCGTGAGCCACAAGGCAACTGCTTTGGCTGCCGTGGGCCCAAAGTAATTGCCCATAACAGAGCCTTCCTACTTCATTTAATTCATGGGTCAGGCTAGCTTGCCTCTCTTTCAGTCAGTCTCCACTGGATAAGGGTAATTCCATCTCAGCATCCTAAGATGCAGAGGAGTGCGCAGTGTCAACACAACGGGTTGTGTTGGCACTGTGCACTTAGCCAAGTGGCACCCCTGCGTTGGCGCTATAGGCCTCCCTGACCCTCTGAAAGCCATCAAAGGCCTCCAGAGGGCTTAAAAGCTTCATTTCCAGGTCTTTGGGAAAACCAGGAAGTGATATTTTCAGCCTTCTGAAGGTATTCTGAGGGCTGGGGAGGCCACGGGCCTTCCTGGCCCTCAGAACACCCTCCGCATACAACCAGAGCACAGCTCGGAGGGTGCAGCTCATGCCAGCAAGGTCAGCAAGGGCCAGAGGCTCATGGGGGACCAGAGGCTTGCCCTGGGCACTGGATAGAGGCCCCCAGTCCGGGGTTTTGAGACCCCTGCTCTAGGAAATCAGCATGATTTGGATTCTGACATTTGGGATGGCATAGCCACAAACTCTGGTTGCCCATTTACCTTGGGGAAGAGCACCTCATTTCGTTGCACCCAGTTGTGAGTGTAATGACAAATAAATTTCTTATGTCTTATTATGTGCCCTAGAAAGAAAGTCTTTTTGGTGATAAGAGCACTCCCAGTTTTGAAACTCAGAGCGCATTCCTAACCTGGAGTTACTCTGGCACAGTTTGGCCAGCACAGTTTGGCCAGCACAAGGGCCACTGCAAAGCATGTTTGGACCACTCTCAGAGTCAAGGAGGATAGCACACATCTGAGTGCTGGCTCGCTGACTCCAGGACTGGTCCAAATATATGTTACATTGTGCCGGTCTAATTCCAGGTTAGGATTGGGCCCTTAATATTGGGAAAACTGTGTCTCTGCTTTCAGATGTTTATATCTGTTGATGTATTTATTGTTGTTGTTCAATTTTTATCCCGCCTTTCTGCCCCATGGGCACCCAAGGCAGCTTACAATATTAAAATTATCACATTAAAAAACCACAAAGAATAATAATTAAAATAATGTTAAACAATATTAAAACAGTTAAAAATTTAAAATAAGCAGGCCCCGTGGATCCCATAATTGCAATCTGAAATTTAAAATGCCAGCCAGCCTGTCAACAATTGAAGCCTTGTTTAAATAAAAAAATCTTCAGGCCCTGCCAAAATATTGCCAAAGAGGGAGCAGTTCGTAATTCTAAGGGGAGCATATTCCACAGTCGGGGGGGGGGACCACCAAGAAGGCCCTGTTCCTGGCCGCCATCCCCCTCACCTTTCCTGGTGGCGGCACAGTCAGAAGGGCCCCCCCCAGATGACCTAAGAGTCCGGGCAGGATTGTATGGAAGGAGGCGGTCCCTCAAACACCCCAGACCCAAGCTGTAAAGGGCTTTAAAAGTCCAAACAAGCACTTTGAATTGGGCCCAGAAAAGAACTGGCAGCCAGTGTAGCCGCTGAAGCTACTCTTAAGTATATGATATACTTAAGGCCCAGAAAAGAACTGGCAGCCAGTGTAGCCGCTGAAGCTACACTTAAGTATCTGATATCAGTATGGGGCGGGGGTCGGCAACCCATGGCTCCGGAGCCACATGAGGCTCTTTCAGCTGTCTGCTGCGGCTCTGGAGTCCGGGTGAAAGTGGCAAAGGGGGTGAGAGTGGTGGATGCAGGGAGGAGGCGGAGGCGGGGGGCACGTGCGCACTGGAGGACTTTACATGACTGCAGCAGCCCAGGCAAGAGACAGACCTGTTCAGCCTGGCCAGCCACGAGGGAAAGGGAAAGCGCCTTCCCTAACCTGCTCTCTCCATCCCATTAGCATCTGGCTCCCTCCTTTGGCTGCTGCAGGGCGCGGAGGAGGAGGAGGAGGTCCTGGATCACTTATTATTATCACGATCTGTATTAGTATTTATCTCGGGCGGGCAGGGAGGTGATTCCCCGGTTCCTCGGCTCCTTCGCCCTCATCACCAGCAGCCTCTTCTCCTGCTGCCGCTACCGCGCCCCCCCCACACCCGCCGTGGACTGCTTGCCTGCTCCCCGCCCGCCCCTGCAGAGGCTGCTGCTGTCGGAGGGGAGGCGGGGGAAGGTGGAGGGCTTTTGCCCAGGCTGAGCCATGCCAGGGGGTGGCCGCAGCTGCTGGAGACAGGGATGGGGCGAGATGCTGCCGCTGCGGACCCCAGCATCTCCCCATCGGGGACCCGGAAGGCAGAGGAGCCGCTGCCACTGCTGAAAGACAACGGGCAATGGGTGAGCACGAGGCGCCCTGCATCCCGCTGTCCCCCATCCCCCGCCTCCCCCACTCCGGGGTCCTCGGCCGTCCCACGTCTCTTTGCTGCCCTCGGCTGCCGCCCCTGCTCTGACCTCTCCTGCCCCCTCCTCCCCATTTGCCCCTGTTGCCCCCCTCCCCATGCCAACCATCCTCCCTTTCCCCTGATTTCGGGTATTCTTTTCTGCAAACACATCCCTCGTCTTCCCCTTTTTCCAGGTGCCTTTGTGCTTGATCAGTAAGCGGGGGGGGGTGAGGAAGAGAAGTTCTTTTGGGAAAGGACTGGGATGCAGCATGACTTAGGACTGTCGCAGATCACTCTTGCGGGCCAGCGTGGTGGCTTTGAGAAACAACCCTGGACCACCTATGGCTAGTGAGGAAAGCCAAATGTGCTCTCCCCATCTCCCCCTCTTGCTTACCTCTGAGACTTTCAAATGTTTTTGTTGCATGCTGAAATAAAATTTTGTTTTCTCTGTAGCAGTTCATTCATTTCAAAAATGCAACACACTATAGTTTTTTTATACATAGCATAAAGGTAAAAAAAATACTATATATGCAGTGTTATCTTCATTTTAGATGTCAAAAGGGTTTTGTGACTCCCGAGGTTTTCTTTTCTCTGGAAAACGGGTCCAAATGGCTCTTTGAGTGTTTAAGGTTGCCTGCCCCTGGTATGGGGCAAACTTATACAGTATACCAGTGTTATTCAAACTGTGGGTCAGGACCCATTTAGTGGGTCAGGACCTGATGTCAGGTGGGTCATGGAAAGCTGGGAAAAGCCATTTTAGAAACTGCAGATACTACTCTTGTTATATTCCTTTTGTGAGTGTTAACAGTTTGAATTTTCAAGTAGGTGTTTTTTTTTAATTTTGTTTTTCGTTCAGCGCTTTTAAATCATATGTTGTCCTAATTTTGCTTTCTGTCAGGGATGTTTCATGGTTGTACAATTGCTGCAGTCCAAGAATGCCAATTTGCATTTCAGGAGTGTCATTTTATTATGTTATGACAGCACTTCCTGTTTGATGATGCCACTTCCTGCCACAACATTATTTCTAGGTTAATGGAATTACTTCTGGTGGGTCCCGACACAAGTGCCATTCTAAAAAGTGGGTCTCAGTCTAAAAGGTTTGAATATCACTGCAGTATACCATACAATCTCACCACAAATACCTATATGTTCCAAACTAAGGCAATGACTAAAAGTTAAGATACACTAGAGGAAGTGTGTACTTAATGCTTCCATTATCTTTTTTTAAATAAAACAGTAAATACCAACTCAATTATGGCCATTGGGAAGATTTAGTTCCATTCCCCATATTGAGCCCAACCCCAGAGGACCTATCCCTTCCTGGTTGCTGCTTGCATTAATGATAACAGCAGTGGCAGGTTGTGGCCAACCTAGATTGAAATTTAGGGATTAAAATCCCCCTTCCCCTGTCATAGTCCTGATTTGTGGGATGACTCAATCCAGCTGCTGTATACTTGGATATCTACAATACACGTTTCCTGTAAAATGCAGTTTGAGCCCAAGGGAATTCAGACACAGCAGTGGCACATTCCAGATTGTAATGATTCAGTTGTAGTGGCAGAAACACAGTCCTATCCATGTCTATACTACACAGCTCTTTGTGCTCTTTACACTTATCTCTGAAGACTTAAAATTGAAAGTGACATTTTAAGAGAGCCAGTGTAGTGGTTAGAGTCCCTGGGAGAAACCTAGGTTCAGTTCTCCACCCAGCATGACACTCCCTGGAAAGTTGGTTAGGATTTGGATCCTAGTCTCCTTTTGCCACCTGGCTTATATATTGACAATATATACTTGCTGGTACCACTGGATCAAGTTCATCAATTTTGTTGAATAAATTAAACCAGTGGTTCCCAAACTGTGGGTCGGGACCCACCAGTCGGTCGCGAGCCAAGTTCAGGTGGGTTATGAAGCACCTAGAACAGCTGTATTGAAAATATGGGGAAAATGGGATGCTAGGCTATGTGGTTGTTTATGTCAAGATTGTAAATTGGCTTTTTTCCTTTCTAATTCACTTTGCTATGGGACAATTACTGAGAAATAACCCAACTTACTGCTGCATTCTCAGGAAAGTAGCAGGCTCTGGGGTCACAATGAGGGCACTTCTAGCCATGACATCATGTCTGGTGGGTCCTGGACAGAGTGTCAGCCTCAAAAATGGGTCCTGGTGCTAAAAAGTTTGAGAACCACTGAAATAAACTAAAACATTTTAATTTAATTTTGAATAAGTGTGTCATTTATTGTTAATATTTAGAATTTTGTTGATACCTTTAGTGAAACATGCAAACCGCTAGTCTTTATAAGGTAAGGGTAATGGAGCGAGTTTATCAAAACAAGGAGGCAGTGGCCTGAAAACGTTTGGAAAAACTATTCTAAACATCACACTGGCATTTTCTTGTAGTTTGGATATCATGCATTGTTTTTGTAATATTGCATTTATTTTATGAATGATACTTTGCATTTATAGCGTGTTTCAAGTGTTCAAGATGGCTCATATATCACTTTAAATTTTTTTTACAATATTCCCGTAAGATCGTCTGGTATTATAATATCCATTAGGCACAGATGTTGCAGAGAATCAGGGCTTCCCTAATGCCAGCCAGACTTCACAACTGAGGTGATTCATTGACAACGCTTAGCCAGTATCCCACACTTGCTTTTTGCTGAAGTGTGCTTGTGCGGCACTGGATGCTGAAAAACCAATCTTGTCAAAATTGTTGCTGTTGCCCATCAAAATTGTTTAAACGCTTTACCTGAGACCACCTCTTTCCAAATTGCCTTAATATTTCACTTTCAGTGGAAGCTTATGGAAGTGGTGACACCAGGTTGCTGGAGGTTCTGAGGCACATTCCTTGTGATGTACCTGTGCCACCACCTTGGTACTGCCACCGAGGGATTAGGGTCTAGCCAGATGTGTGTTTTGATGGACGTGGGAGCCCAATGTGGCCAACTTTTGGTGCTATCCCTCTTTGAAGGCAAAAAATCGGTGTTTTATCAGCTATATGGACTGACAGCATTACTGTATTTCTAGCAGTGGTGTCTGGGTACCAGCTGCTTTGTCTAAATAAATCCCTCTCCTCTGAGTTCTTTGACTGAATAGTAATTGTCCCACTATGGTGTGCAAAGCAATTTGAAAATTTCAGGAATGCTGTAATTTATGAAGAATTAAATATATTCCAGTACCCTTTGACGCCCAGTCTTTCCCTTCTCTCCTTTTATGCCTTAAAAAAGTTCCTCTACTCCCCAAAATAACCACAGCCAAATTGGAAATCAGAAAGCTGAAAAAAGACTGGGCTGCCTGACAGAAATGCACTTGGGGCCAGGTGGGAGCGAGTCACCATTTCAAGGAGGGCAGCATCTTGGCAACCACCAAAAGGGAGACATTTGAGGAGCTGCTGTGGTGAACCAATATACAGTGGTGGATTAATAGCTCACCTTGTCAGGGATCAAGTATGAGGATGCTCGTACTGGGCATCCCAGGCTGATTGCTACCTGAGTTTGTTGCTATGGTTACTTTGGTATGGTGACAGATACCCTGCAAGAAAATGATTTAAAGAGGGATAAAGGTGGTTTAAAGTTTGTAAGGACGCATGTGACTTTATTCTCTAAGGGCGTTTGGTAAGGCCGCAGGAAAAGTAGCCAGCAAGCTGAATGACGACCCTATTAAATTCCAAGCATATTGTTAAAAAGCTATGTGTATGAAATGTCTAATTGAAAGAAATGATTTTCTCACTGATGTAGCGGCTTTCCAGTGACTAAGCAGAAAAACAACCAGCTCCTGAAAACTCTATGGCCCAAGTCAGGGCTTTCTATGTATAGTACAGGAACCCTGAGGGACAAGTTTCACTTTTCCCCTGTAAATCAACAAAGAACAAAAGGGCCAGCTTATACACTCATGGAGAAAAGTAGTAAAGCTTTTCCTTAGGGGTGTCAATTTGAACTGCAGGGGAGGGGAGATTTAGGCTGCAATCTTATACACACTATCCTGGGAGTAAGCTCTATTAGAATGCAATTCTGTGCACTCCTTGGGCTGGGACAAGTCCCTTGTGCCAGCCCAAGAGTATTGCAGACATGCTGCAAGGCACCTTTGCACTGCCTTGGGAGTCAGGTAGGCCAGCGCATGGATGTGCACTGGCCTTCCTGCACTGCTTCCAGACCACTGCCAGGTAAGATTGCATTAGCAAAGGGAAGCCAGTGTGGGGAGTTGGGGAGAGCGGATCAAGGCAGGGTGGACACATGGGTGGGCTGGCCAGGGAGGATCCTCCGGCACTTAGGCTGGGTCCTAATTCCTGTCCCCAGCACAGTCAGCCTTACAAGGGGCCTTCAGATCTGTGCTAGCAATTTTGCTGGCCCAGATAAGAACCAAGTCATCCTATTGGGGAGGTTGCAGTGTGACGCAGGGTAAGGGGAATTAATTTCTCCTACTCTGAGTTATGCTGTAGCCAGCCACAACCCAATGCTGGATATGGGGCTGGGCAGCTTACCTCCCTATTCTAGCATGGCTTATGACCAGGACCAGGAACGTGTGTATAGGATTGCATTCTAAGAGAGATAAGAATGGTTGGCTTCGAACTTTGCTGTCAAAGTCTAAAGACAAAATTGCTCAAAAGCAAATCTGTCATTAGTCATTTTATTTCAATAATTGAATCCTGCTACAAGTCAATGGCTTCTTCTTCCCTGGTTTCCTTGCCTCCTTTCACCTCTCCCTGGCTTGTACAGAAAAAAACTTTCCAGCCATTTGTCCAGATTGCAAGAATCCCCTCCTCCAATACTTTGGGTGGCTCTTTCTCCCCTCCCTCACCCAGAAAAAAAATTAAGCCTTTTGTCCAATGGTCCACTCCTAGATCAGCAAGAGCCCTCTCCCCTGTGTCCTGGCTACTCCCACCTTCTGTTCTGTCCAGCCTTGTGCAGCCAAATTAAGCTTTCCTCCCCCCCTCTACTCCCTAGCCCCCCCCGTCCCCAACCTACCCTCCTCTCACCATGCCTGCTGCTGCTGCCATTGGTCTGAGTGTCGATTATCCACAAGGTCTTTGGTACAATGCAGAAGTGTCATTTAGAGACGGGGCCAGTGACATGCATGACTCAAGTGAACATGAGTCAAGAAAAACCAGTGTTTTCATGACTTGAGTCTTTCCAAGTTGAGTGCCCATCCCTCGTCAAACTACATATACACATAGTTTGGTGTTGCGTGCTTGTTCTTTTAAGCTTAAATCAGTGGTGTGAGAGGGGACCTAATAAGGAAATGAAAGGGGGTTAACTCTTTCTCCATTGGGTATTTTCACAGCTGCTACTTACACTTAGCGGGTAAAAAGCAACCACACAGAATAATACTTCAATTTAATTGCTTCCAGTGATAGCCATTTGCTACATGGAACCAGGAAGTGACATCACATCTGGGCCTTTAAAAAAAGTAAAAAATGGGAGGAAACCCACATTTTCCCCAGCAACGGGCCTCCTCCTGCCCCCAAGCCCACAGTCACCCTCTCCCAACAGTGTGTAGCAAAGTCATTTGACACGGGACCCATAAATTTTTAATATCTCCCATATGACAAAATTATTCATTCATATTTTTCACATTTTTATTCTACTCTTCTTCCAAGAAGCTCAGGATGGTGTGCATGGTTACTCCCTTCCTTTTGTCCACTTTAAAAGTTATGTAAGCCAGTGATTTTTACATGGCAGTTGTATTTTTGTTTTCAGTTTTTTTTGGCCATAACTTTGATAAAGATATTACACTCTGGTTTGTTTCATTGCATTCAGCATTACATTACATTTCCAGTGATGTATAACATGATGGCATTATTCACACATACCAAGGTTTTCACAATTTTGGCCACTAATGTCAAGCTCAGCTTGTTGCTCCCTAAAGCTTGTTGCCTGGTGCAATTGCACGCCCCTGCACCTCTTTAACTACGCCCCTGCTCCTATCTAATATATTTCCGGCACATGAAAAAAGATGTCATATGGCATGCCAGGCAGATGATTGCAGCCTAGCCTTTTGCCTGACATCTTTTCCCATGTACAGAAAATGAATTAGATTTGGGGTGGGGGGAATCAGTCATCTGTTTGATTACTTACCTACAATGTGAAATCATACAATTGACCACAAGATGGAACTTGGTTCTCTTCTTATTAGCAGTCTGGACTTTTAAGGGGGAGTATTAGTCAGATGATGTTTTATATTTTTTTAAAAAACATCAATAACAAAAAATGATGCTCAAGGGAAAATGTGTTTTAAGAACTGAATGATTGGAGTTGTACTCTTGTGCTCCAGACATCATGGTAGCTACACCCAACTGAGCAATACAGCAAGGATGAAAGGACTTCATGTGGCACTATCCCTGAGAGATAGCAGGAGACATGTATGCAGGAGTAGGTGATTACTGCTCTTTACTTGCATTGCTATCAGAATGGAATGCTATGAAGTTCAGGGTTGTGTGCTTGTGTTTTAGGAATCAGTGTGTGTTCCATATTATCTTATCACAATGCCTCATCCTTTTTCCCCTAGCACACGCTTGCTAGAGCACTGGCAGGAAAAGATAAAAATGAAAAACTGTGGCTGATGGGATAAAAAAACAACCAGAAGTGCTGAACTGTATTTTTTTCCTACAGTGTATTTTTTTTCCTGAACTGTATTTTTTTCGTATATCTGAAGACAGCTATTTACTCTCCAAAAGGTACCATCAGCAACAGAAACTGGAGGAAGGGCAGTTGGGTGCCTGAAAGCTGCCATGGAACTTCCTGGCCAACACTACTGTTCAGTTAAAAAGATCTTCACCTGCATATTACTTGCTGAATCAGGAACTGAGGGCGTAAATGAGATGGGCACGTGTCAGAATATTCATGCATCCTACTGTGAATGAGATAAATGCAGATTGCACTGCATTGCTTTCCAGAGGTGGTTGTGGGGGTCTCCCTGCCCAGACAGAGCCCCCCAGACTGCCGCCCCCGTGTCACCACAATTACTTTTACTGAAAGCAGCTCCCACCCCCTCAGGGAGGGAGCATTGCTTTCAGCAGCACAAAGGGCTACTAGGGGGGCCACCTTGCAGTGGCGCAAGTTCGCTCCCTGTGAATGGCTTCACGCCACTGCAAGGCAATCAGTTCCTCCAACTGATGACAGAGTCATCTAGTGACAGAGTCCTGGTGAAAGAGGGGACCAATCTTTCCCTGCCACTCGAAGGAACCCGCCACCCCTTACAGCAGCATGAATCCAGCAAGGGGCACCTGGTTGAACCACGGCTCACACAGCTGCTTCTCAGCAGGGCGCTGCCGCAGTGCCAAAGCTGGCCAGAGTGTTTTCACCCCACAAGGCTGGTTCGCATTCTCAGGGGTGGTGGTGGCCGGTGTCGTCTGCACCCCCAAAGCCAGCACCTGGGGCATTTGCCCCCCTTGTCCCCCCAAGGTCTGCCACTGCAGCTTTCTGTGAAAATCCTATGGGGTGTGACAGTCTTATGAGATAAGAGATGTGTTGAGCTTTGAACTAGCTATCCTAACCTGGAGTTAGGCTGGCACAGTTAGGCCGGCAAAGTTTGGCCGGCAAAAGGGACACTGTAAAGTATGTTTGGACCACTCTCAGAGAGGTCAGCACTCAGATGTGCGCCATGCTCCCTTACTCTGAGTGGTCCAAACGTACTTTGAGGTTGCCCTTGTGCCAGACAAACTTTGCTGGCCTAACTGTGCCAGCCTAAGTCCAGGTTAGGATTGCACTCTGAGTGATATAAGACTATTTTTAGAGACAGCACTGGATCAGGGCTGTGCAGCCCAGGGATGGGCATTAGGATCTGGCCTTATGGCCAGATCCTGACTCTTCCCCCCTCCCTGGGCCGTCCTGCCATGGGGTTGCCCTCTCTCTGACCTGTTCCTTCTTTCCCTGCCCCTACCATCTTCTCCCTACCCTGAAAAGCCCCCATGCTGGCCGAACACAGCTGGCTAAGGTGTGGCTTACCTGCTGGTCCCTGCAGCTTTCATGGGCCAATTCTGCTGCCTGCATTAGCCCAGTGTCTGTTCCTCCAGTGCAGACGTGCCTTACTGCACATTTGCTACACTGGGCGGATGCAAGCAACTTGCGTTGTCCCAGTGCATAAATAGGATTGTGCTCTGACGAATGTAAAGTGTAGATATGCCTATGGTCACACTCATCAAAAAATGAATGTGCATGTACAAGACAGTCCTTGCATAACAGCTAACTTTGTGCACCTTGGTGATGCCAATCAATGCAAGTTGGATTTTTGTGTAAGTTTATTTTCCTTCCTTGTAAAAAGCTTGCAGACTATCCTCTCTTCTTCCAAGCACCATCCTCTTCTCAGCAGCCCTGGAGTCAGCAGCCAACAAAGAGTGTGCTGTAAAGCCAAAAACAGCAGAGTGGTTAAGAATAGTGATCTGGGAAATGAGAGTTGAAACGGGAAAACTGCAGTGCAGCGATTGGTTTGAATTGGTGAATAAATTGCTATTTTCAGATTCAATTTGTATCAATAGGCAAAGCACTGTACACCTGCAGATTCTGTCACACTCAGTATCCACAATCCTGATACAGCCAGTCTTCAGCAATCTTTCTGCTATCGACAATAATTATGCCCTCCAAAAATTTTTTTTTAAAAAATCCTTATAGAATGCCTTAGCTTGTTATTAATAAAGTGTGGGTAAGCTTGGGCGCGTGCGTACGCGTGTGCGCTGGGGAGCGGTTGCCTGTTTCTGTCCTGGACAGAGAATGCTGCAGCTGCTCTCTAATGACTCTTTTGAAAGGGTCCAGAGCATGATGCTCATTCACCAAAATAAACTCAACTTTATTAAATATGGCTGGATGTATAAAGTGCTGTTTTTCCACCCAGGGTATTGTAAATTATACTCTGTTAATTCAAAACAAATGATGCAACAGGGCAGAAGGGAAACAGGTTGGATGTGTGACTATGCATGGAATTAAAACTTATGCTTATTGCATTAATCTTTGCTATTTGGCAGGATCAACAATGCTGGGCTTTCAGATAAGCTCCCACCCCTTTTCTGAATATTCTGTCTACAAGATATGACAGTTCAGGCTGAAGTCTTTATTTGTAGCTTGGCAAGAACTTGGTGCCTACAGATGTGTTGGCTGTTCAAGTCAGAGCAATATTCGGCTTGCAGCGTGCGTGGGGTGGGGCGATGTCACTGCCTCCCCAGCACAGCCAACCCGCCCCTCCCCCCGTGCTTTGCCTGGCCACACCTCCCCGTGCCCAGAATCACTCCATTTAGGATGATCAGAGCGCAAGGGAGGGCAGGGGGCCCGAAAAGGGTGAGGGTTTTTCTGCACCACTGCACCCAACTGCAGCCAGTATTATTTATTTATTTATTTTAAAGATTTTTACCCCGCCTTTCTGCCTAAAAAGGCATTCAAGGCGGCAATACAAAAAACAATTAAAAAACAGAATAAAAACATCATAATTTAAAAACAGTGATTAAAAACAATATAAAAATACAATATACAAATACAACTGTTATCCCCTGGATCGAGTGCAAAAAATAAAAAATACAAGACCAGCCAGTCTGTCAGCAACTAAAAGCCTGTTTAAACAAGAAGGTCTTCAGTCCCCGCCGAAATACCGCCAACGAGGGAGCAGTTCTTAGCTCTAAGGGGAGGGTATTCCAAAGTTGGGGTGCCACCGCCGAGAAGGCTCTCCTGCTGGCCGCCACCCCTCTCACTTCTCCTGGTGGCGGCACAGTCAAAAGAGCCCCCCCAGATGACCTCAGAGTACGGGTCGGATTATATGGAAGGAGGCGGTCCCTCAAATACCCTGGGCCCGAGCCGTAAAGGGCTTTAAAGGTCAACACCAGCACTTTGAATTTGGCCCGGAACAGAATCGGCAGCCAGTGTAGTCGCCGAAGCAACGGCTCGACAGAGTCAAACCGCTGTGCCCCAGCAACCACCCGAGCAGCCGCGTTCTGTACTAGTTGTAATTTCCGGACCGTCTTCAAAGGCAGCCCCACGTAGAGCGCATTGCAATAGTCTAATCTAGATGTCACTAGGGCATGGGTCACTGTGGCCAGGTCCGCACAGCTCAGGTACGGTCGCAGCTGGTGGATCAGCCGAAGCTGAGCAAAGGCTCCCCTGGCCACCGCCGACACCTGAGACTCCAGGTGCAGCTGTGAATCCAGGAGAACCCCCAAGCTGCAAACCTGCTCCTTCAGAGGGAGTGCAACCCCATTCAGGGCAGGGCGATAATCCAATACCCGAGCTGTGGATTTCCGGACCAAGAGCACCTCTGTCTTATCCGGATTTAATTTCAGCTTGTTCGCCCACATCCAGCCCCCAACTGCCTCCAGACAACGATTCAGGACCTCAACTGCCTCCTCAGAATCAGGGGGAAAGGAGAGATAAAGTTGGGTGTCATCAGCATATTGATGACACCCCACCCCAAACCCCCGGATGACCTCTCCCAGCGGCTTCATGTAGATGTTAAATAGCATGGGGGATAAGATAGACCCTTGCGGCACCCCAAACTTAAGAGGTCGGGGTGCCGAACAAGCGTCCCCCAGCACCACCTTCTGGGATCTGTCAGCCAGGAAGGACCGGAACCACTGCAAAACAGTGCCTCCAAGCCCCAACCCAGCCAGCCGACCCAGAAGGACACCATGGTCGATGGTGTCGAAGGCCGCTGAGAGGTCCAGCAGGACTAACAGGGTCGCACTCCCCCTGTCCATTCCTCGGCGTAGGTCATCCACCAAGGCGACCAAGGCAGTCTCCGTCCCGAACCCCGGCCTGAAGCCAGATTGGAATGGGTCCAGATAATCCGTTTCCTCCAGTACCCTCTGCAGTTGGGACGCCACCACCCGCTCAATCACCTTGCCCAGAAATGGGATATTTGAGACTGGCCGAAAGTTATTTAGATTAGTGGGATCCAGGGAGGGTTTCTCCCTGTACCCACCGTGCTTGGCTCCCCCCCCCCTTGCCTCCTCCAATATGCCAGGAAGATATTAAGAAAAGAACATAAGGGGCCCAATTCTATCCAACTTTCCAGTGCTCATGGAGCCACAGTGCAGCCCTGAGGTAAGGTAAACCATGTTCCCTTACCTTGAGGAAGACCCCGTGACTGTATCCCCACTGCAGGACGCAACACACATCCGTTGGCACAGCTGCATCAGCACTGGAATGCACAATACCACCAGCAATGCAACCCTCAGGATTGGACTGTAAGGCTACATCCTATGTATGATTTCCTGAGAATAGGTTCCATTGAGCACAATAGGACTTGCTTTTGAGTAGACCAGCATAGGCTTGGCTGTGAACCTGTTGCCTACTTGACCTAGGAATTTTAATAGAATGCCTACCCAACTGAACCTGTGAAAACTTACTAAGCCTACACAACTAAAGCATCAAACTAAGAAATGCTGTGTTAAGAAAAATGTTCTGTGTAATTCCAAATGTCATTCTAGTTTGGACTGCTGCAATAAATAAAAGGCTAAAAAGACACAATGTGCATCATAATATTTTTTATTTAGCTTTCAGAGATCAGTTTATTAACACCAGTTTGCTGATAAAATTTTAAGTTTCAATTTGTAGAAACCTAAAATCCGCCCTGCTGTCTATTAGCCATTATACTGTATAGAACAGTGGTCCAACCTTTGTTGAGTCACTACCCCAATGAATAAATAAATGAAATAGGAGCCTGGGGACCCAGTATCAATCCTGCCTGCCTGCCGGGACCCTACCTGCCCACCCTTGCCCTGTCACAATCCACTCCCCGCCCTGTAACACTCTCCCAGCATTGTTCACTATAGCCAAATATTCTTGTTAGGCAGAGCAGAAAAAGTTACCATGAAGCCTGCACTAGCTAAAGCTATTTTAGCATAATTGCAAAGAACCAGAGCAGGACACAGTCTCCTGGTACCTGAAGGGGTACATCCGATGCCTCCCCCTTCACCTGGTCGTGCTTTAGTCCAGTGGTCTTCAAACTTTTTTTCATTCCTGTAAGTTGCTGTGACCTCCCAACTGAGGCTTTGGGACCCCATTGGGGTCCCAACCCCAAGATTGAAGAACACTGCAGGAATGTCAGCAGGTGCAGCTTGTCATCTCACAGATAACAAACTGCACCTGCTGAAATGCTCACCTCTGCACATTGGTAAAGGTCCAGGAACCCTAAAGTCAAAATGTTGGCCACCCCTGACCTAGGCATTCTATACAATCCGTAGGTAAAGTATATAAAGTAAGAACGAAGTAAGCTCATTTTATATTTTGCCAAAAAGAAGGGCAGGTGTTCTATAGAATACCTAGGCTGTCTATACAATCCCTAAGTAAGTATGTAAGGTCAGAATGAAATAAGCCTCTTTCATATTTTGCCAGGCGTTTTATAGAATGCCGGACTTGCATTCAATGCCTGTAACATACACATTGATTTCTTGCTAATGGGCACTGTTGGTCAGTGGTGCTTCTAGAGTGAGATGAAGGGGGATACCTGGTGGCCTTTAGATGGTTAGTGAGTACTATATTAAGACACAGTCCACATGCTGGGTTATAGGGATGTAATACGGTAGTGAAAGACAAAGGTCTGAGGCCAATGATAGATGTAATATAACAAGAAGGCATCCAAGCGCAATCTTCAGCAGTGTTGTGAATCTGTTTTCACAACTGAACTCTCGGCCAAGCATACTAGCAAATTGAGTGCTGGTTTAAACATGTCAGTCATTTCATCCCCGATTCCTCAGGGACAGTGGACAAATTATGCCATGGCTGCATGTTTGAGATGGAGTAAAGTATCCGTCCACTTCAGTGACAAAGTGGGAAAAAAAGAGGAAGAGATGGTGGATGACCAAGCAAGTTGAGAGATGGCAGTTCAGTTAAGATGGTATACTTGTAGCATGCCCAGAGATTGTCTTCAGTTGGAGTTCTGCAGTTGGCTTGCGAGAATGAGCTGTCGTAATGCAGCACTTCAAGGACATGCTGTCTACTTTGGGGAACCGATGCTACTAGTGCTGGCTGGCTGGCTGGGTGCCTGGCTGCTCTTCCATTCTCAGCTTATATATATATTTAAATAAACTGATTATTCAGAGATACTGTAATGAAACTCCAGTGTGCACTCCTTTGAAGGAAATGGACCTTGCAGCAATTATCCCTGGAGCTTCCAACTACTTGGGGTGTGTGGAGAACAACACACAAAATAATCTTTTTAAGAGTATTTCTTAGGCTTCAACTGGCTTATAACATTATAATTCTATAGTAATATAAAATCCTTTGAATAGACAATGTCTAAAAAAGCAGTCTTAGAAAACCAATAGTTGGCAGTGTTGGGAATGCATCTCAAAATTTGAGTTGAATTGAGAGTCTCCAGCCCCCCATGACTTGACTCATGGATGAATCATCGTGTGTGTCCCTGGAGATTCTACTGAGGAAGGTTGGTTTGCTAAATAGAAAGAACCAATCACATTATTGTGTGACTTGATGTAGTCACATTAAGCCTGGTGTGTGTGTTTGTGTGTTTTAAATTGTAGCTTAATTTCCTGCCTCTCTACAAAGCTATAACCCCTCTTTTTGGTCAAGTGTTCATCAAAGCCAGACTGGCTCATTTGGGTAATAAGCAGCTAAGCTACTCCTGCAGCATGAAAGATCTTGAGGTTTGTTGGTTCAAATCCCTGATGGGGGGCAGCAAAAAATAATACATTAGGAGTAAAATTCTGCTGCTGGCTTGCAGGGAAATCAATGTGATCATTCTCACTGAATCAAGTTTCTGGAATGACTCAGCGTTTCCGAGTCAGTGACCAACTTGCAAGTAAGGGGCGGAGTCATCGACATGTGAGACTTGAGTCTCATTAGAGTCAGGCCAAAACATCAAAACTTGAGTTAAAACTTGAGTCATGACTCTTTTTCCAACACTGGCAGTTGGGAATCATCATAAATTGAGATGTGATTTTTGTGTGTGTGATAATGAAATAAAAGTACATAATACCACTTTCTGCACATCTCCTTTTTGTAAAAAAAAATGTGCAAAAAAATAATAATTAAGAACACCTCTGAGAAAGCGGTTTTCACGTGCTGGTGAAAACAAAGCAAAGGTGTCTCCTGGTGGATTTCCCCCAGCAAAGTATTCCATAAGGTATATGCCACCGAAGGAAAAGGAAAAAAAAAATCCTGTTTGAATGTCTGCCCACTCCTGCCTCCCCACCTTACCTCTGCAAATGGGAGAGTGTGGCACAAGGCAGATCTCAAGGACTTATTCATTATAAAACTTAGTTTATTGCTTTTCTGTTCAAGGACTCTGAAGGTGCTTTAAAATAGGCATTAAAAATATAGAAACAGCAGTATAAAACAAACAGAAATTGAGAAATAAAACAGCAGTCCTAGCCTTTTAAAGGGGGAAAATAGCTCTTGGTAATTATAGAACCAAAATTGCATTACACTCTATTATGACTGATGACAACTTTTTGTTTTACCTGCTGTCTTTGGGAAATGTCTCTCACAGTGCAAGCCAAACATGCGATAAAGCTGGCACAAGGGATTTGTGCCGGCCTTTGAATGTCACAAACATGCCGAAAAGCGTGTTTGCACCATTTTCAGAAGAGATTGGCTTGCACATGGATGTGTGCTGGCCTTTCAGAGCAGGCGCCCAGATCCCGAGACCTGAAGATAAAACCAGCTTTGCTAGGCAGGCACAGTGACTCCAGGCAGGCAGTGGGAGGCAGAACGGGATAGAGGGAGGTTGGACCATGAGCAAGGAGGGGGGGTGTTCACAGGATCTGGTCCTTGTGCCAGATCCCAACCTCCGTTATTAGCCCGGGTGGCCCTGATTTGAATATAAATATGGGGCAGGTGTGTCAGCCTGCCTATTCCAGCCTGGGGTTTGGATGGTGCTTTCAGTTTTTCAATGCAGCACATTGCTTGAAACATTATGGGTAAGCATCTTTTGTTAGAGTGAGAGTGCAATCCTAACCTGGAGTTAGGCTGGCACAGTTAGGCCAGCAAAGTTTGACCAGCACATTCACCACTCTCGGAATCAGAGAGGCCAGCACACAGACATGCACCATCCTCCCTGACTCCGAGAGTGGTCCAAGTGTGCTTTACGGTGGCCCATGTGCCTGCCAAACTTTGCTGGCCTAACTATGCCAGCCGAACTCCAGGTTAGGATTGTGCTTTGTAGCCTCCTCTTGAATCAATATGTTTTTATAGAAATCTAGAGGATTTCTCTTTGGAGGATTTTGGTTACTCTGTGCTGATATGAGATGCTGGTTAGGGTCTTTTAGTGAACAGTTCGTTCTGAACATTTTTTTTGTGGGGGTGCCTTTGAGCTGCTTGCAATTGTTTTATTAATAAAGGTAATGGATTTCTACTGATTCTTGTCAGATTCCTACCAAATCTGACACGAAAGCTCTTTTCCAAAGGCCAGATTTCCCTCAGTTGAGGAGTCTCCTTACAAAGAAATTGAAAGGGAAAGTAAAAAGTGTCCAATGTCTCCAGGCTGCATGGAGGCTGTTTAAAACAACCATAGCAGAGGCCCAGTGGGAATGTACACCGCATAGAAAGAAGGGCTCAGCTAGGTCCAGGAGGGTGCCTCCATGGCTAACGAGTCGAGTTAGAGTAGCTGTAAAGGGCAAGGAAGCTTCCTTCCGTAAGTGGAAGCCTTGCCCTAGTTAGGAGAATAAACAGGAACACAAACTCTGGGAAAAGAAATGTAAGAAGGCAATTGTTCTGCTAGAAACTCCCTGCTGGGCCTCTCTGAGGCCCACACTAGGCTATCTGGTTTCCCTTTTAAGCAGCCTCAGAGATAGGCAGGAGGAAGGGGGTTCCTTCACCCACTGGGCCTCCTGTCTTCCCGGAGCCTTGCTTGGATTCACCGGCTGGCCAGCCTCCTCCAGACTGGCCCTCATCACCGGCTGAGCTCAAGATACCCTAACTTGGCACCACAAAACCCCACCAGCAAACAATAGGCAGTCAGCTTGCTTAAGCCACACCTTCCTCCTCCACTGTGGCTCCAGAGGCGTGGCAGCCATACAACAATCCCCTATAGTCTTCCACAACAGCCTTACTTTATCCAGTCCAACAATCCATCAGTTAGTCACACCAGTAAGCCTCTGCTCCTTCCACCACTCTCTCTACAACCCACACCTTCTCCTTCCTTCAGGTGCTCCTTGTATCCCACTATAGGATCCTCAGTGGCTGCAGCTGTGCAGCCCAGCCACTGCTTCTGCCTGGTTTTTTAACCCTATTATTCCTGGCTAATGTGGACAAGGGGCCATGGCTGACACCATTCCCTAACTCCTCAGGGTATCTTCCGCCTTTTCCAATACAGTGATATGGGAGGCCAAGAAGGACTTTGAGGAACGAATGGCCAGCAACATAAAAGGGAATAATAAAAGCTTCAAATATGTTAGAAGCAGAAAACCTGCCAGGGAGGTTGTTGGCCCACTGGACGGGGAGGAAGGAAAAGGGGAAATAAAAGGGGACTTGGAGACTGCAGAGAAATTAAGGGCTCAATCCTAAATTACACTGGA
Source organism: Lerista edwardsae (assembly GCA_029204185.1). Lineage (NCBI taxonomy): Eukaryota > Metazoa > Chordata > Lepidosauria > Squamata > Scincidae > Lerista > Lerista edwardsae. Next base: position 1,249,534 of record JAJKFI010000139.1, on the reverse strand, counting down.
TTGGCGAGGCCGGAGGACCTGCGCCAAATCCAGCGCACATTCGCACCCTTGCCCCAGGGGTGGCTTCAGCCTCCCCCTTGGTTCTGTGCCTGCTATATAGAACCGAGGAAGCTGCATGCCCCCCCCAGTGGCCCCCTGGTCATGCCCCCTCCCCATGCCAGCCCGCCTGCCCGCCCACCCACCCACCCCCGCCTGAACCACCCATTCCCCACCCTCCTCTCAGAAGGCTCCCCGTCAGTGCTCTTGGGCTGACGCTGCTCATAGCACCAGCCTGAGAGCTCCAGTACTGACGCAGGGGTGCCGCTTGGTGCCCCCGCATCAGCACTAGTGACGTAGCAAAGGAGGGTTTTCTTCAGACCCTTAAAAGAAACCATTTTTTTGCTGATAGGCGAAAGTATTTGAGCATTTTCTTGAAAAGATCATTTCCTTTGATGATGCAATGAACAGGGGTGAGGAACAGGGTTATCAACGTTTGAAATGACCTCTGTAGCTGTTTTTTTTTAACAGTTGTTTGATCTTCATAATTAGCAAATCATCATGTTTAATTCCATGTCATGGGAAGCTTCACCTGCTGCTTGCTGCATATCAAACTTCTGTTAAAGGCACTGAATCAGGCCAAGTTCTTTTCTTTGCTGGCCAGGAGGTGGAGGAGATGATGAATCTTCCACTTAAATCAGAATCACCCTAATTACTGTTGCCAGTGACAGTCCTGCACAACATGTGACCTACCAAGTGGAATGCAGTTCATTGGTCCCATTTGTAGCTTGCCAGATGCTTGGCAATTCCCCTGTTTTGCAGTCCCAGAAAGGAGGTTTATCTTGGCTTTGGTGTGCCAGTAGACACAGCTGGCAAACGGTGTTCAGCGTAGTGGGTCACAAATTTTTGGAGATCTCTCCAGTGCACATCCCACACCTTTATGTTCATTATGTTCTCCAGAGTTTGAATCTAGAAAGACCAGACCTAAAGAGTGGATCCACAATAAATCAGCAGAACTTCTAAAATTATGTTGCAGGAAAAAGAACCCCTCTGAGAGTGCAGTCCTAGACCTGCGTTGCGCCAGTGCTACGCTCTTGCGTTAGTCCAGCAATGTCACAAATGTGCCATCGAGTACATCTGCTCCGGCAAGTCGGGCGCTGGGCTGGAGCAAGCAGCAGCATTGGTGCACGGGTGCTGCTGCACCCGTCAGCAGTGCTGGTTGAGTACCAGTGGCACTCGGTTGGCGCAGGACCTCACTGGGGGGCTTTCCAGAGGTGTGCCGGGGGCGTAACTGGGCGGTGCCCTGGGCAGTGACGGGGGCGGTGATGCATGATGGCTGTAGTGCCACATCCTAAACTCCGACCCCGGCCAGGCCGGCCCCGATTCAGGCCGCTGCTGTGCATGTTCACCTGTGACTGCAAACAGCAGGCGCAGATCTGAGCAGCACCATGGGGCTGGCTGGGGCTTACCCGGGTGCAAGGGGAAAACCTCCCCTTGCCCTTTGCTGAGCTGCAGCTGCCTCCTGCTGGGGTTAGGATATGGCCCTGCTATGTCAGCGTTGCTTAGGATTGGGCTGCCCGTTAAACCTTTTAAGTAGATCCAGATTTTAACTAGATCCAAAGCAAGGGGGACGACTGAGGGGTAGACCAGGACGGTGTATGTGAGTGAAAGCTAGGAACTGAGTGGTATCGGCAATAGTAGTGCTGTCAATAACTTACCCCTCTTCCCAACTTCAGTCTTTCGTCCCAGGTCCACTCAGACTTTCACCAGCAAAATTGCTGGCAAAGGAACTAGTAGCCCTGCAGGGCAGTGCTAGCTTACCTTCAAGCAGGGGAACAAAAGAAGCAGAAGCCAAGCACTACAATTAAGAAGGCCCTGCTCCTTCTTCTCATGCACCTGAGTTCATGTGGCCATAGAAGGTCCCTTCGCTGGACCTTAAAGGTTTAAAAATGCTTCTAATTGTACCCAGAAACAAATTGTTAATATAGTTCTGCAGGAACTGGCAAGAGATGTTCTCCCGCCCTTGCGTCAATTAGCAACATAGTTGTTCTTTCTTGTCAATTTTCAAATAGGGTACTATGCAGAACAGACTGCAATAGTCCAGCTTAGCATGCCATCAGGGTATGGATATCTATGGCCAGGTCACATTTTTCCATGCTCCTGATAGCCACAATAGAAAAAGCTGTACCTGCTATCGTTCTGCGTTTGATGTTACTGTATATTATAATAATAATAATTAATAATACATGTATTTATATACTGCCTGTTTTAAGATCACTAGATTTCTCTAATGACTGTAACTCAAGGTGGTTTACATAGGCAGACTTTTATTCACAAACCTGAAGGTTTTTACAGTTTACAGAAATGTTCTGTCTTTCAAGAACAACACTCATACAGATCTTTCTTTCTGGATTTAGCCTTCTTTCTTAGCCACTGTCTGTCTTCTGCTGGCTGATAAGAGGCTTCCCTGCTCCCACCAGAGACGCAGCTGACTTCAGCACACTCCTCCTCCCACGAGGCAGCTGGAACTCAGCTTTTAATCAGCCGCAGTTTGCAAGGTCTGCCACTCACAGAGACTTCCGGTAGTCTGAGCTCACGACCTTCAGATCTTCAGCTGTTATCTTTGGGCGAACAGAAGCATTAACCCTCTCGGCTAAATCTTCTTCATTAACTAATCTCGGCTAAATATATGACACAGTAGCAGAACCACTAAAAAAGCTGGCAGCCCTATTTCAGGTAGAGAAAGAGAATCCTTTCTTAAACCAAACCATCTTCTCCCATGCACAGATCTACTTGGTAAAGAAAAGGGGCTCTGGGCCCAATCCTATTCCCCTGCATGCTCTGCTGGCACTAGCCATCACAAAAGTGCCATAAAGCACTCTGCACTTGTGCATCTGTTTGCAGCACTGCAGCCTTGGTGCAGGGAAATTTAGTAGGACTGGGCTGTTAGTCAAAATCTCCCAGTAATGCTACTCTGCGTCCATAAAATTATGTGCTACATTTTTTAGACTATATTTTCACAACTTTGAAATCATAGGAGTGCCTCTGATGCACTCCTGCCATCTGTATGTCATATAACTACTTGTAGCCAGTGCTGTGAAATCACAAGGCATTGTGAATCTACATTGCAGAAATGGCTTTGACTCTGGAGCGTTGTCCCAATTTTCCCTGAAAATTTGGTTATGCTTCTGAAAGGAAACAGATCTTGCAGGGGAGGGGGCAGCTGTTGCAACCAAAGTAACGTAGGAGGAAAGCAGATGCACTGTGTACTTATGCTCAAGAGTCATGAAATGCCTTTAAGAAGGATAGATAAATGTGTAATCCAAAGAAGATACAAGGTTCTTCTATATATATAATTTCAGTTCTTCTGACAACGTAGGTCAGTATTATTATTCATATATGAGGGATGTGGTCTAAGGCTGAGAAATGCTGGCTTCGCTAAGGTTAAACAAACACACTGTGGGTAGGATTGGAGGGTACAAGAATGCCTTAATTCTGGAAGCATTTTGATTGTGAACAGACTTTTCAAGTTAATATAAAAAAAACTTTTATTGGGATTATTTAAGGTTCCGTTCTGGTTTTTATTGAGATTCTGCTGAACCTGTTTTGACTCTTTTTACTTTCCCTGGAAAATGAGTTACCTAATCAGTGCACAATGGGAATACATTGGGAATTATAGCATACTTCTGTCTTCCAAGCCTACCAGCAGTACTGCATTTGTTGTTTTGGCAGTACAGTTGTACAGCTGGTGTTAATCTTTTTTTCCCTCCTTTCTGCGCTTGCAAAAGGACACCTAGCATGCTCACAGAGGCAACATTTGAATCAGGAACTTTCTGGATCACACTTTACCACTGTGCAAGTTCTTAACTAAGCAGATTTGGATAGTCCAAATTTGTGACATCAGGACCAAGTTAGACATGACATTAATCGCCCTTGTGCATTTGTTTTACTACATCCTGCCATGGGGGAGCAGTCATGGAGGGCTGTTAGGTTTGGAAACACAGGAAGTAGGAGAGTTTTGTAGCCTTTTTGTCATGTGCTGTGAGCCCTGATGAAAATGTATTTCCCAGGACTGCTCTATGCCTTAGGAATGGAGCTGCTATTCATACAATTTCCTCACAAGGTGCACAGTAGCCATTAGCAGGGTGTGTGTGGATGCATTTTCATCAGGTTCCCTAGTACAGAGGAGAGAAATATACCCTCTTCCCACCATCATGGTCTCAATCCTGTTTCCCCTCTCCTGCAACTGCTCTTTCCAATCATATCATGTTGCATCCTGCTATTGGGGGGGGGCAGTCAAGGAGGCCTCCTCAAGAGGAGATTTGTTTGCTTATGTTGGGGCTGCATTGTGGCTCATCAGTGCTGGAATGTTGGATAGGACTGGGCCCTGACTGACAAAATAATGCTATGCAGTGTTTCTAGAAATATTCTGCAATATTTCTACAAAATGATATACCTTTTTCTTTAAGGCATCCTTGCTGACATTCTTTTTTTAGGATGAGACTGAATTGCAGAAAATTCTAATTTTATTTATCTCAATTACATTTATATCATGGATTCACCTTAAAAGGTGAAGGTTTCCCCACGGCCGAACGGTCTAGTCGTGACCGACTGTAGGGGGCGGTGCTCATCTCCATTTCTAAGCCTGTAGAGCCGGCGTTTGTCTGAGGACAAGCTTCCGTGGTCATGTGGCCGGCATGACTATACGCCATAGCGCATGGAACGCTGTTACCTTCCTGCCGAAGTGGTCCCTATTTACCTACTGGCATTTTTACGTGCTTTCGAACTGCTAGGTTGACAGGAGCTGGGACAAGCAACGGGAGCTCACTCGGTTGCATGGTCTCGAACTCCCAACCTTTTGGTCAGAAAGCCTAGCAGCAGTGGTTTAACCTGCAGCGCTACCATGTGCCCTGCACAATGCCTTATAAGACATTAAAAACATCACTCCCGGTTTCTCCTGGAAACCGGGATGTGACATTTATGCACCAAAACAGCTATTCTGAGGCCCGTCAAGGCTGCGGGAGACCCTGCATCGCCTTGGTGGGCCTCAGAAGAGCCCCTGGAGATGACAGAAGCACAGCTCCGGTCGCCTTCAGAGGCTTTAGTTTGTCCCAGCAGGAGCTGGGACAAGCAACGGGAGCTCACTCCGTTGCGTAGACTCGAACTGCCAATCTTCTGGTCAACAGCTCAGCGGTTTAACCTGCAGCTCCACCACATCCCTGAATATTCACCTTACTACTGTATTAAAACATTGACAGAAGACTCTGATAAGTAATTAAAATAAAGTTTGAGAATTAAGGCAAGGAAGTTCCAGGGAATTTGCTTCATTGCATTCATCACATTTGGAGAAATACTAAACAAAAACCAACTTGCGTTGAGGTGTTAATTTTCATTTAAATAAGGAGTGCTGGATGGAATGCCAAAGTTCCATCTCCAGCATCAGCTACTGCTGTCCCCTCTTCATGCTGCCTAAAAGACGGGAGACAAGAGAGGCTTTGAATGAATATCACTGTATTCTTACGTGCCTTGCCAAATGTATCTGTGAGCATTGCGTCTGTAATTGCCAACATCCACTGTCAGACTTGACACCCAAGACATGAGTGCATTTTTCTGTAATATAACATGCATGAATAGTGACCACCTTATAGCACGTTACGTAGGACAGAGGTGCCCAAAGTGGTGGGTCATGTGAAAACCGGAAGTGCATTTCTGAGCACACATCGGAGGGGGGGGTTCGCTGCATCAGGGGGACCTGTGGAGGGGGCTGTGGGCCTCCCTGACCCTGCAGGAGGTCCCTTTGACCACCAGGTCAGGGGACAAGCCCCTGGGTGCCTGCAGGACCAGGATTCCTGAGGCACTGTTGGGGCAGGCCCCAACAGCAGCAACATCTGCCCCTGCAGCAACTTACAATGGTCTCAAAGTCCAAGAAGGACTTTGGGAACAGCTAACCCAGGAAAGGAGAATAACGAACTGTAGTGCTGAGAGAGTGAGCAATGGACAAGAAATCACTATTGAACTCACTGTTGAAATCCACCTCAACCTTGAATTAGAAGATAGCCTTACAAATGCTGTTATCTCTGAGCTCAGACCTCATTGGAGGCCGAGACTACTTCAAAATGCATTGAATCTGTAACGTGTGGCATTTGGCCCTTTCTCTCTGTAGCAAATAGCTTGCTATGTCTTGCATCCTTTGTAAGCTGTTGGCAGAAACTTGTCTGCCTGCAGGTTTTGTTTGTATTTTGCAGTACCTAGCACAGCATTAAGCATTTTATGGAAAATAATAAACATTAAGCATTTTATGGAAAATAATATTGTTTTTTAGGTTCTTTAAATACATATTTTGAATGTAAATGTTTGTTTATATATACATGTTTATATAATTATGAGCAAAACATGGAGCACTTTCTCTCAGAATGGAAAATAGTAATATTAGTAACACTGCTGTTCTGAATACTACTTTTCTTATCTTCATGGATAAAATTGCCCATATCCATCACAATATGGATTCCACAGTGCTAAGTCCAGTTGAGGTCCCCAAGACATCTGTTGATCCCTTGGATTTTTTTTCAGCTTGTATAACCGTACCTGAGCCGTACCTGAGCTGTGCGGACCTGGCCACAGTGACCCATGCCCTAGTGACATCAAGATTAGATTATTGCAATGCGCTCTACATGGGGCTGCCTTTGAAGACGGTCCGGAAATTACAACTAGTACAGAACGCGGCGGCTCGGGTGGTTGCTGGGGCACATCGGTTTGACTCTGTCGAGCCGCTGCTTCGGCGACTACACTGGCTGCCGGTTCTGTTCCGGGCCCAATTCAAAGTGCTAGTTTTGACTTTTAAAGCCCTTTACGGCTCGGGTCCAGGGTATTTGAGGGACCGCCTCCTTCTATATAATCCAACCCGTACTCTTAGATCATCTGGGGGGGCCCTTCTGACTGTGCCGCCACCAGGAGAAGTAAGAGGAGTGGCAGCCAGGAAGAGGGCCTTCTCGGTGGTGGCCCCCCAACTCTGGAACACCCTTCCCCTCGAATTGAGAACTGCTCCCTCTCTGTTTACATTTCGGCGGGGGCTGAAGACCTTTTTATTCCAAAAAGCTTTTAATTGCTGACAGGTTGGCTGGCTGGTTATTATGATCCACGGGGCTTGTGTCTTATTTTATTTTTTAATTGTTTTTAAATTGTTTGTGTTTTTAATCTTGATTGTTTATTGTTTAATACTGTTTTTAACTGTTTTTAATGTTAACTGTTATATTTTATTTTTATCCTTTTTAATATTGTAAGCCGCCTTGGACATCTGCCTTGGCAGAGGAAAGGCGGGGTAGAAATTTCTTAAATAAATAAATAAATAACCTAAGGATGTGGCAGGAAACCACCCACCTAGCTACTTGGCCCTTGCCTAGCTTAGTTCATTAGCTCTGCCTGGGGAAATCTGGCCAAATGGATAAGAGCGTTAAATCCATCAACAAACCCAGAGGGTGTGTTGCTACCAGTGTTAAAGCTGCCTGTGATTCGCCCCTTCCTGAAGAAGCCATCTCTGGACTCCTTTGGGTTGGATAATTACCAGCCAGCCTCAAACCAGAGTTTTTGAGCCAAGTGTTGCAACTAAGGTATCTAAAGGACATCCACATTACCAATATGTGGATGACAATGAACCATGTCACCTAATTCCAGGGAGGCTGTCAAAATTCTATAGTGCTGCCTGAATCCAGTTGGAGAAGGAGGGCCCAATCCTATTCAGTTTTCCAGTGCTGATTGCAGCTGCAATGTATCCCCAAGGTAAGGGAACAAACTTTCCCTTACTTTGAGAAGGCTTCCATGACTGCCCCTTTCCACTGCAGGATGCAGTGCATGCCCCATTGGCATGGCTTCATTGATGCTGGAAGGTTGGATAGGATTGGGCCCTGAGTGAGGGTGAACAAGCTGACATTAAATCTAGACAAACTAGAGAACCTCTTGGTCTGGAAATGTGCAGTGCAGGCCATCAGTCTGTTCTGAATGGAATTGCACTCCCTCTGCAGGAGCAGGTTCGCAGTTTGGAGATCCTCTTTGACCTTCTTCCAGGATCATCAGAAGGCAGCAATGGTCGGGAGGTTTGCAGCACAATTTGTAGTGCTTTAAAGTCCTTCATGGTTTGCAACTGAGGTACCTAAAGGACTACCCTCTTTCCATATTGTTAGCTGAAAGGGTAGCTTGGGCTATCCCATTCCTTGAAATTATGATCAAGATTTGTATATTTTCTTTTCTGTCATGTGTAACTAATATGTTCATACATGAGAACAAAGTGCTTACTTCTAGCCACCATCTGCTTAATGACTTCACTTTCTGCTTAATGATGTCACTTCTGGCCCTCAGCAGGAACCAAGAAGGAAAACCCATTGTATGAAGCAGGTTTGACACCCCTGTCTTAGAAAGGGATGTCACTTCTTGGCCATTGGCCTATGGAATCCTGTGGGGTTTCATCTTTGTCCCCCATGCTGTTATCATCTATATGAGTGGCATCCAAACCACGGCCGGCTGCATGCTGAAATTTCCTGTCCTGGCACGGCACAATGTTTCACACTGCAGCCCCCTGTTTTGCTGCCAGTGTTTTGCTGAAATGTGCACTGGGCCACCACTTCCACTGCTCATCACACCCAGCAGGCCCTGTGCCCCAGTTTCTGGGCAAAAGTGGTTCCTAGTGCGGGTTTCTGATAAGATCAGCAGAAAAACACGGGGGCTGCAGTGAGGAACAGAAAGTGTCTGCCATGCCACGCTGGAGGTAATTTCAGCATGTCAGATCCAGCCCCCGGTCCACAGTTTGGAGGCTTCTGATCTATATGAAGCTGTTGGGGGAGTGGTCTGGGGTTTGGGGGCATGGTGTCATCATTGTGTTGATAACACCCAGCTCTGTGTCTTATTTTTAGGAGGGCTGTAGAGACAGAACCAATTCCTGGGAGCTTTTAAGGATTGGATTTGAGCTGATTAATGGAAGATTAATCCAGACAAGACAGATCAGTAAGAAAGCCAATTTGAAATGGGTTTACAACCTGTTCTGGATGAGGCTACAGCCCCTGGGGGCCCTCCTGCATCCAATTTTGTGTGTGGAATTCCAGGTGGTGGCTGTGGCCAGGATTGCTTTCACCCAGCTTCCGCTTGTGTGCCAGCTGCAGCCCTTCCTGAAAAAAAAGTCATATCTGGCAGCAGTAATTCATGGTTTAGTTACATCACAACTCGTCTGCAGTAATGCATCCAGCCTGAGGCTATCCATGAAGGAAATTTGGAGGCTACAATTGGTGCAGAATGCAGTGGCCAGGGCAATTGTGGGGCAATATTAGGTCAGAGCATATTTGGCCAGTGCTTTTTGATCTGCACTGGCTTGCAGTCTGCTTCTGGGCCCAGTTCAAAGTGCCAGTTATTATCTATCAAGCCTCCTGTGGCTTGGGGCCTGGGTACTTAATGGATCAGATCCTCACATATGAACCTGCTTGCAGAGAAGCAGCTGGTGGAGAGGCCAGGCAGGGCTTTGTCAGTAATGGCATCAGGTTGTGGCATATCATCCCCAGAGAGGCCCAACTGACCCTGATGCTGGCAGTGTTTAGGATGTTTGTTAAGACATCTTCTTAACAAACAGTTTGTTCTTCTGTTTAGCTTTTTGTTAGTTGTTTTTGTTAGCTCGTAGTTATTCCACCCCATCTTCGATATTGTTCTCTCTCTGTTCTTAGATTTGCTTTAAACTGTTCCTTGTTTTAAGAAATTTTGTTTTGAATATTTTAAGCTGCCTTGAGAGGGGCAGAAAGATGGTAAATAAATAAGTAAATCCCATTAACCTTGTCCACATCTCTGTAACACAGATCAACATTATTAGGATTGACCAGCTCTTTTATAAAATGCAGCTGCAGGAAGGCCCTGATTCAGGTCCAGACTACGGTACAGGGAAGGCGTTAACCCCTTGTGCTTGTGCTATTTTCCCTGCCACGCACAGCTGTATACAAAATTGCCATTTGTCAGAAACAGCAGCTGTGGGAGATGGGGCAAATTCTAGTGTGGAAACAGTGAGAGTTCAACTTTCTATGTGGCAGTATTTCATCCAGTGTTTCTCTCTCTTCTTTAAACCTAGAGCGTTTTGTCACTTTTAGACTTGAAGTCCTATTCTGTCTTCCACAATAAATAGTGGCTGTTGATCAGCGTCAGTAATTTTTAGGCTCAGTTTGCTAGTGCTTTATCCCTGTATAAGCTGGAGGAAAAAATCCAAAACTTTAGGAAGTGTAAATGAGAGCACAGATTTAGTGCAGTATAATTTACGGCATCCAAATGCCAGCCCAGTCCTATCCAGAGCTGTTGGTGGCAGGGCTTTATGACCGCAGAAGAATCCTCTGCTCTCATAAAATGATTGCCAATGGAATGCGCAACATTCCATCAGTGACCGTTTTATAAGCGCTGCCACAACAGGTTGCCGTGCTCCAACTCAGCTGCTGAACCCCATCACACCTCCTGGACCATGTAAGGCAGCGGTGGAGCAGGGGGTGGGTGGGAAGAAGGCAGAACAGAGGGTGGGACGAGGTAGGAATGAGGGCAGGAGGGGATGGATCTGGTGTCAATCGCACACGTTAGAGCTTATTCCCTCCTATGCATTGCTGTTGCTGCTTATATGGGCTTTGACGGTGAGTGCGAAAGACTTGCTTGCATGGCGCGTTGCGGCACCTGCAATACTTCCTGCCCTGCCACCTGTAGCTACACTACTGTACAGAAGAGACACCACCAACAGCCACTGGAAAAAGGCGCCATGTTGGGGTGAAGAGGGGCAGTTGTTTTTCCCCTGCTAAATGTAAGAGGACACCACTTAAAAGATGCTTTTTTGCCCAGTTAGCAGTGGTAAAAATTTCACTGACATAAAAATTCACAAATGTTCTCCTGTGGTGGGGTGAGAGACAGAGAAAGCAGGTTAAATACCACCAAATATGGGCCCATTATATAGTTTCATCCATTCAAAGAATTCCGGCTATTTTATCTCAGAAATCCCCAACCTTAAGAATGCGTCTCTGAAGAGGTGTGTGCGTGCGCACGCAGCCACAGATGAACAGACACACGCACATATGCATGCACACATATACACAGATTCCAAAAGGCCAGAAACCTCTGGGATTTGCCTTTCCTGATGTATGTGTTTCATTAGCTTGTTTTAATACTTAAAGGTTTTTTCCTCCCAAGCATTTTTGTGGAGCCTTTAGAAGTTGTGTTGGTTAATTTGTCCTTCCTAGTATGCTAAGGGGAATCCTTAAGGTAATAAATAGAGGCATAAAGCTCTTCAGGCTATGAAGCACATGGTAGAAGGCAAGAGAATGAAATGTGGAAAGACAAACCCTAAGGAAAGGATGCTGTTAGTTTACACCTAGCAAGGGGATTAATTTTTTTCAATATGAAGTCAGCACTTACGATCACATTGGTGGACTGCTGATATATGAGAAAGGCCTTGTTCCTTTGGAACAACTTTGGTACAAAATTAAATGGGGATGTTTAGTGAGGAAGCACTGCTGGTTTTTCCTTGGCATAATCTTGCTGTTTGATAACAGTGGCGGTGGGGGTAGGGACTGGTGAGGTAGTGAAGTAGTAGAAGTTGGGATGCAGGACATGCTTGACACTCAGATGGAAGAGCCTGTGAAGAGACTGAAAAGTCTTGATTGACCTATAACTACACCTGGTTCAGTGGCATAGCTGGAAGGTGTCCACATCTTCGAGGACCACCTCCCAGCACCCCTTCTGAATGTGACTGGAACAGTGCTCTGGTTGTATCTGAAGCATGTCCTGAGGCCCAGTGAGACCTCCCTGAGCCTAAAAAAAGACTTCTAAGGCCTTAAATGGTTGCTTCCTGTTTTTCCCAAAACCGGAAATGCCATTTTAAGGCCTTATAAGGTTTTCTGAGGCCCATAGGAAGCCTCCCAGGACCTCAGAAAGCCTTCTTAAAGTGTCACTTCTGATTTTTCCGAAAACTGGAAGTGACCTTTTAAGGCTACCCGAAGTTCTTTGAAAGTGTTCTGAGGCCTGGAGAGGGTGCAGTCAGCCTCCTTGGGCCTCAATACCTTCTCGACTGGATCAGAGCAAAGCTCTGTTCGCTTTTGGAAGGGGCAAAGGGCGAGCAATGGGGCAGTGCCGCAGCAGTGGTGGCAGGGCGCCCCCCCCCAAAGAAAGTCACTCAGGGTCATATGACCCCAGTGCCCCTGCCTCAGCTGTGGTAGTGACCTGGTCTGTGGATTTCTGTGGAAGGATGACACAAAATACATTGTGTGAGAATACAAACTGCAGGAATGTATTCTAAAAATTCTACATTTTAATGACAGTTCCTATTTGGCTTGCGTACAATTGTTGAGAAAGGCAGAATATAAATATTGCAAATGTTCTGGAAACTTTATGAGATTTATTAGAGGGGGATTTTATTCTTGCTTAGTGCCATGGGGTTATATTAACATAGTTTAAGTATTATTTTTGTTTAATTTTTTAAAGAGTCTTAGCATAATACAGCATAAACAGACTATTCTTCTGATTGTGTTAGAAATATTGTCACCTATCTTGAATATCTGAAACATGAATTTATGGTTTTACAGTGACAGGCCTACACACTTTGTAACCCACCAAACTAAACAGCCAACCTGCAATGTACTGTGGTTTGCCAGGTGCTTCATAATCCCTCAATTTTAGCAGTCTCAAGCAAGTGTGCAGCGATACGAAAGCTGGAAGTTTCTTCAGCCCCTGGTAGGCCACCATACGTGACAGGGCGCTGAATTTAGCTTAGTAGGTCACATAGTGTTTGGGCTTGACATTTGTTGTTTATATATGTAGTCAGTTATGTAGCCAGGAAAAAGCAGCCTATATTTAGAATGTAAATGTCCTGAAGTCCCCCAGGTCTGCTTATCTCTTTGGTCTCTCTTTCTTTCTCTGTCTCTCTCTTTCTCTCAAGTGCTCCCCACCCTCTCCCTGAGAGAATCAATGCCTGCTTCAGCAGTCCTGGCTACCTGGAGGCTTCATCCAAAATGGCACAGCACCACTTTCCTTGAAGACCCACCTTCCTTCTCTGCTGAGAAGGTGCGGGCATCCAAGAAGATGTCTTGGGATGCAGAACCAAAGACCAAACCTAGAAACATGCTACATTTCCTCTCTTTGAATTGGTCTTCCTTATTGTGAAGAGACTTGGGACATAATGAAAGAGATGGCACTCTACTTCCTTCTAGCCAGACTTTTGCCCTTCCAAATTTGTACAAGAGAAAATTTCTTTGGCTGTCATTTGACAAAAGCAATCTTCCTCTCACAATAAAACATGTTACTAGTAGAGTGCCCTGAGAGTAACTTCTTAAGCCAAATGCCCTTTGTACCCCAATAGCAAAACACTCCTTCCTTATTGCAGATTTTATTGAGAAAATAGCACCTCTGTTTGCTACTATTACACTCCCTTCAGGCAAGGATTTCCCCCTCAAAATATAGAAACATTTGTGCCGATGACTGCATGTTTTGTTGCCTTATAAATTTTCTGAAAATGCATATATTCGTTCTGTAATATCAAGTTTGCAAGTTCTGGCAACTAGACTTCTGTGAGTGCTTCACAATACAAATCACATCCGTTTTATTAATGGTAGAGGTAATAAAGGCAAATAACTGTCCTCACCCAATGGAAAAGATTGATATTACTTGATCAATATTAGTTACCTTGCTTTATAATCACTTTTAGAGGCACATAAAAAACCAATACACATTCTTTGCGAGAACATGGGAAAAGCCCTGATGGATCAGGTGAACGGGCCCATTTATCCCGGCACTCTGTTTCCCACAGTAGCCACCAGCTGGGAAACCATGAGCAGAAGAAAGAGGCATATTTCTCAGCCACTATTGCTCCTCTACAGCTAGTATTCAGAAGCATATTGTTGCTTTCCCCAAAATATATTTGAATTGTGCTTGGGAACTTAAAAGCTGTCTAGCTCAGTAATTTCAACACTGGCTGGCAGCAGCTGTCCAAGGTTTCAGACAGGAAACCCTACCTGGGGATTGGATTTGCATGGGGCAGGGCTCTGGCTGGCAAGAGAAACCACTCTCAAAGGGAAGGGGAATTGCAAACATCCCTGTACTGCCTTATTGTTTGGCACTGGAAGGGTGGAGAAAAAAGCTGGCCAAATGGGCATGTTCTGGCTACTCAAGATCCAGCCAAAACAGGCTTTGCTGCTGTGTTTTAATAGGCTTCCCCTTTCCTTTATAGCTCTTAGTAAGTAAGTAAGTATATGGGACCTAGGATCAGGTCTTGAGACCCCACTAGCTGGAATGGCTAGCATGGTGTGAGTGTGAATTGGACGCAGATTGACAAATATTTACCACCACCACCCCGCTCTCTCTCCCTCCCTCCCTCCCTCCCTCCCTCCCTCCCTCCCTCTCTCTCTCTCTCTCTCTCTCTCTCTCTCTCACACACACACACACACACACACACACACACACACACACACACACACACCATGACTCCTGTGCATGCAGACAGGGAGCTGGATCATGCCCCTAGCTCTTAGGTAACCCCTTTAATGAAAATTAGTTTATTCTGTAAGAGACCAAACATTCCACAGCATGACTTAAATTGTTTGGCACATAGATTCCACATTTCTACTGGCAGTAAGGAGCAAAGCAACGGGGAAAAAAGATTATCAACAGGCATTTGTCAAATGAGCAAATTCATATAAAAATATTTCTGTCTGATTCGTAATAACTCATCCAGCTGCACCTGGGAAAAAGAAAATAATTCATAGTCAGCCAAATGACAGCTTAATCTTCCAGCCACTTTTCACTTGGGAACCTAACCAAAGGATCAATGGTAGAACTCTGCCTGAGTTCTTGCCGGCTTGGAACTGAAAACTGGTATCTGCCTGTGGCTTGAATAGATCTTGAGAGAAGCATTTGTAATAAAGTGGCCCAGAGAATGATTATGTTTCATGTAGTGCTTTGTTGTTTGGAGGGGGGAAGGGAAATCACCAAGTACCATATTTATCAGCATTTCAAGAAATCTGTCAACCATTGAGTGGTGCCTGTAACCCATGATTTTTTTTTTAAATGTAAATTCACTGTGGTGTAATATATGAAAGAAATAAAACTTAGAATGTTGTCTGAGGCTGATTCTCATTCATGGAATAAATCCACTCTCTTATACCACAATAGTGTAGAAAATGGTGCATTTTTCTCTTCTCCATTTCACAATGAGCTTTCATCAAAACCAGTACACTCATGTCAGAGATTTATTGTAGCCTCTCAGGCAGGTTTCAGTTGTTCTCCCCTGCACTTCATACAGTGATCCTCTGTTGGCCTATCCCTTAGATTAGCAACATACCAGAACCCATAATTCAGATTGTTACATTGATAGTATTCTTCTAACTGGTTGTGCTATTCTAAAGGGTTGAGTTAAGTACAATATACGTGAAGCACTTGAACACACAAAAAAGCATGATATAAATGGTGTCATTGAGTGAAGTGGAGGTGGGAGACTTGAATTTTCCCTCATTCAAAATCCTACCTCTTGGGGGTCATCTAGTGAAAATGATTAGCAATAGTGTCAGGCAGAAACGTAAATATTTCTTCATACAAAGCATACTTGATGAATCGGATATTCACAGTTACATAATTGGTTATCATTCAATTGCCCAAAAGAAGACTAGGCAAATTCATGGAGTATAGTTTTATTTATTGATATGAGCCCTGGTGATTTCATGGACCTCACATGTTCAGAGCAGTGTACTTGTACGTGCTGAGAGCACATACAAGAGCTGTGGCCTGATTCAATGCTTGCAAACTTTCCAGAAAGATCTGGGCAGTGGCTGTCAGAAAAAGGATTTCAGCTACATAGACTTTTCAACCAGAATATAGGTGCTTTTCCTGTCTGCAGGACACCCCAAAGGTGTCTCTGGATCTCTGGATCACTGCTGACTTCAGGCTTAGCCCAGGCTTAGCCCAAGCTGAAGTGGTACCTGAATCAATGCCCAAATGTTCTGCCACCTCCTTATAAAACAAAATTGTGCATGCATCCTGATACCCTCTCCACCTCTGCCATCATTTTTTTTCCTCCTTCACATGAAGCTCGACAGAGCATCCTGGGAATGGATGAAGACATCTCCTGCTTTCTCCTCCAGCTTTGCAGCTGTGATGGTTTTGTTTGTGGCAGCCATGCTGGGGGACAGGGTGGGTCACTGGTGCTCTGATCTTCGCTTGCACTCAGTGATCAAGGAAAGAATTGGAGCACAGGGCAAAGTGGCTGAATAGATGATGTGGCCAGGGGATGCAGTGAGCAGGTGTGAGGGGTGGGGCACCACTGCCCATTCCTCACTTCCTTCAGCTTGCTACTTAAAGCAGCCGGGCAACCACATAAGAACATAAGAAGAGCCCTGCTGGATCAGGCCAAAGGCCCATCTAGTCCAGCTTCCTGTATTTCATAGCGGCCCACCAGGTGACCCAGGGAGTGCACAAGACAACAAGATCATTGCATCCTACTGCCATTCGCTTGCACCTAGCATTCTGAAGTAGCCTATTATTAATGTAAGGAGGTTGCACAACCCATCATGGCCTATAGACCACAATGGACTTTTCCTCCAGAAATCTGTCCAATCCCCTTTTAAAGGCACTGAGGCCAGATGCCATCACCAATTCCTGTGGCAAAGAGTTGCACAGATTAATTACCCGCTGGGTAAAAAAGTATTTCCTTTTATCTGTTTTAACAGTCCCAACAATTTTAGTGGATGTCCTCTGGTTCTGGTGTTGTGAAAGAGGGAAAAGAACATCCCTCTATTGACTCTATCCTTTCCGTGCATAATTTTGTATGTCTCAATCATGTCCCCCCTCAGGCGCCTTTTTTCCAGACTGACGAGCCGCAAACGCTCCAGGCTTTCTTCATAAAGGAGGTGTCCCAGCCCTGTAACCATTTTTGTTGCTCTCTTCTGCACCTTTTCCAGCTCCACTATGTCCTTTTTGAGATGTGGCATCCAGAACTGTATACAATATTCCAGATCTGGCCTTACCATCCATTTGTACAATGGCATAATAATGTTGGCTGTTTTATTCTCAACCCCTTTTTAATGACCCCAAGCATGGAATTGGCCTTCTTAATTGCTGCCGCACACTGGGTCGACACCTTCATTGAATTGTCCACCAGCACCCCAAGATCTCTCTCCTGAGCTGTCACAGACAGCTGAGAACCCATTAGCCTATAGGGAAGTTTTGATTTTTTTGCCCCAATGTGCATCACTTTACATTTGTCTACGTTGAAACGCATCTGCCTTTTGGCTGCCCATTCCCCCAACTCAGAGAGATCCTTCTGGAGCTCTTCACAATCCCTTCTGGTCTTCACCACCCGGAAAAGTTTTGTGTCATCCGCAAACTTGGCCACCTCGCTGCTTATCCCTGTCTCCAGGTCATTTACGAACAAGTTGAAAAGCACCGGCCCCAAGGCAGATCCCTGGGGCATACTGCTTTTCACCTCTCTCATTGTGAAAATTGCCCATTGACCCCCACTCTCTGTTTCCTGGCCTTCAGCCAATTCTGAATCCATAAGAGGACCTGCCCTCTTATTCCCTGACTGTGAAGTTTCTTCAGCAGCCTTTGGTGGGGGACCGTGTCAAATGCCTTCAAATCTAGACATATGATATCCACCGGCTCTCCTACATCCACGTGCCTGTTGACCTTTTCAGAGAATTCCAAAAGGTTCGTGAGGCAAGACTTACCTTTACAGAAGCCATGCTGACTTTCCTTCAGCAACACTTGTTCCTCTACGTGTTTTAGGATTTTATCTTTGATGAGGCTTTCTACCATCTTACCCGAACAGACATTAGGTCGACCAGCCTGTAGTTTCCAGGGTCCCCCCTCCTCCCTTTTTTAAAGATTGGTGTGACATTGGCTATCCTCCAATCCTCTGGCACCGTGGCCATTTGAAGGGAGAAGTTAAGAGGACAGCAACTTAATTCTTTAGTTCCTTAGTAACTCTTGGGTGTATACCACATAGGTGAGCCAACCTTGCTGGGAACTTTGGGTAAAATGCAGACATTGATGCCCTATGGCTTCCCCCTTTTGACTGGCACTGAGGGCTCAGGCAATAGCCCTACCTGAATGAACCCTTATGTCACTCCTGCTTTGATTGTCAATTCTTTTGAATTTTTTTACATTTTTTTTTCCGATTTCAGTAGGAAATTTATTCTCAAACATTTTCGGCAGCTGATATCCCAAGGGATGTGCATTTATTCCATTTTCTATGAAAACCTTAGATCATGCTAAAGTATACTGTGACTCAGCCAAAGTCAGCCAGTGAGACTTATATGATGAGTAGTCACCTTGCACCTGATAGAAGTATGAAATTTGGATCTCCCCAGTCCAGCATTTTAACCAATACATTCCTCTGGTTTATTTTTCAAAAAACATTTACGTCCAGTTTTTTCTATTCAAACTGCAGGCCAGGGCATCGTGCAACATTTTATAGACTTTTTTTTTAGTGTATCCATGCTTAGCCCATTGCATGGGCTTTGTTACAAGGAGTACAAATGTTTCCTAATATTTTTAAAACTCTGCAAAGCTGCTAGTATAGCTTGTGTTCATGAAAGGATTTATTCACAATTTTTTTTTAAAGTGTTTCACTGTGGGCTCAATCTTCTACAAATTTTCAGAGCCAATGCAGCTGCAAAGCAACCCTGAGGTACGGGAACAAATGTTCCCTAACCTTGAGGCAGTCTCTGTGACTGCCCCACCACCACAGGGTGCAGCATATGTCCCTTGGCATGGCTGCATCAGCACTGAAAATGTGGATCCATACTGAAGTATCCATGTGGCATTTATGATACTGGTTGCAGTGATTCTCATGGCTGCATATGTAAAAAAAAAAAAAGTCTTCAAATGGGTGATCCAACTCACTGAAATGCAGTACCATAAATTGCAACAATGTCAGGTGTTCTGGTTTCCAGAGCTTTGAGTAAATTATGTTGATGCAACTGTTACATTAAAACAAGGATACATACATCCTTCTTTGAGAAATGTTGCAATTCCTTTCAGAACTCTTGGTTTCCCTTAATAAAATGTCTCAGGTTTGCTTGAAAAGGAAATTTCAGACCCAGTGTGAGGGAACCTCTCCTGGAATTATTTTTTTTGTAGGTACTATTAAAACATTTGTCTTTTCTTGAAATTCTTCAGAATTTCTCTGAAAGAACCCAGAAATTTTCCCTGGATTGTGCTATAACATTTCCATAACAACTGTAATCAAAATAGACCCTAAGATTTGGGCAAAAATAGAAATTATAAGTAATTGATATTTCATTAATTTTTCACCAAATAAAATAGCCTCTAGACAAATAAATATGCTTTCAAACGGGAGTCTTTTGGAGGCAGAGTTTGCAAAGTCATGAATTTCATCTGAACCAAAACAAGACACATTTAATGTTGCCATTTTGTAGTTTTGAGTAAGTCTTCTGTTTGAGTTCAGCAGCTATTTAATAATTGCTGTAAATGAAGAACCGAATTTGCCCTGTAGTTTATGCCCATATGGGATAATATGTTATTTGTCAAATACGCCAGTAAGCCCTAGGTTATTTTCCAATTAAAATTGCTCATCGGTCTAGTTATGATAGCATATATAAATGTTAGTTGAAATCATAACATGCTAGTTGTGATAGCATGCATAAATCTCCTTCCAAAACAATTAATTTAAAATGCACGCTTGAAGTGTGTTATACTTATAATGAGGGTAACAAGGGTTACCACATGCAAACTGGGACAGAGTGCCTATTCCTTTAACCATTGAACAGAAGAGGGAATTTGGGCAGGTGTAGCTTTTGAAACCCTTCCATGATGAGCTGCACCTGCCCAAATTCCCCCTGCTGTACAATGGTTAAAGGTATTGGCTCTCTGTCCCAGTTTGGATCTGGTAGCCCTACTTACAACCCCTATTTTAAATGTGGTCATTCAAATACCCACACCAAATTAATGCATTGTACTCCCTTTTGAAATACACAGACACAAATTGGGTATACACGCTCTTCTAAGGAAGGATGCTGATAAAGCATTCACAGTTCAAATAGTTCCTTGGAAGCATTATGTAGAACTGCTTTGGACACCATCTACCTAGACCATTAGGATATTTGACATTCTCCTCCTTATGGGACTGATGGCCCCGAATGAGCATGCATAGTTTTGTGGGAAATATGTGTTTTGAATACACATTTAAACTTTAAACAAATGAATCAACACCCTGCTAACTGCATGTGACAACTGAAGCAAACATTGGAGTTGATTAGTTTGGTTTCCGTTTGCTAACCTTTCACAGTTTGCCTGCCATGGGAAAGAAAAGTAGGAGAATTCACATAATACGCTGGCTCTTAAGCAGCGATGTTATGCTGCCGGAATGCTGGGCGGGACATCTGGGTGATCGACAGCCCGCCCGTTGTGTTCCTCAGCATTATGCCGTTTGCGTAACGTACGCAAGTGGCATAATTGTTTACGCAAACGGTGTAACGCTGAGGAACGCAACGGGTGGGCTGTCAATCACCCGGATGTCCCGCCCAGTGTTCCGGCAGCATAACATGGCTGCTCTTAAGTATCCATTCTTTGACCTGGCTTCTGCTTCCATGCAAACACGTTAGAAAACATGCATTGCCAACTCGATCCAAGTCTGCCTGAACCAAGATTAAAACAAAACGGGGGAAATTTATATTGAGAGGCCAACATTTCATGAATGGCTGTTTGAGGTCATTGGCTGGATAGTAAGCAAACACTTTGTTAGCACTTTGTAGTTGTAACAGTAACTATGAGACTGGTGGTTTTCCAAAATAATATAGATGTTACTAAACACTATAACAAAACTGAAAAAGGCATGAGCTGCATGTAAGACCAATTGCAGAGTGGTTCAGCGGCTCAGCCCTAGGCTGCCTTGCCAGGGGTGCTGCAGCCCCAGCACTGGCAGTGGTTGTGTCACAAGCATGGCAGAAGGCATGTTTGTGCCAGGAGAGGAAGCAGTGCCAGCGGGGAGGCCTGCACCGTCCCGTCACCTCTGCTGCTCAGGCCCTGGCCATTAGTGGTGAAGAGGTAAGTGCCAAACAGCACAGGGGCTTGGGGAGGTGTCCTTGGGCGGAAGAGAAGGAGAGACAGCGGAACAGGGGAAGGGATGTGTCCGGGAGGGGTGGGCCTTGCAGAGACTCCCGGCACCAAATCCTATATCCAAAGGATATAGGCAGCAAGTGCTGACTCAAGAAGCCCCATTGAGCAGATTGGGGATTTACTTTGGGTAAAGGGAAGAATTTCCCCTGAGGAGACCTTCATTCTACTTGTATCCAGCGTTTAGCATCTACTGCTAGGATTACTACGTGCAAACTGGGACAGGGTGCCTGTACCTTCAACCATTGTATAGAAGAGGGAATTTTAGCAG
Organism: Lerista edwardsae; assembly: GCA_029204185.1. Taxonomy (NCBI): domain Eukaryota; kingdom Metazoa; phylum Chordata; class Lepidosauria; order Squamata; family Scincidae; genus Lerista; species Lerista edwardsae. The sequence continues at coordinate 1,228,170 of JAJKFI010000139.1, read as the reverse complement.
GGGCACCTCATCATGGATGGATTTCATAAGCTGCACCTGCCAAAGTTCCTTCTTCTATACAGTGGGTTAAAGGTATAGGCACTCTGTCCCAGTTTGTATCTGGTAACCCAATCTACTGCTCCTGTGCAAAGAGGATTGTGTTCTAAGTGGTTGTGAGTGAAAAAAAAAAATCTCCCACTGAAAATGCCCTCAGTTTGGGCAGGCATGGGTTAAAGTGAGAGAGAGAATCAGACTGCCAACTGGGCTGAGTTTCCTCAACCAAAGAAGACCCAATGAGAGAGAAGGCCAAGAGTCTTAAAACAGGCACTGGGAAATGGAGGTTTTTAAAATGGAGGTGGAGTTGTTAGGAGGAAAAGAAAAATTACCAATCCTTTGGTTTGCTGGGTAGACTGGGGCACGATGTTCTTTTCTGAAGCAATGCTGAGTTGCTAGAGGGTATATGGGTGGAAAGAAAATACACAACTAAAGCGTTAAAAACTGTCTGTGAGACTTGGTGTGTTTCCATTTGTTTGAACGAATCAGCTCTTTGAAATAGTAGCAAATGCTCATCCCTCACTTGCACACAGATTAAAGATAAAGATGACGTTAATATATGATTTTGGGTGGGAAAATATCACCATAAGGCGACTTTTTCCTATCCTGTGTCATCCTGCCATTTCAGTGACTGTCGCTGTATCAAGAGTTACTTGGACATAGATGATTGAAAAGCCTTTTTTTCCCTTGCTAAAATGGCTGTGAGAGATTAAGTGCTACTCTTCAGATGTAATGCAGATACCCTCTTGAGATATCAAACTAGGTGATGCCTCCAAGTCAATGGCGTGACTCAGATACACAGGAGGACTCTTATGAATGGATAATAGCAGCTATAGAGGGCATTTCACACAGAAAGTGTCGACCCAATGTGATGAAACAGTGGGAAGAGGAGTGCTAGACAATTGAGAGTGAAGAAGGGGAGGGAAAAAAATAAAATAAAAGCCTATTAAGAAGACTGAGATGATTATCTGATGAACCTTTTAAAAAAGAAAGAAATCTTGACTCTCCTCTTGAAATGAATAGCAAGTTGCCTCCACTCTGGTAACTGCCTTTTAAACAAGGTATCTAACAGAATTATAGGTTTTAGTTCACATACTTTTGGTCTAATATTTTCATACTGAGAACAGAGGCGCATGTGCATGTATTCTAATTGGTCTTGAAGGCCCCATTATGTGAGCTATTCTATGAATAATGCATAGTGAGATGAACTCTGCCCAGCAGGTCTTCCAAGAAAGGAGGAACAAAAGCATAAAAGAAATAAATACAGTGGCAGCTTGAGTGATCTGACCAAAGTCAAGGAGTGTGCAGTGTTTCGTTTCATACATGAGCTCTGTTTTTATTTTTAACTTAAGGTAGGAAAGGAAGGAATGTAAATATCACGGCTGCTCAAGGGTTGTGAAGTGGCCAAGAGATTAAGGTGAAGTTCCTGAAGTTCAAATTTCATTTCAGCCATGATCTTTGATACCCCCCCCTCTTTGCTCAGAATCCTTTTGGCAATATGAAGGTAATAATAGTAATCTACCTTACAGGTTATTGGGAGAATCAGTGACAGAATGAATGTGATTGGCTTTAAAGTTCAGTGCAAAAGCTATCCTTACCTGGAAATAAGCCACAGTGAATTCTGCAAGATTTAGTAAATATGCATATTATTTATTATGATTGCCCTCAGCAGTTTGCTGACCAGTTCAGTTTCTCAACACTTGCAACCTGGTAAACTCTCCTTGTAGACAAGGAATTGTCCTAACTACGGAGCAGACCAGTCAGCCTGCCTTTTTCAGCACGGGATTAGGATTGCGCCCTGAAGGCCTCAAACCTCTGTAATTTTCCAATCTGCTATTTTGAGACTGAATAGTAAACAGTAGTGCAGGAAATAATGCTCAGTTTGATTCCGTGCTCTTGTTACTGTATATGTAAAATGTTTCATTATAGGAAATGGTCCCAGAAGATGGTATTGCACTGACCCCACTGAAGTGAGTTGGAGTGTGCCCTTGTGCAGGAGTGTTGTGTTAAGAGGGAGTTCATGGGCTAAATTCCCCTTGCAGTTTATAATTTACATGGTTCTCTTTCATTTCTTCTCCATTCAAGAGGGAGAAATGGTGGTTTTATACACATCTCAACAAGGCCCTAACACAAAGAACTAGAACCCAAATATCCTCACATCTTTTGGCTTTTGCAAGAGCATTTACACAATCAACAGGATATGTGGAAGAGTTCTTTTTCCCCCTGGACTGCCCCACGTTAGGCTTGAGATGGGAGAGGTTCCAACCTTTTTTTTCTTTCAAAACAGCTGTTCCCTGCATTTAGAAACCCAAAATGTCCAGGAGGAGGACAGACTGAAATATTCTCACTGGCATGCTGCTTTTATATATGCAGGCAGCTTTAATTTTTTTTTCTAAACAGAGGAGCATTCAGATATGCACTCCACTACTTGTAGTGATGAAGTCCTGAAACGTTTTATATCATTAGGGTCTGATTCTGTAAATTAATCTCTTTGTAGAAATTGAGTGGAATATATTCTAAAATCTTGCAAGCATAAATATGGTTACCAGAGGTTGATGCATACACGTATTTTGAGGATTGTTTTCTTTCCCCCCCAATACATATTTATTATCTACTAAAAAAATGCATAGATACTTCAGAGCGTACAGCAAGAGTGAAGCAGTATTTCCTAATTGCATACATTTTTTCTCACGACCTAATCAATCTATCATACTAAACTAAATGTATCTCCGACAGCCCTTCTTATACTATGCAATACTAGGATTGTTTTTCTACATGGCTTGATATGACAGACCTGAGTACATTCCCTTTTTTATGTCAAATCTACAGGCCAATCCTACCTAGCACCAATGCAGCAGCGCATGTGTGGCTGTGCTTCATCTTGTGCTGGAAGTGAGCTGGAGGTCACCTCAAGGTAAGGGGACATTTGTTCCCTTGCTCTAGAGAAAGCCCCAGTCTGCACAATGCAGACCTGCAACTGGTAAATAGCAGGGGAAAGTGCAAGTGGGTCAATGCCAGGATTTCAGGGCTAGGGAGGATGATAGGATAACGCCAGTTTGCTCCTCCTTGCTCCCTGCCCCATTGTACCCCTCTCCACCCTCCACCATTCCCCGCTCTTGGGCCAGTCAGAGCACCTCTTACCTGCTCTGGTGTGCATTCCTCCTTGCACTGGAGCTGGCAGAACAATGCAGACCTATCTTCTGCACTGTCATCACATGCTTTATGGTGTGACTGTGAGTGCCGGTGCAATGGTGGTTGCACCAGTGCAGGGGAAGTCTAGAATTGTGCCATTCGTCACTTTAAGTAGTCCATCTTCATATAGATATGATCTATGTATGTATATAGTTTTAGTTAAGGATAAGTGAACGCTCCAGACCCACTGGACCAGTTTTTCCCAAAGTGTGGAAAAACCCACTCTCCTGGCCTCTGTGGGCCTCAGAATCAGTCGCGGATCTAGGGGGGGCTATGGGGGGCAAGAGCCCTGGGGGCCATCTGGGGGGGCGCCGATGGCATCGCGCCCCCCGCAACATGGTGCCCACCACGCCCGCTCCCCTCCTGTCCGCCGGGACGCGCGAGTACTTTAAAGTGCTTGCGCGCCACAGCAGACAGGGCGGGGATCGGGTGCTGCGCACTCCGGGCCGGGGGTTTAAAGTGCACTTTAAACCCCCGGCCCGGAATGCGCGCCCCGGCGGCTTCCCTCCCGGCTCGGAGGGCGCAGCGGCCGCTCCCTGCCCTCCGAGCCGGGAGGGAAGCCACACCCCGTGGTGTCGTGACGTCGTGACATTGCGGAGGGCCCCAATGTCATTCCCTGCCATGGGCGCGGTTCTGATTAGAACCGCCACTGCTCAGAATGGCCTGCAGAAGCTTCTAAAAGCTACTTCTGGTTTGCCTCTGAAAACCAGTGGCTTTTGGAAGCTTCTACAGACCATTCTGGGGCCCACAGAGGCCAGGAGAGTGGGTGACCAGCCTGGTGTGACCCAAAAAAGGCCGCCCCAGCACCACCATGGAAGACTTGGTGGGTTGTGGTACCAATAAAATTGGGAACCACTGGACTGTTTAAACCAATTAAAGTGCTTGCTAATCATTTCAAATTTGTATCCTATATGACACAGCACCCCTCTTTATATACCTTATGCATATATACATAGAGTTACCAGATACAAACTGGGACAGAGTGCCTAGACCTTTAACCATTGTATAGAAGAAGGAACTTTGGCAGGTGCAGTTTGTGAAATTCATCCGTGATGAGGTAAGGTGCCCCTGCTAAAATTCCCTCTTCTATACAATGGTTAAAGGTTTAGGCACTCTGTCCCAGTTTGCACATAGTAACCCTATATTACTGTGCATACGTAAGCTGAAATAAAACATAATGGATACACAAACAAAAGTTTATGAAGAACTGTTCCAGAATCCTGATTCTGGTGTGGGGGAAGGAAGAATTGGTTTTCTGAATCAAATGAACTCAATCTCCTATAGGTAAGATTAAACAACAACAAAAACAACACAGGATGCTTATATACTGTCTTATCAAGTCCTATGATATTTATTATGTCTTTATATATTTATTATGGTCTTAGATCAGCATATTTATTATGGACATATTTATTATGGTCTTAGATCAGCATTAAAAAAATAAAAAAAACTCCATACAGATAAACATAGTGAAGAACATAGACATCCTATAAATCATAAAACATTAATCATAATAAATCATGTCCCCTAAAATTTCTTCAATTTAGACATTTAAAATAAAAAAATATCAATCTGGCTTCAGACCAGGCTTTGGGACAGAGTCAGCTTTGGTCGCCCTCATGGATGACCTTCACTGTGGACTAGATAAGGGAAAGGCATCCCTTCTGGTCCTGCTAGACCTCTCAGCAGCCTTTGATACAATTGACCATAGTATTCTTCTGGATCAGTTAGCAAAGCTGGGGTTAAAGGGAACTGCTCTGAAATGGTTCCACTCCTTCCTGGGTAACAGGTCCCAAATGGTGATGCTGGGGGACTCCTGTTCCGCACTTTGGCCTTTACAATAGGAAGTGCCTAGGGTTCTATTTTATCCCCCATGCTCTTCAATATATACATGAAACCACTGGGGGAGATCATCCGGGGGTTTGGAGTGGGGTGTCACCAATATGCTGATGACACTCAACTCTATCTCTCTTTACCATCCTAAACTGAAGAGGCTGTGAAGGTCCTGGGGCGCTGCCTGGAGGCAGTTGGGGTATGGATGAAAGCCAATAGGTTAAGACTGAATCCAGAAAAGACAGAAGTCCTCCTGGTCAGGAAATCCTCAATGCAGACACAAAGTCTTTCACCCACTCTGAATGGAGTGACACTTCCCCTGCAAGAACAGGTGCACAGTCTAGTGGTGCTTCTAGACTTTCAGCGGTCTCTGGAGAACCAGGTAGCAGCTGTAACTAGAAGTGCATTAGCCCAGCTTCGATTGTTGAGCTAACTACGACCATACTTGAGCCATTCTGACCTGGCCACGGTGATCCATGTTTTAGTGATTTCAAGGATGGACTACTGCAACTCGCTGTATGTAGGGCTTCCATCGAACAGTTCGAAGGCTACAGTTAGTACAAAATGCAGCAGCCCAAGTGGTTACAGGGGCTAGATGGTTCGACTCAGTAGGACCACTCCTTCAGCAGCTACAGTGGCTGCCCATTCAATTCCGATCTCAACTTAAGATGATGGTTCTTACCTTTAAGCCCCTTCATGACTTAGGTCCAGCCTACCTAAAGGACCGCCTTCTTCCATACATACCAGTTTGCCCTCTTAGGTCATCTAAAGGGGCTCTCCTTCATGTGTCCCCTCTGTCCCAAATTAAAGGGATGGCAGCTCGGGGACGAGCCTTCTCTGTAACGGCTCCACAAATACAGAATTCCCTTCCAGAAGAATTAAGAACTACACACTCCCTCATGACCTTTCGGAGAGGGCTCAAATCATACCTATTTTGGCTGGCCTTTGGATGATTGTGTGGCTGTCTGCCCTCTGTCCCTCTGGTATAGTGTCATAGTTTTGCTCAATCCCCGGTCAAATGCTTTTTCCCGTCTGCTCAAACGACCTGATATGGAGAATTGGGTCTAATTTTATTCTTGTTACTCTCATTGTTCCCATTAATGTTACATTGTACTTTCTTTGTTCTCTGTAAGCTGCCCTGGGCATTTGTTTTGGCATGGGAAAGGAGGGTATAAATTCTTCAAACAAATAAATAAATAAAATGGGTAGTCCCACCCCATCTAATCCCTACTTTATGTCCTAAATTTTTAAATTGTATTTTAATATTGTTTTAAATTGTTTTTTAATGTTAAATTCTGTTTTTATTGTTTCTTTTGTTGTAATGCTGCCTTGGGTGCCTTCGGGCAGAAAGGCGGGATATAAATCCAATTATTATTATTATTATTATTATTATTATTATTATAAAATCTCAAAACTAATTCTAAATTAAAAGATTAGATATTTAAAAGATAAAACTAGGGCCATCATTCTCATTCATAATTTGAATGTAGGATCTCTGCTACGTTCAGTCAGGTGAACCCTGGCTCTGTTTATCATCGTCACTAGAAATTTGGCTATCCTGAACATGACATCAAAGTTCAAATTTGATAGGAGAAAAAATCTATAGTCTTGACTCGTGTACCTCACTAATCCTTTTAACAATGGAAAAATATGGGAAGTCCAAATATCTCTACAATATTCACAGGCCAGCAGAACTATTTCATTTGCCCCACAAGGGCATAATCACTCTGCAAATGGGACCTTGCAGTAGTGGCCCTTGACCACCACTGAACCTAGGACAGAGCAATTATATATCTAAGTTCATCCTTAATACAGAAATCTCTAACGTTACTGAGATTTTCCTGCCGCTCAGTATCGAAAATCCGCTGCCTAATCATTGCTCCTGCCTAATCCAGCCCCATATCCATCAAGATCAGCATGAAGACTCCCAAAGAGGTCAGTTTTAACTCTGTCTCCCAAATCCATTTGGATTTATATTCATCTCGAAAAATTAGAGGAACAAGTCCTGATGGGCAAAAAAGAAGACTGAAGCAATATGAATATATTGCTAACAAGATTCTGGCCTCAATCCTGATTTGACCAGTCTCCAAAAGCAAAAAATGCATTTGAGACACTTCTAGGTACACCAAGAGCTGCCCTAATACATTTAGATTAGATGCTCCAATTTCACTATGTGAAGCTCCATACAATAGTGAGCTCCATACAATAGTTGAGCCAAAGCCTTTAACAATTTTGGACTGCCTGGAAATACTGGCCTCCTTTGGTGTGCATAAATTGTAGATTAGCAAAAGAACTTTTCTGGCCATTTAGGGCAACATGTTCTCCATGCTCTTTCTTGGAACCACTTGAATGGAAGACCACCCCCAGATATAAGTGGGTCACTTGTTCTATCTTGTGATCTTCAATCTTCCATAATCGAGGTTTTGGCTTCCTAGAGAAGGCCATGATCTTAGTTTTGTTGTAATTTATCACCAGATGGTTCTCCTTGCAATACAAATTCTGGGATTTCAAGACTTTTGAGGTCAGTAGGTGTTTTAGAGAGGATAACTGCATCATCTGCATACAATAAAATGACAATATGCCTCCCAGCAACATTTGGAGGCTGGTCCCTTAAGATTCTTAAGATGGTCTACCATAGAATTAATGTAAAAATTAAGTAAAAATGGGGTCAAAATGCATCCCTGCTGTACCCTTTTTGGTTATCACAGCTTTGGAGAGGTGACCTCGCAGACTACATTTCACTTTAAGGGTGCAATCCTAAGCACACATTGGAGCCACCTGGAGCCTCCACGGGGCAAGGGCACATTCATGCCAATACCCCAGGGTAGGCTGCAGCTGCCCCAATGGGCTCCTCAGATCTGCGCCTGTTACGTAGCAGATGCTGTGCCGAGGAAGCCGCACAGTCCAAATCAGAGTCGCGCAGCCTGGAGACGGGAGCTGGGATGCGGCCAGTGGTGTCATCTAAATGATTTAAGAACAGGTACTCACTTTTGATTGGCATGTGTCGGGACCCGCCCACCGGAAGTGACGTCATAAGCTGGAAGTGATGTCGTGGCAGGAAGTGACATGAAAAAAGCCCTTTTTGAGGACTCAGACAATTTTAAACTGACCCAACAGTTGCAACAGTATTCCACAGCACCCCCAGAACATGTTAAGGAGGCCTGGCATCATGTTAAAGTGACTCAACAGTTCCAAAACCCCAGAGCAGCTCATTTTTCAGTGGCAAGGCAAGGCAAGGCTCCGCTTGCTGCCTGCCTGCCTGCCTGGCTCTGAGAACGTGCAGGCAACTCAAACGTGCAGGAAATTCAAACGTTGCAGAGGGTGGAGTCGACAAGTGGGCGGGCGAATGGGCGGGGCCAGCCGTAATCCTAGAAACCGGTACTCGCGTACCCCCGCGTACCCCCTGCATGACATCACTGGATGCGGCCGAAAAGCTGCATCCCAACTCCAACCCAGGCCGGCATGCCTCCCAGCCCACCTACCCCCGCCCCAATCATCCCTCCCTCCCCTTCCTACCACCTAGAACCTCTCCTGTACCAGCCAAACTTGGCTGGTGCAGGAGCAGAGCAACGCCAGCTTCTGCAGACGCAGTGCGGGCAAGGGGGTCCAGAACAGCGCCCTCGCACCAGCGCTGCATGTGCAGGACCAATGCAAGCAGCTTGGTCGGCCCTAGGGCACACCTTGGATTGCGCCATAAGCAAGGTACCTTTGTGCAGAGACTGAGGACGCAATCGAACAATGGACATTGTGCAGAAGCTATATTGTAGTGTAGGTGCAACGTCACTAGCGCTGATGTGGGGGTGTTGGTTGCCCCCCCCCGTATCGTTGCTAGAGCTCTTGGAGTGCTGGCTGGTGCAAGGATGGTTTTGGGAGGAGGGGGGGTGGGCCGGAGGCCAGAACTGGGCGAGGGGGCGGCAGGACGGTTGGTTGGGATTCAGCTGCTAGTCCACATCCAAGGCTACGTCCCCCCAGCTGCATGGCCCCAATTTGGGCTATATGGCGTCCTTGGAGTTGCGCCTGCTGTACAGCAGGCGCAGATCCGAGGAAACCTATGGGGAGGCTGGAGCCTCCCCTGGGGCAAGGGTGTGAATGTGCCCTTGTTCCGGGGAGGCTCCCCAGCGCATCTAAGGATTGCGCTCTGAATAAGAAAAAGCAAATGCTGATCAATGTTAGGGCGCAATCCTAAACTGCGTTAGGCAGGCATAAACTAAGCCAGCAAAGTTTGGCCAGCATAAGGGATACCATAAAGTATGTTTGGACCAGTCTTGGAGTCAGAGAGGCCAGCACACAGAGTGAGCCATCCTCCCTGACTCAGAGAGTAGTCCAAACACGCTTTATGGCAGCCCTTGAGCTGGCTAAACTTTGCTGGCTTAATTTATGCTGGCCTAACTCCAGTTTAGGAGTTGCGCTCTTAGTGGCCTTCAACGTCTCCCATAACTTGACACGCCCACATTAAGGTCACCCACATGCATCCTGGGATGAAGACTATTTCCATAACATAGTCTTCAAAGTCGGTCTATAATTCTTTGGTTTGTGCTTTGTTTTGCATAGGAGGAGAGTAAGCAATTAATAACAACTCACATTGCTTCAATGCAATATTCATGGAAGCCACTGAGTAAGAAATTTCCAGATGTCCAAGTTTCTTGTATCATAATTATATCCTTACCAGCCAAGAATTCTCTCAAAGAAGAGTCCAGGAGGGGGTCTTATTTTTATTGCTGCATTAGTGGTTTATTAATTATCACCACATTGGGGCCATTTAGAGACCCCTTGTATTCCATTAAATTTCATTGGGGTCAAACACAAATAGCATTTTGGTCAATCCCTCAAATTAATCTCTCTCTCTCTCTCTCTCTCTCTCTCTCACACACACACACACATACACACACACCACACCACACCACACCACACCACACCACACTATGCCCATTACACACCCTGGGACATGGTAAATGTGAAAGTTAAAATACCATGGGATGATCAATCCTTTTATTGGGAAAAAACATAGCCTGTCTTGGAATACATTTCAAGTAGGTATGTGAAGGAACAGTTCAGGCTGTCTCTCATGCAAGGGCAAAATGATGCCCGGAAGGGATGACACAACAGGAAGTGATGTCACTTCCAAAGGTGACAGCATGCCTGGGCTTTTTAAAAAGGTGAAAAATGGGGGGGGGACCTGCATCTTCCTCCCAGTAGAATGCCCCCTCTTGCTGCCAACAAGCCTGCAGTCACCCCCCAACAGTGGCATAGCTAGCTCATTTGACAATCGGGCTCATAAATTTTTAACATCCCTCATATCATTCATTCATTCATTCATTCATTCATTCATATTTTTCACATGTTTATACTACCCTTCTTCCATGGAGCTCAGGGTGTGCATGGTCCCTTCCTTTTTTCAGAAACAAGCCTTTATTGGCATTAAAAAAATATTACATTTGAAAGACAACAGTAGGCGTCTCGACAATGATTGAGAACTATTTTGAAATATAGGCATGATTGAATTGTTTACTCTGACATTTAATTATGCAGTCTACAAAATTGGCCACTTTCTCTGTCTTGTCCTCCACTACATCACTCAAAATGAAGTAGATTTTTTCCTCATCAAGATGGCCTCTCAGTTTTGGCAGAATTGATCCCAGATACTTTTCATGAAGATCATTATAAAGTGGACAATATAAAAACATATGTGAGATTGTCTCAATGCCTCCCAAAGCACAAATACAGCACCTCTCCTCATATGGTATCTGTCTGAATCTCTGCAATAGGGCTACTCTGCTCACTGCCAGCTATTTTGATGGCAGTGAGTGGAGCAGCACTATGTCGTGCTCTGCAGCCTGAAGTGGGGCATAGGTTCCTGCGATGGCCACACCCATTGGTCCCACCTCCACTTCAGCCCGCTTCTCTTCTCTCTCTGCCCAATCCTGTTTTCCCCCACCCTCCCCGTGCCCCCCCATCCTGAGAAGCTGCTCCACCGCCCAATGGGAGTGCATACCATCTTTATGATGACAGTGGTTTTGTACTGCTCAGGTCATTAAAAGCTCCACAGTCAGGGAAAATGTTAGATGGAACACTGTTTGGCAGAACACTGAAAGGGCAGCTTGGGCTCTCCATATCTTGAAAATATGATCATGATTTGCATGTTTTCTCGTCATTTGCAGCGAATGAGTTCCTAGGTGAGAACGAAGTGCTTATTTCTCATCACTTCCTGCTTAATGATGTCACTTTCTGCTTAATGACATCAGTTCTGGCCCTCAGCAGCCACAATGAATGTTAACTGGCCCTCTGTATGAAATGTGCATGACACCCCTGGTCTTAAGTAACAAAAATTAGATTTCCTTAACTCAAAAGGTTAACTGTCAGTAAGGCGACACCCTTGAGAGGTGTGGTGTGTGTGTGTGTGTGTGTGTGTGTGTGTGTGTGTGTGAGAGAGAGAGAGAGAGAGAGAGAGAGAGAGAGAGAGAGAGAGAGAG
>JAJKFI010000139.1:1187363-1216632 GCA_029204185.1 Lerista edwardsae | reverse complement strand
AGAGAGAGAGAGAGAGAGAGAGAGAGAGAGAGAGAGAGAGAGAGAGACCACTAGTGACCAACATTGTAGAAATGGTGGTTTTTAGAATAACATGTTACGTAGCATTCAATGTGTAATTTAAGGCACATAATTCTTAAATTATCTGTGTTCAATCAAAAGTTATAGACAAACAAGTAGGAAAAAAGCACAAGTAACCTATGTAACAAAAAGTAGATTTCCTTATCTCAAAACTGAGAAATGAGACTGTTCTGAGAGCTAACAAGGTGGTATTATGACAGAGCAAGAAACCAAGAAAATATGTCAGCTCCCTTTTCCATGTATCAGAGCTAATACTAGAACTATGAGTGTCATCAAGTTGGTCACTGGTTTTGCTTGTTTGTTTTTTGTTGCTGAGTGACCTGTACTGTTCCATAGTTAAACAAATAAAGTCAATTGGGATTACCAGGTGACACTAACCCTAGTGATGTCACTGGTGGGAAATTTGGTGGTGTTCGTCGCTGGCTTTAAAGTGGATGATTTTTAAAGTGGATTCTAAACATTCATGGTGGACTACAGTCTATCAGTGTTGATTAACCATGATGGATACATTGAACCTTCAGATGAAGGGACGGTATGTCACTGAGGTCGCAATCCTAACCTTGAGTTAGGCCAGCATAGTTAAGCCAACGAAGTTTGGCTGGCACAAGGGACACCGTAAAGCATGTTTGGACCACTCTCTGAGTCAGGGAGGATGGCGCACATCTGTGTGCTGGGACGTGGGACATGGTGGTGCAGCGGGTTAATTTGCTGTTGCTGGGCTTTCCAACCGGAAGGTTGGGAGTTCCAAGACTGCGTGATGGAGTGAGCTCCCGTTGCTTGGCCCAGCTTCTGCCAACCTAGCAGTTCGAAAGCACCTAAAAATTCGAGTACAGAAATAGGGACCACTTCGGTGGGAAGGGAACAGCATTTCGTGCACTACGGTGTTGAGTCATGCTGGTCACATGACCACAGAAGCTTGTCCTTGGACAAAACACCGGCTCTACAGGCTTAGAAATGGAGATGAGCACCGCCCCCTACAGTCAGTCACGACTAGACCATTCGGTCGTGTGGAAACCTTTACCTTTAAAGTCAGGGTAACTTATTGCCACCTAGTCTGAAATTCAGCAGCTACATGTGAGCTGCCACCTCCACGCACTGCCTCTCTTCCTGCAGCACCTGCCTGGGTCTAGCCAGTAGTCGATGACTCCAAAGCCAAGCTGCACATTGGGCTCAGAAGCGTAGGGGAAGTTACAAGGAACTGCCAGCCTCTGCTTCAGCCCATCTCTCTCACTGGATGAGACCTGAAAGGGCAGTGCTGTGCCATCTGTGTGCTTGCTCTGACACAGAGCTCAGCAGGCTGGCAGGGTACCTTCCGGCTGCTTGACTGAGACAGTGGGCCTGCGAGCTACTGGGAGTGACCCCGGAAGCTACTGGTAGCTCATAAGCCCCGCCTTGCTGAGCCCAGATTTATAGTTTCCCATCTTGTTGTTGCCAGTTTCAAGGAAAAACGAAAAAAAAAAATCCACCCCTTTGCCATTACTATAAAAATGAAAATCCTCTAAGATAATGGGAGAACCAACAATGCAAATGAAGAAAACATAATATGTTTTTTTTAATTAACACCTAATGTAATAGGAATATGCAAATAATTTATTGAAAACCTTGTCTTCCCCATCAGGTAACCCCCCCTCCCCTTTTCTAGCAGAATAGCATTTTCTTCCTCAAGTTCTTGACATTTTAAGAACTCCGCGGGGCATCGTGGGGGTGGGGGTGGCCTGCAGCTGCACGTTTTCACTAAATCGCGCACTGATATTGGCAACTGTTCTCAGGGGAGCGTAAGAGAAGGCCTAGCAGATCCTGGAAGAAAATGAGGGAGACAATGTTGCAGGGTTGTCTGCCTGAGTCTGGCACTGGAAAGTTAAAGCGCTGGAGTGAAATACATTATTTACTGTGCTCATGAATTGTTAAGCATACAAACACATCCTGAAATATAGTAGCAGCAGGGCGATAAACCTACGACTCCCTTTGCTGGCTGTCTCAGGAGTGGCCACTTTTCATCAACCACACTCCAGCAAAGCCTCTTGCGGCAGCTGCGATTGCCAGTATGAGAGTTCACTGCCCTTGTTTTGTTAGCCTCAGCATTTAGAAAGTGTCGGCTCACCCAATGAATATATCACTGTCCAGTGCCACCCCTTGCTTTTTGTATTTACATGTGTCTTCTGCTTCAAGGTTTCTGATGCCCTTGAGAAGCTCTCGCCATTATTTACATGCAAGAGAGCACCAACTATTTATTGAAACAGAGTCGGAACGCCTGTTTGTTGGGAGGGAGGAAAGTAGAGGGAGTATTCCACCTATGGTATTACAAAACATTCAAATGGTCATAAATTGTCGCCCTACCTCTGCCCCGTAACGTCTCTGGCACGCCCTCAACACTGGCCTACGCCAGCAGAACTAAGCCTGTGCTCAACCGGTGCAGCTGATGGGCACTGCGGCCTTTGCCAGCCCAGCAACCAAATCCACAGCACAGATGCACGTTACGGCACATTAGCAACAGCGCTGCACCGGTGCAATGCCAGGTTAGGATTGCACCCTGAATTGACTGTTTATTTTTACCCACTGGGGCATTCTTAATAAATGAATTGAAATGTAAGCTGAATCTGAGCCCTGTGTAGATAAAATAGTGTATTTAAAAAGCCATACATTCTTTACCTTCCACCTCAAGCTCTGTGTGCTTAACAGTTGCTATCAAATGAGCTGTTACCAATATGGGAGTGTTGAAGGAAGGGTAACTCCCCCTTCCCCTCCAGAAGCCTCCTGTTCCACAGTGGATCTCCTTGGCAGTAGCATAGTTGGTGGCAGGGACTTGATATCAGGTGATGCAATGGTGCCCCCTGTCACAGCTTAATTTCCCCACTTGCACAGTTGCCCCCCCCAATACCTGTGTGGCCCTGGCCCTGGAAACAGCTCTATTTGCAGCCATACAGGATCCAGGAGGGTGGGAGGGCCGATTTTTAGATGCTTACCATGTGCCAAAGTGGGAGTGTCATCCCCTACCTAAGACAGCTGCTTAGCTACACCACTACAGCGGATCTTTATCTGGCACAAGTCCAAGGAGGGAAAGGAGGTGGGGAGGCTCGAGAAATAGTGGATAGAATCTGGCACATTTCATCCTCTCCAGCTCTACACCCTCCTGTGGCATCCCAATCCTGTTCCTGCCCCTCCCTGCCATGTCCCCCCCCCCGACCCTGTCACTACCGTACTTGCTCTAGGAGGTCCAGCTACAGACAGGAAGCACTTTTGTGACAAGCGCTTCCAAAATGGTCGTGGACAGATCGCTTGTCTGTTCTACTGTTGTAAATAGCTGTGCACAACAGCCCAATCCCAGATAGAATTGGACTGTGTGTCATATATATGAGGAGTTACATGTCCAATAGTGTTTTGTATTGAAATCTCCCTGTAAGTAAAAAGCTAGCATGTCAAGATCATGCCACAGTTTTCTCTCTGTGTTTGCTGGCTCGTTAATTCAGGAGATGTTAATATGGGGAGCATTTGCATAACTGAGCTGGTACAGTTATGCATGATGACCACCTCCCTTTTTACTGATTCCTTTTATGGGGCTGCAGAAACCAAAGAAAGCTCAGGTGGCTCTGAGTGTGCTTGAATGCTTGCCCAAGGCAGGCCAAAGCCAAGAAGCAATGATGACTCAACTTTTAGGTTTCTTGCTGTGCCTACAAGCTCCAAGCAAGTAATGCTTCTCTGTGCCATGAGCTCATAATCAAGAAAAAGTGAGTATGGCTCAGTTTTAGTGTCATAGGGAATACTATTGGAAAATGTGATACATTATTTCTGATAAATGTGACATGTATTTCAGGTATACTTGCTATACCTGTGACATGTGAAACAGTGCAAACAGCAAACTCCTGTGCAGCTTTACTTGGTTGTGATTCCTATTTGTTCAGTGAGTCTTACTCCTAGAAAAGTCCTTAGGATTGTACCCTGAGAATAAAATAAAAGAGCAGAAACATTCCCATTTCATTCACATTACAGACATTGCACTAGAATCATTCAAAGACTAGGGTAGACACCTAGTCAGGTGTCACCTAGGGTAGACACCTGAGGGGCACCTGCCCCATGTGCTGTGCCTTGGCAGCTTTGTGTCTTCTGTTTCTTCTCTTGTGGAGAACCCAGAAGTGACATCACAACATCACGTGATGACACAACATCACATGACCTTGTGATATCACAGCCCCAGGTGCCAGGGTGTGCATTATGGCCACGGTACCTACCTGCACTTGTATGTATACATTGCACTAAATAATTTTTGAGCAATCCTGCATATAACCTTTCCAAGAGATGCCATTGTGGTTACAGAAGACTTACAAAAAAAAAGAGAGGCCATTGTAGGTGCAATATTAAATTTCATCCTCGACTTGCAGAAAATGACAATACTGAACCTCCTGACCTTCTGCTCTTTAACAGTAAATATGAGCATTCAACAACTATTCCCTCTGCCAGCAACTTAGACAACTTTATTAAACGTTGGATTTCACAATGACAAGATGACACAAAGATAAATGGGAATGCATACAAATGTGGTTAGCTTCCTTCTTTATATTTATGTACTGGAGAATCTTAAGAATGAGTACAGGTACACAGACTGGGGCAAGACATATATTTGTAGACTTGCCCTTTAAATGTTTTCTTCCATTTATTTTTTATTACTAATTTAAAGAGTAACTTATTGTCTCTCAAAATAGGAAAGGTGATCACATTTAAGCTAAAATACCTGTAAACATTGCACATGACAATAAGCCATGTGCTTTTAAAAAAAATAGGAATCCTGCTTATAAAATAATAATTACATTTTAAAAGCAGCATTAAGATTAAAAGTTTGAATGGAACTGATGAATCCAAATGATAATACACCCCCACACAGATAATGCTATTTAGTAGCAGTGTGTTCTCTCTTTTCCCTTCCTCCTTTGTTGCAGCCACTTAATGCAGTATCTTGGACTGTAGAGTCATCTCAAAGTGACAGCTAATCTAATTTCTTCTACTCTCATTTGGGTTAAATTTGAATATGTACAAACTTTGAGTTAATGCAGAGGTTCTCAAACTGGGGTGTGCCTCTGCCCTTTAAGGGGTGGGGGAGAGGAAAGGCGGCAGCACAATCCCCAGGATAGTGCTGCTGCCAAGGATGGGGGTGTTTTCCACTTACCTGAGCCAGCCCTGGCCTTTACTGGCTTCCTCCCAGCCTTCCTGGTTTGCGAATTGAAAACTGGAAGTGAGTTTTGATGGTTTTTTCCTTAAACTTCTTTAAAGGCTTGGAGAGCACTGCAGAGGTGTCTGCAGGGCTCCTCACACTACCAGGAGGCTGGGCCTCGCTCAGGTAAGTGGAAAATTCCCATCCCTGGCAGCAGCATGACCTTGGGAATTGTGGTGCTGCTGCTGGCGTTGCCCGTCCCTTGCACACACTTACCTTGGTTCTCAAACTCCCAAGGAGCTTGAGAACCATGGAGCGAATGCATGAAAATCCTTCTATTTGGTACTCCATCAACAGCAGGAAGTAATGGTCCAATTCTATACCTATACCAGAATGATGATTGCTGCATCCTGGGGGGTGGGGTGGGGAAGTTGCAGAGGTTTCCTTTAGGTAAGGGAACAACGATTCCCTTACCTGGCAATAGGCTTCCATGGCCCAGGGTGGGCATCTACTAGGACCTGTACTTGCAATATAGATGGTGCGGGTCAGTATGGACCAGCGACATGCAGTGAGGGTATGGCAGGTGAAGCAGAACCACCCCACCAGACTTATTTGAAAAGTACTGCCACCGTGATGGCTGTGATCCTGCAAACACTTACAA
Organism: Lerista edwardsae; assembly: GCA_029204185.1. Lineage (NCBI taxonomy): Eukaryota > Metazoa > Chordata > Lepidosauria > Squamata > Scincidae > Lerista > Lerista edwardsae. The sequence continues at coordinate 1,210,750 of JAJKFI010000139.1, read as the reverse complement.
CCCATGAACTTCAGCTGCTCAGAGCCCTGGGTTGTAAGTGCTTGTGTGATCACAACAGTGTTGGCACTTTTCAAAAAACTTGGTGGGGTACTTCTGCCTCACCCGCACAGCACTGGTGTGGTCCCACACGGTGGGTGGAATCCAGGAAGGGAGACAAGATTTGGTGGCCCTTTCCCAGCCCAAATCTTCTTCTCCCCACTCTACTTCACTCCCTCCCCAGTGCATTGCTTACAGTAGGTAGGTATCTATGTGCACAAGAAAACCAATTACTCTTTCAGAGCAACAAGGGCTATGAATGTCTATGCATGTGTCAGCTGGGAGTAGTGGAAGACAATGCCAGGCTGTGCCCTTGAGTATTAGTTCAAGGACTGAACAGATCCTTTGTATATACAAATGTATGTGTAGGCAGCTGTGATGAACATCCTGGTTTTCCCTGTTTTTTTTGCATGTCTCGTCACCCCTTTTGAAGACTTCTAGCCCCCACATAACAGAGGTCTTTGGGATGCTGTAGCCTCCCAAGAAGATGGCCTGGTATCCTAGATGCAAAAGCCACTCTTCTGGGATACTTCTCTGAAATTCTTTGTTTAAACACCTTTCCCAAAACATCACAGGTGCAGGATCCTCACGTTTGGGGACAGCTTAACACAACAACTCCTAGCTAACCCTCCTGATAATTGGTATCCAGCTGCCCATTGGACATCCTCCTCCCACCTGATCAGGCCAGCTAAGGGTAATTGGGTGATTGTAAATGCTCCAGTCAGATAACCCCATAACTAGAGGTGTTTGAAAACTGTATTATTTACCTTAAAGGTAAAGGTTTCCCCACGACCGAATGGTCTAGCCATGACCGACTGTAGGGGGCAGTGCTCATCTCTGTTTCTAAGCCTGTAGAGCTGGCGTTTTGTCCGAGGACAAGCTTCCGTGGTCATGTGGCCGGCATGACTATATGCCGTAGCGCACGGAACGCCGTTACCTTCCCACTGAAGTGGTCCCTATTTATCTACTTGCATTTAGGTACTTTTGAACTGCTAGGTTGGCAGGAGCTGGGACAAGCAACGGGAGCTCACTCCGTCGCGCAGTCTTGAACTCCCAACCTTCTGGTCGGAAAGCCCAGCAGCAGCAGTTTAACCCACTGCACCACCACATCCCTATTATTTACCTTACTCATAAGTAATTCCATTGTGTTCAGTAAGAATTAGGCTGTACTCACAGGAAACAGACACCTGTACCCATAACATAATCAAAACTCAGGTGATATAAACTCCTGCATGCAGCTTGGTGTGTTTTGGGAGGTCTGCACATGAAACCAGTTGCTGACTTATTTGGTAAAGGCAGAAGACCAGAAAACCATGGAAAAATGTAAGTAGTTAGTAATAGGGGCTGTATTTCTAGCTATTTAGGTAATTAATTTCTTATTTGCTTTTTCCACTTCAACCAGTCTGCAAACTTTCCCATATAACAACCTGTTTTGTCTTCAATAGCTATCTGGCTCCTACTGGGCAATGCCACACCCAGATTTGTCATGCTATCTCTTCATGGATGCCCAGCCATGTTCAGGCATTGTTCACCAGTCTAGGATGGTGACAACAGATATCTGCCAGTCTCCTAACCACCACCCCAACCCCACCCCACCCCCACAGCCTCTGGCTCAGTAAAGCAGTGAAACGGGCAGGAGGGGAGGTGCCCTGAGCACAAAGCACAAGCTATGCACCGAAGCACTACCGCCTCCAGCGTCACTAACAGCAGTTCTCCACACAATGTGGAATCCTGGAAAAGTAGTTTTGAAGTTGTGCAGATGTGAAAACCTGGGATCTGTACAGGCCTTGAACAGACAATTGGGGCCAGAGCTGGCCATGGCAAGTCCACTTCCCTCCTTTGACATGTGTTCAGATCCCTGAATTGTTGTCCGAAAAGGACAGCCACCCACTCTGTGCATTACAGATCAGAGGGGTGCTGTTTGCAGAGGGAAGTGAGCCCTGTGGAGGAAGAGCCCATAGCTCAGTGCCTTTGTGTATAGAAGGCTCCTGGTTCAATCCTGGCTTCTCTAGGCAGGGCTAGAAATAAGCCTTGCCTGAAATCCTAAAGAGTCATGGCCAGTCAGTGTAGTAGACAATATATGTATTTCATATGTTCATATGTTCCTCATAGTTTGGTATGGTTTACTGTTTATTTTAACTCTGTGCATTTTAACCAGACTGTAGTCTTGTAATGCCGTGTGTGTGTGTGTGTGTGTGTGTGTGTGTGTATGTGTGTGTGTGTGTGTGTGTGTGTGAATGAGAGAGAAAGCGAGAGAGAGAAAGCGAGAGAGAGAGAGAGAGAGCGCATGCTTTTTAGAAATAGAATAGGCTTGTCCTGCAGCTCTGTGTTAATGTTTAATTTTGAGGAGAGGTGATTGTTGAGGAAGGGAAAGAAAGACAGAGAAGGGGATAGTCTTCGTTGAACCAGGGGTCTGTTGGTAAGCACTTATCTTCATTCAGCTGTAGATGGGGCCATCATTACCAACACATTTTGGTGCTGACAGAAGTGATCGAATGCTTTCCTGCGACAAGAGGACTGTCCCTTGTCCTCTGGAATGGGAAAAATGGGCTCTATCCTCTTGGCTCCATTAATAGTGTTCAGATGCTAATGGATCCGTCTTGCAATATTGAATTTACACCTGCTGATAGCTACCAGCTCAGACTTGATTCAAGTCAGATATATAGCTCATTTAGGGGCCATGGACAGATTCAGGGCAATGGCTTTTTTGGGAAATGAGTAAGAAAGCATGATAAGGCGCCAGTCCAGATCCAAAATAGATGGATGGGTGACGGGCTTGCAGTTAAAAGACTGGTGCAGATTATTACTTTACATATGAGTGGAAAACTGTAGAACCCATGAATTATCTGTGACCCTTTAAAAATGGTTAAAGCAACAGAAAAGCTAGTGATCGGCTAGATTTGTCTTAATTTTTTTTGTACAAAAAAGGATGGAAAAGGAAATGGGCTCTAGGGTTTGTGTTAGTCAGGCTCTCAAGGATGCAATGATAATAATGAATCATCATACAAAAGGAAAGCATATGCCCATGACACTGTTATAAGTAAACAGTTTACAGCATTTTCTTTTAAATGGCCCAACTGAATTACTGAGTGTGCTCTAAGTCATGTGGAATATGTGTACGTGGTACATGTACTGTGTGTGCAAGGAACAAGTGCAGTGGCTCTTGGCACAACACAACAGAATGGCATAAAATGAGGAGAGGGGCAACAGTATAGGGCTAGAAATAAGCCTTATAAAAACAACCATAGCTTACAATAAGTTCAGTAACTGGGAGTAGGAATAAAAGCAACGTGTTGCAAATGGTCTGGGGGGTGAAGTGTGAGAATTATTTAGAGTTTAAGGGCTGGGTTGGGCTGGAGGGGTAAAGTTGAATATTTTAAACAAAAGCAAATTTCAGCACAGAAATTTGGTATTTAATAAATATATGTATTATATGCCACCTTCTCATACATACCACAAAGTTATATTAATAAATTTATACCTTATTTAGGAAATTTCTATGGGGATCTACAACACTAAGGATATCTTTAAAGAAGATGCAATTGATCTAAAATGAGGGCTGCTGGTGGTTTGGACTTCCATACTTGAGGGCTCAATCCTAAACTGGAGTTAGGCCAGCACAGTTAATCCAGCAAAGTTTGGCAAGCACAAGAAACACTGTAAGGTATGTTTGGACCACATGTGTGACATCCTCCCTCACTCAGAGAGTGGTCCAAACGCACCTTACCATGGCCATTGAGCTGGTCAAACTTTGTTTGGATTAACTGTGCTGGCCTAACTCAAGGTTAGGATTGCACTCTTAGTCTTTACCATTGTGCATATTTGTTAATCTTTCGCAACAATAATCATCAAATTGAAATGCCATCCTGGGTCAGATTGGAAATGTCATTATTAGCCCCAATGTATAAATGGATTGCTTTGGGGTCAATACATGCTACCTGTGGCACTCAACTCGGTTTGGTATGTCTGGAACATGATGGCATGTGTCAATGTGGTGCGAGAAATACTGTTGCTAGCTGAGACCATAGAACAGACAAACTACCACCATTGCCCCCAGTCTATACCACCACTGTGTCCTGCTAGTCCAAACTTATTAATTTTGAAGGGGAACCTGACTTAAGGGAGTGACTGTCTCCACCGTAGCACTACTAGCTCTCCCCTTCTCCCTCCTCTCAATTTGGTCTGTCCCAGTGGTGGGATTCAGGGGGTTCGCCCAGGTTCTATAGAACCGGTTGTTAAATGGCTGGGCCCTGCCCACTCGCTTACCTCTGCTGGCTCCGGCTATGACGTCATAGAACCGGTTGTTAATTTATTTGAACCCCACCACTGGTCTGTCCCCACTCCTGGAGACACTACTACCTTTCTCCTTCTGTTTCTATCGTCTACTCACTCAGAACGGCATAATCAATCAATCAATCAATCAATCAACAGGTACTTATATACCGCTTTTCAACACGAAGTTCACAAAGCGGTTTACAGGCAAATAGTAATAATAAAGTTAAATGGCTCCCTGTCCCAAAAGGGCTCACAATCTAAAAAAAGGCAGACCGCCAGCAACAGCCACTAGAAAGACTGTGCAGGGGTGAAGAGGGACAGTTACTCTCCCCCTGCTAAATATAAGAGGAACACCACTGGAAAAAGTGTCTCTTGCATAACCCTTATAGGCCCCCAAATATCCTTGCAAGTGTTTTCCTCTCCCTCTAATCATGCTTTCTCCATTTATAGCACAAACCCCTTACTGCCTCAAGGTTACCCATCTACTTCTCTAATTATTTTCAGCTGTGGTATTTTTGATTTTGACCCCTATTCACATTCTAGATTAACACTATGGACCAATCCAATCTTAAAGATTCCTAGGTGACCCTTTATATGGAGGACATGGTCCAATAGAGCAATCTTCACACTGGATCAACTTATTGATCAGGACTAGGAGTTTTTCTCTGATAAATTAAGAGAGCTGTATGATCTTCCAATGACAGCATCCTGGCAATTAATTGCAGCACTTAATTAGTCTCTGGATTTGGCCCTTCAGTACTATTGGCCTCACAAACTCCTGAACTTTTAGATATATTATTCAGTCCTCTGAAAAGAAAAGGTCAGCAATTTTTGTTTATAAATACTGTCACATAATAAGTATGATGCAAACGGGCTTTGAGAAAAATGGAATTTGGAATTGGATTGCTCTATCCTGAGTAATCAATGGGATGTGACACTTGTGAGTGTATCCCCAATATCCATGGATCTTGGATTACATTTAATACAGCAAAAAAATGTTTAGGGTATATTGGACACTGCAGAGACTATATATAAAAGGACTTAGCAGTGATTCCAGATGTTGGCAATGTAGGAGTATGAATGCTTCTCTTTCACACATGTTATGGTTATGCCCAGTTATGGTAAACTTTGGGGAGAAGTTCTTAATATCATACAAATAGCGTTTCAGCAACTAGTGAGATTTACAGATATGCATGCAATTCTAAATTATTTACCAGTAACTTGGAGATTAACATTGTGTCAACAAAATTGGTCTCTGTGCACTCATGTTGGCAAAAAGTCTTAAAATAATTGGCAAGAAGTTTTTCACTGGAAGGAGCGAAGCTCACCAATGTGTGCCTGATGGACGGCATTTTATGCCTGTCGGTCTTTGAGAGAGAAGCCTATTGACGTCAGTTGCATATGGACATATTTGAAACTGTCTGGAGGCCATTCATTGATACTTAAAAACACATGAAACATGTAGACTTGTCTATTTAATGTATTTTGTTGTTGTATCTGGTTTTTTCCCCCCTTTTTAGTAATTGGTAAATTATGAGCATATTTATGCTTTTTCTGCATAAAATTAAATCAATTTTTTTTAAATCAAAAAGATTGGTATTTAAAATGCTGCCTGAACATGGCAGGCTTTTAGCTTATTATTGCTGTGGCTGAGAGTGGAGGGTGAAGAGAAGAAAGTACTCATGATGGCAGCATGAATGAGGCTTCACAGATACACAAGGTATTATTCTAAAGTGCTCCTTCCAGGCTATCAGAAGGTTGCATTCAATTACTAGCTAAAATTAGTTTGAAGGGGAAGGTTGGATGCATTATATGCAATTCTCATTCATATAATTTTCATTAATCCCAATGGCTGGGGATGCCTCAAATGTGTGGATAAATAGACTATTACTGTGCAATTCACATTGCACTTTAATTTCTGTAGAGTGCTTTGCAGACCTCATTTTTTGTTAGTGGGACAAGGTAGTTTACACAGGGTTATGCTGATATGGAGCTTGTTGCTGGGACCAGGCGGGGGCTTGCCGAAGGATAATTAATGGCTGCATCTTATGTTACAGACTGGAGTCATGGGATAACTTGAAAGGAAGGGCAGATGTCTTGTCAGAATGGATAGTGCATATGTCTGGCTCCCAGACAGTCTGTTGAGCTTCCAAATTCCATTAGAAGGGTTGGCAGTTCACAGGTCTGGCCAGGACCCAATGTGTATTAGCCATACTGACAAAACACTTGCAGTTCTATCCAAAGATGTGAAAAGTCATCTTCAATCTTTAGACTGCAATAGGAGAAGGAATCCTAAGCATCCCTGGTTACAGCAGTAGGTCTATAAAAGGGCTTCCTGTTTCTTTGAAAAGCCACATGATGTATTGTCACATTTTATAGCAATGTTTGCGAAATAATCACTTAAAATAAATAACATAGTCAATAGGCTGTTTGAAATGCCTGTGCCATAATCGCTGCAATGTCATGAAAGCCTATAAGCTAATGATTCATAGTGAGGCTTCTAGATGAGGGTTTATGGTGTTTTAATCAAATCACGATGATTTCGCACCACATTGCCACGAGGAAGTTCCTGTGACAGAATTCATCAAAATGTCTAGAGTGTTGAAAAAGCAAAATATGAGAGGCGGGAGTTAGATTTTAGGGGAACCCTAAAATATCGGAGCGCTCTTTGTCATCTGAAGACCTGAGTGTTGAAAAGACCGGCAGAAGCATGCCTTGGGATGTCTTAAAGAAGCCATGGGAGAGAAAGTTGAGTTAATGGAACTAGCTGGAGTTAGTCCTATGCTTGTTTGAATGTCCAGAAAGCCCACCCCATTCCGCCCTTCCTCCCGCCTTCCCCCCACCCAGACCCGCCCCTGCACCAGCTGAGCTCCGGAGTGGGGCACTGGGGGCTTGTGCCGGAGCTGTGCTGCTGCCACAGGTGGCTGTATCTGTGCTGCCCCAGAAGTGCTGGCGTGTGCATCCTTTATGGCACATGCACAACAGCTCTCAGCCTGCGCAAGAGGCTCCCACTGACCTTGGGGTGGGGGCTTGGATGGCGCAGACCGTCTTTCCCTTCAGACAGTTAAATGCTTATTGGAAAATCCTCACTATAACTTAAAACGGCTGAAGACTTTCATGTTTGGAAAATGGCATTCTGTGTGTCACATTTTGCACGCACCTTGGAGCTTCTCCCTCTTCTTAGTAATCTTAAGAGCTTCAAGTATCATTAACAAGCCAGGCAGGCTTTTTTCCAGGAACAGAGGCATTACAAATAAGTACCTTAACACTTTACGCATGTGAATGTTACTGAACAAGCTGAACACCAATTTGTGGGCACTAAAATCCTTTAGAACGCTGCTCTCCTACCATAGGGCAAATCGCTTGAAAACACACTAATTGCCAGCCACACTTTTCTGAAAGATTGTGGGTCGATGCCAATCGTTAATACGCTTTTCAGTGAGTTTGGAGTGAAAAATCCACCTATATTCTATTTTTCTCCTTTAGTGTTAACTTCAAAGGATATGCAATTGCATGAGTGTGCATTTGAAAATTAACATTAACGTAGCTCATTTTAGGTGTGGTTCTTATGAAGCTGCAGTGCTATTATTCCCGAAAATACTCATGATGAAGCAACTTTGAAATATTTGCTGGGAGGGGGGAAATGGATAACTCATTCATATAAAGTAAACGTTAAGAACACTTTGCATTTGCACAGTGCTTTTAGAGTGTTCCAAGCACTTCACATATATCACATTAGTACTCCTCTGTATTAGAGTCAGCATTATTTGCATATTTGCACCTGTAAATCCCATCTTTCTGGCGGAGGGCTGAGGCTATCAGCCAAATCTTATACAGATGCTGCACTGGCCATTGCGCAGTGGCACATTGGCAGGACAACCTGCCTATCCACAGCCCATCCAGCAAAAAGGGGAGAAGAAGAATCAGAGCTCAGGCAACACCATGCTGGTGTACCATACCAATAATGCTGTCAGGATGCACGGGATTCCTGATACAGTTCACCAATCATAGAGTGCTGGCTTGATGTAAGCTGGCTTGATGTCAGCACTATGTCAGCATGATGTGCAGTCACTACACTTATCCAGCCCCAATGCCACTGGCCAGAAAAGCAACATCAAGAACCACAAAGGTGAACCAAGCAAATATACCCCATCACATACAGGGGCTACTGTGGTATAAGCTACAAGGGGCCAAAAGCACAGAACTGCTAGAAATCCCAGCACACTGGATTCAAGTCCTTGTATGCCACTCATGCAAGCATGCTTGTACAAGCAATGCCTTTTGGTCAAGCAAAAACAGAGTAAAAGATAGATCCAACCTCTTGTAGGACAGCCATATCAAGAAAACACACAAGTTCCTTTACGGCTAGAAGTAGACTACCTCAGAATGCCAGGTGCAAGGGACTGGCAACAGGATGCAGACATCTGGTTGTCTTGTGTGCTCCCCGAGGCATCTGGTGGGCCACTATGAGATATAGGAAGCTAGACTAGATAGGCCCTTGGCCTGATCCAGCAGGGCTCTTCTTAGGTTCTTATGTAATATGAGTTTTGTATTCAATACACGACCACTAGATATGATTATGAGATCTTATTGTTGTACATGCTCCCTGAGGCATCTGGTGGGCCTCTGAGAGATATAGGAAGCTGGACTAGTTGGGCCTCTGACCTGATCCGACAGCATTGCTCCTTATGTTCTTAAGATTTTTACTTCCACGGGTGCCAGGGGAGTGACCAGGGACAAGTTACAAGGGGAACCTCAACAGCACTCAAGTAAGGCAGGATGCTGGTAGCCCACTGCACAGCTGTACAGGCTGGGAACCAGATGTGAGAGATTCAAGCCCAGCGAAGGGCTTGCCATACCCAACAAGGTACTCACTTTTTGCCTGACTTGCCAGAAATGCTCATAAAAGGGACAAAAGAAGACGTGGAGTCAGGTGTAGAACACTGGTCAATCCACAATGTTGCTCATTAACTTCTCATGCACAGCAGAAGACAGGCAAGATCTCATGGACGATTTAGCGGCCTCCATTGCTATAATCAGGCACAGTTGGATGGATGGGTATGGAATATAGACTTATCAGAGAGAGCACTCCATGAGTCAATCATTTGGGCTTCCATAGGTCCCAGGGTTCATATTGCAGCAGCTCACCTAGCTAGCCACATTCAGACGTATGACATGTTCTTTGCCAGGAATGAACACTTAAGTCGTGACAACTCAACTCTCAAAAACACTGGTTTTTCATGATTCTGCTTGACTCGAGTCAAGGGTGTCATGGACTTTAGCACGACTCAGGGCCAGTAACTCAAAAAAGAGTCATGATTCAGATAGACTAGAATCCTGACTCGCTTTTCTGTGTGTTTGTGATTGGGTTTTGTGTGTGTTTGACCTTAGCCTAATTTTTTTGCTGCTTCCACTTTCATGGCCAATCCAGAAGCCAGCCTTTGTAAGGATGTCAGCAGCAGATGTGGGAGGAGGAGGGGTCTAGGAGGTGGGGGTGGAGGGGAGAAGGAAGACGTAGGCTGCACAAGACTTGTTTCTTGTAATGGATAGTGACTCAAGTCAAAATGACTATAAATGGCTCAGGTTGAATGGCAACAGGCACACACTATGACTCATGAGTCAAGTTGAATCTGGGATTGGCGACTCGCAACTGGACTTGCAATTTGGGCTCAGTGACTGGAACACATCTCTGTGCTTTTCATAATTATTGGCACCTGGCAGCATGGCTATCAGAATGCTGCACACTCTGCTATATACAACATGGCAGCAGAGAACATGAGAGTGTCACTCCACCATTAGCCCTTACTCTTGTGGCCCTACTCTCTCCCCCATGCATGGCATACACTGCTCCTTCATAGTGCCCAGCATTCCTTCGTTACAGGGAATGTGTGACAGCCTCAGTCCAGATTGCTTCAAAAGATGGGCATTGAATGACAGAGATGAGTTGGACTGGCTTGAGACTGTGCTCTTGTGTTCATCTGCTAGGTCAGATTCCACTTTGGACCCAGAATCCAGCATTCAGGGAAGAGGGGGCATTTCCAGAAAAGGAGCTGGGTGGACAGGAATCGTCTATAGATTGCTCTCTGCCTCTGGAGGGTTATGTGAAGCTTGGCCAGAAGCTTAGGAAAGAGATCAGCCAGGAAGAGTCAATGTAGAGACAGAGGACTCTCAATCCGGGGCTTCCAGAGCAGTTTTCCCCCATGCTCAAATTTCCCCCATGCTCATTTCTCAAAGCCTATAATGTGGTACTATTGGGAGCTCCAGCCAAGCCTAAACAGAATGAGTGCCACAACAGAATCCCTTGGAGGAGGGCTGCAACTGATAATGTCAATTTTTGCTAGGGAAACTATTTACTGCATTGTAGTCTATATACAGTGAACCCTTGATTTAACAGACTAGCAGGGGGAAGAAATGTCCATTAATATTGAAAGCCCATTCAATCTGGACAGTCCCTCATCCGATTAGTTTGTTAAACCTATCTTAGAAAATGCCCTTGGTTCTGCTCTGCTCAACTCTCAGCCAGGATGCTCTAGGAATGGAGGAATATCTCTATTCCTAGAGTGCTGCACAGCCCAATCGTATTCTTTCCAGTTCCTGTTGATGCAGCAGCACAAAAATGGCAATAGTTGCACCCTATGGTGGTGGGGCAATTGCAGAGGTCTCTTCTACATAAGGGCACAATTGTTCCCTTACTTGGAGGTAATCCTCAGGAGCAGTCTACTCAGACCTGCAACAGTTATTTTGTTATTGCCAGTTCACAGTGACCAACAATTGGGCCCAAGAAGGAGATTAGCATATTGGCGGCATTGACACCACCAATCCCGCCCCCTCCTAGGACACAATTCATCCATTCTCTGCCCTTCTCCTGCTCCATTTTGCCCCGTCCCTTCCCCTGTTCTGCCCCACACCTCCCGCCTCCCCCACCATCTTATTGCTTCTGACCACTGGGGGAATTGATGACAATGGGGGCAGAAGGGGCCAAGCAGCGTGCCTTTTTATTTATTTGAAGAATTCATGTCCTTCCTTTCCCACACCAAAGCACATGCCCAAGGCGGCTTACATGGGCAGCTTACATTTTTCAATGTCTATTCTTTTTACAAATATACAGGATTCTGTGAATCACCGAATTTTCGATCCCAGGTATAGCCTTCACAGTGTGGTTCTCTCCTCTGGTTGTATGTCATTGAGTTTCAACAGGCAATCATAAGTCAAGCCTGGATAGGTCCTCATGGTCATGCTCTGTTCTTTTGCCGGCTGGCCTTCTCGTACACTCTCCCGCAACTTTCACTTGTGGTGACTCATCAGTTCATCAGCACCTCGGTCCTGCCACAACGGGTACAGGAACTTGTCACAGCCTGGCATTCTTTCTCCCATCCAAAAACAAGACCATAGATTCTTCTGCTTAGCTTTAGGCAGTATCAGCAGCTCAAACATCAGTCCAGACTTCCTGCCACCTTTTGCAATTGGCAGCCAGTAAGTTTAAGATTGGGCCAAGCTCTGTTAAAACTCTGTTAAAACTGGACACCCTTCCCCACATTATTTCATTAAATCAAGGGAGCTTTGTAAGGTAGGAATTAACTGGTAAAGGTAAAGGTTTCTCCATGACCAAGTGGTCTAGTTGTGACCGACTGTAGGGGGCGGTGCTCATCTCCATTTCTAAGCCTGTAGAACCTCCAAGGACAAGCTTTCTTGGTCATGTGGCCAGCATGACTATACACCGTAGTGCATGAAGCGCTGTTACCTTCCCACCAAAGTGGTACCTATTTATCTACTGGCATTTTTACGTGCTTTCAAACTGCTAGGTTGGCAGGAGCTTGGACTAGCAACGGAAGCTCACTCCGTTGCGTGGTCTCAAACTGCCAACCTTCCCGTCAACAAGCTCAGCTCAGCAGTTTAACCCGTAGCACCACCACGTCCCTCAGGAATTAACTGAGGGCACTGTAAATTGTCCATTATTTCATTTGAGATCCGTTAAACTGAGGATTTACTCAATTTCCGTCTTAACAGTTTCCTAGGATCCGAACATCTCCCCTTTACTTGGCTTTCTGTGACCAGAGTTTGGGACACTAGAATGATTTATTCTGCCAGCATTTTGGAGAGCTCAGTTTTCATTGGTTTTTTTTTTCTACTAAACTAGAAACGGCACTTGCAAGTAGTAAGAAATGTGTACGTTTGTGGTGCTGTCATGGAAAGTGCACTATGGCCTGTCTGAGAGGGTGCTTACCCTTAAAACACAGGCCACAAGTGAATTTACAGCCCTGTTGAATCACTTTCACAGCTAAGGCAGTGGGCATAGTGGTTATCGACCACTTGGGGATTTATTGCTAGGTTGGACTATCATTGTTCTGCACAATGGATTGTTTCTCATACATATAAATAATGTGTAGCATTTCACTCAAACTGATGAGTGCAAGCAAAAGAAAAGTTAGATGGTTGCCAAAAGTAGGAAACATCTTGTCACTTGAAGCACTGCATTTCTTCCTACTCGGCCTCAAGGTGACGAGGCGGCATTGTGAGTGCTGACAATGTTCTTGTTCTTGCATATTTGCTTGGCCAAGGCATGTGCCATCGGTTTTCACTGGTGCTCGGTTTGTAGAGATCTGTAAGCCTTTTCTTCTACAAATTCCTCAGATTTTTTTGGGGTGGTGGTGCTGGTAGTTTTTTTTTTTTTTTAACTTACAAAACTGTTTTATACCAAACTGGGCATATAGTAAGATTTGCCAGAAAGTTGACTGCTGTGTGTCTCAAGAATGCGTTGTTAACCTAACAAGTAGGAAACAGAAGCTAATTGGCTCAGAATGCCCAGCTCACATTGACTAGAATAGGTGTCAATCATGCGAGGACAAAATGCACTTAATAAATCAGCTTTAAAAGGAATAGTGCCATGAGGAGTTATGACTGTTCTCGTATATTTGTGTCCACTCTGTGCTAGCGTGACCTGGAACACGGCCAATGCTGTCTCAGGTCCACTGCCTCTGAAAAATTACACACACACACAAAGCAGCACTTGCCTCATTCCTCACACAGTTTCTTCAGTTGCAGAAGTGCAGGACTTTTGGTTTAATTTAAAGGGACCACATGGATGAAAAAGCTCCTTCATTTGTGTGGTCCCTGTAAAGCAAACCCTCCAGGTTTGAAGAAACTTCACAAAGAGCAAGGAGGTAGTTGATCTACTTTCCACTTGCTATTAGTAGGCAGAAAGTGGATCAGTGCAGGTTGCACCTGCAACAGGCTTCGAGGAGGAAGTGGCTGCAGCAAACTTGGGTTGAAGGGCATCCCAAACCTGCTGCTCTCTCACTGCTCCCTGCAATCTGCCACCGATGCAACCCACCTCACCTAAAAGATGGGCCACCCCTGTGTCCACCCAAATACCAATTATAGACTACCAGACAAAATAGAAATAATATTCATTTATTGCAAGAATAACTCAGTGTAAGTTGCATATGTACAAGTGCAATTTTAAGATAGGCAATTCAACTTGTGCAGAAATCCCATGGGCTGCCATCCTCCCTTTTTGTATATACCTATTTAGCCTAGTGAACATGAATTTGGGCGAACTCCGAAAGCTAGTGGAAGACAGACACACCTGGTGTGCTGTGGTCCATGGAGTCGCGAAGAGTCAGACACGACTTAGCGACTGAACAACAACAATGTAGCCTAGTGCTGTCCACTTCAATTTGCAAAAGATCAGTAGGAGTCTTTGGCAGCTCTCATAAATGGAGATGTCAGGGATTGAATCTGAGACTTTTTGCAAGAAAAACTGAGTTATGGTCCCATACTACAGGGGGTGCCAAGGAAGTTTTGTATTTTTGTTCACTCACTAATCTTACCCTTTGAACTATAAAAAAAAACCTAAACCTTCGCCCCCACCTCTGGATAAAGAAAGGGAGGAATGAGAAATCTGAGAGCAGTGCAAAGGGAAAGGAATGAACGACTCCATTCAGCACACTTGTTGCAGCTCATGGAGTGTGCAATCAAGAGCAGAGTTATTCACAAGGTATTTTATTGACTTTCAAAAATTACCAGATTGTAACAGGCAGCCCAATCCTATTGGGGCTGCCCATGCCATGGTACAGTGGCACCAGAGAGATGGCCAGAGGTCTTCCTCCAAAATGACTCTTTTCATGCCCTAGTGCCCTCTGTGGGTCTACTCAGATCTGGATCGGCTCTATCACTGGCACAGATCTGAGTAGTCCTGTTTAGGACTTTCAGCCCTGGGATAGGGGATACAATCTGGCTGCAGCCTCTTCCACCCTTTCGGGACTGCATTGCCCTCCTCTCTACCCTTTTCCCACCCAGTTTCACCCCTTCCCTGCCTTCCCCTCTGCCCTCTTCTGCCCAGGAACTCCTGTGCAGCTTGGTGGCATGCTTACTGCCTGTGGTTCCTGAGGTTCCTTTGACTGGCATGGAGGCCCAGTGCCTCCCCACACTGACCTCTATCCTGGCGCCCCCTACTTCTTGCTGCCATGAAGTGCCTTATGGCACTGTAGGTCTCCCGGGCAACATGCTGGCCCAGGGTTGGATTGGGCCATAGTCACTGCACGAACATTTTATCTACCAACATTTGCTGCCAGGGAAGTAGAAAGGTAACGGGACAAATATTCATATGGGTGGGGATGATATTCGTAAGCGAACAGATCCTATTAAACTCGCAGTGATTTTATTGGATGCATGAAAGGATCTGAATTTTGGAAATGACATCTGAAAAATAGATTTTAAAAAATTGGTTTTTCCCACACTCCCAAATTAAGCCCAAGGAAGTTCATTCAAAAGTAATAAAAATATTTTGAGTACAATTACCTGCAATACTAGCATAACTAAAAAAAAAAAAAAAAAAAGCTATGCTAGGCATAACTCTTAAGCATAAGATTATTTTGGGCAGTTTGCCATGTGTGTTTTAAAATTCCAGGTGCTTTATTGTTTTTGAATAGCAAAAGAGAGAACTCATAAGGCAACATACAGTAATACTAGACATTCATGGTCTTGAGATGGTTGATTGGGAGAACATATGGTATTCAGTTACTTTTTTGCCCTTTAAATAATGGCATAACAACCGAGAGGCCTTTCCTTGAAATGTATCCATTCCCTATATCACTTGCATTATGTGATATCAAAAATAACGTGGCACAATGTTGTTTTTATTTAATCGAATTTCCTTGACAATTACAAAAAAGTATCATTTGAGTTTTTGTACTTAAGAAAACAAAAACAAGCAGGTCTTGTCAAGCATTAACAGTCCACATGTACATGTTTCATCGCATTCCATTTGCAAATGCAATGAAGCAGAGATCAGGGCTGGCTAGGGGTGCATTTCTTTGGGTGATATTTATTCCAAAATGTCTTGATTAAAATAGCACAGTACAATGTTTTTGTTCTACGTTCTCATTTTTAAAAATTTTGAATGCTTTAAAAGTTGTACTAGGTAGATGATATAGTGTCAGCAGATGCAGCCACAAAATTATTTCTAAAAAGTAATTATTTTAATTTCTGGAAAGTATCTTAAACACAAAAATGTAGTTTTTGTGGTTTTAGTCAAATATTTTCACTACCAAAAGGTGTTTAACCCTCCCCCGCCCCCCCCCCAAAACCCACCGCCCTTAGGGATGGCTCAGAGCCTGCTGGTATGTATTTTAAAGTGGAATAGAGTAATTAGTGTGCTTCCAGTACCCTTCATATTTAAAGGTGCATGTGTGCATTTTGCACTTAGTACAAAAATTGACATAAGAATTGGCCTTGTATACAAGTATGTAGTGTAGTGGCTAAAAGTAGAATCACTGGACAGTCCCTGATTCAAAGCTTACCTTGCCCATAAACTCTCTATGGCTGCAATCCTATATGCCTTTACCAGAGAATAAGCTTCATTGAACTCAATGTAACTTCTAGTTCAAATTAGTGACGTGCCTCTTTCCCCCACTCAGCGGTCAGAACATGCCCCCTGAGGCAGCTCGATAGCTACCTTCCCGGAGACCCGGGTCCCTTCACACAGGTTCCCTGCTGTTTTCTTGGCTTTTGTTAAACAGTATTCAGGCAACTCTGCCTGCTGCCTATGCAGCAATTGCAGCTGCCCTGCCTGTTGTCATTAGAAGCCAGAATGATTGCAGCGAGTTGGCTGCTTTCTGCCTCCCTGTGTGTGCGGTTGGATCTACAGTTCGCAAGTGTTCAGTGAGGTTTTGCTGCCACTGGCTGCATGTCCCTGGTTTAAACATGCATTGGGTTAGGTTTTGAATCATACTTGCTTGTTTCATATAGCAGACCGAATAACATTCATTGTGCCTGCTGAAGGCCGGAGGTGAGGTCATTAAGTAAATTATGGCCAGAAATAAGCACTTTGTTCTCATGTGGGAACTTGTTAGCAAATGCCGGAAGAGAAAATATGCAAATCCTGATCATATGTTCAAGATAATTGGAGAGCTCAATTATCATGTAGGTCGGTCCTTTCAGCAGCATTGCTTCAGCCAAGGTGTCACTTTGCAGCTCAGTGGCACTTCTGAAAGTGTGGTCCACATGATAATTGGGCCCTCCCAGTGCCTTGGCAGCATCTCCTTTTGGTCTGTGCCTTCCCCCACCGTGTTCCTTGCATTTTGCAACAGCCAGATAGGGCCTACTTGCGCCACTGAAACACTTGTTCTTGGGCTGTAGGTAAGCTATCAATAGAAAATTGCAGACTTTCAGAAACGTTTTGTCAGTGGAAGGTAATTTTCTACCAGGAATGCTGTTTCTGCTACTAAGATCTGAGATTATCTGTGAGGGAGACCCTCAGTTTAGCTGAAGCCGATGCTGGGCCTGTTCTGAGAATTGTCAAAGGTGCCCTTTCTGGTTTCTCCCACTTGTCCTTGATTTAGAGGAAACATTTCAGAAGGTACTTGTTGAGACAAATCACTGTGGGGTCCTGGCAGGCAGATGGCATCAAAAGCATCCTTCCTTCACTTCTAAGTAATAATTCAGTGAAATCTTGAAGACTATGTTACTGAAGTAGTCACATGCCATGTTGTCAGTGGAAAAGGCAGGTGTGAGGCTTTAGCAGCTCAGATTCCCGTTGCATGCAAGCTGTGATCTGGGCATGGCTTCTTCATCCTGCTGGTTTAGTTTCCTCCATTCATAGGCTGCAGTAAAACGCATGGTCTGAAACACAGGCTGATGGATATTTTAAAGCTGGCAAATAGCCTGACAACTCCCCAAATGATGTTTCCTTTTAACTCTGAAAATAAGAAAGATGTTAGTAGGCATTAAATCTAAGCATCTTTGCAGTCTTGAGGAGAAGAGATACATTATTGCTGAAGCATTACCCACAGGGAGATGTGAGAATTTCAGACTGGTTTATAGGATGGCAGATGAGAGAGGCAGGAGTAGTTGGTGTGCATTAAGTTAGGTTCTTGCCTGCAGAGTCAGCCTCTTGCCTACAGATGGCCTGAATTAAGTTGCCTTCTTGCAAAGATGAACTGGACTATGTTGAGAATACAAAGGAAGCAGGTGCTTTCCTTGCATCCCAATAAGAAATAGATTACTTCATTTGGGAGGAACATAGCAATTGCCTTGTTAGATCAGACAAAGGATCAACTAGTCTGGCTCTCTGTTTTTCCCCCCACCCAGGAGCATCACACTCCCTGCTCTACAGCCACATCTGCTATTTAACAAACACAGGGTCATACTGTGAAATTAATAGCACATCTACTCTGGCCCTTAAAAGTCTGCAGGAATGCTAAGAGTTATGCATTAATTATGTATTTCAGATATTACCGCTGTCACTTTTCTTAAGCTCAACGTGGTTTAGATTAAACATGAAACAATACATGAATCACCTAAAAGGCTACAATCGCTTGGTGCCGATGGTGTGAGGTCCCTCACCTTTAAGTAGTCCCTGGGAAAGTGCAGAGGGTGTCTGTTGGTGGTTTCTTCAGAAGCTGATGGTTCAGAAGCTGCCTGTTCTGGACATTTCTCTAAGCTTGGGAGGCTGTGGGTGGGGCTTTTTCAGCTCCGTTCTCTCAGAAGACTCTTGGTAGTCTGTTCAGGATGAGCTCCCTGGCCTGGCCTTCTCATTTTTTTCAGTTTTGTTTGGGAACCAAAGAGTGTTGCAGTTGGCCCTGAACACAGCTAAAAGAAGTGTCCCTGCCAAGGGGATTCAGCTGAAGGGAAAATCTGCTGGTCAGCTCATTTGATTGTGGATAAAATACAGAGACTTGTAATAAATCTTAAGCTCAGACACTGAGTCTTTATGATCCAATACATTTTCTGGAATCTCCTGGGTAATATAGAATATTTCCTCCTGACTTCAAGATGACTGAATTATCATTCACTTTTAGATATACTAAGTGGCTCTCTTAGTGCTGACAAAATGTAATGTGGAAGGAAACAGAACGCACACCAAATCGTGTTGTGTATTTGCCTGTTGTGCAGAGGGGCATTTCTATGCTAGTGATGCTGTGTGCACAAACGGCCAAGTAACTCTTAAGGTTGCTATATGTTCATGATAAACCATTAAGCTTATGGGTGATCAAAGTTGCTGGCCTCAATGATGTGGTAAACATTAGTCTGGACTGCAAATGAGGACCCACAAAATGAAAATACTTCTCCATGAAAACACAGTAAACTAATGTGTCGGACAGAAAGATACTCTAGAACTTTGCTTGCTCCCTGAAATCTAGCTGCTGGTTTTATTTATTTATTTATTTATTTATTTATTTAGTGCAGTGGTTGATTTGCCTGTAGGATTCTTCAATAATGTGAGCTTCCACATGTATTGAGGTGGTACATGACAGGCACAATTTTGCTAAGTACTAGATCTTCATCAAGCAGCTGAACCTACTTCCCAGGGTCGTTTTGAAGAGAAAATGATATAGCCTCATATATGGTACCCTAAGCTCCTGGGAAGAAAAGCAGGATGGGATACAAATGCTGATTAAATGTTTAATCCGTTGTAGTCACTGATCTCAAGTCAGAGTCAAGTCAAAGTTTTTGTCCCCCTCAACTCGTGCATGAGTCCTAGCACACACCCGTGGCGATTCAACTCATGGAAATTCACGAGTCACTTCTGGGGGCGGGGCACTGCTAAGATGACTGTAACCGTTTCAATGCAATGGTCACAGCAGTGGGGAAAAATGTGCTGGAATGAAGCAGGAGAATCCCCATGTCATTTTTTCAGTGGCTCTAGGAACTGCTTCTCCCTACCTTTCCCCATCTCCTTCTTCCCCCATCTGCCCATCTTGTGGGCAAACCAATGGCCAAAACACCTGCCCTCTCCTGTCCCTCGTCCAGAGCCAAAAAGAAGACCACGCTTTTATGCAGTGGATTGTCTGTCCCTTTGGAGATGGACAAGAGAAGCTGTTCCTGCCTCCCTCCCCCTTTAGCTGGCCCCCATGTCTCATGCTCATCTTCCCACATCTTGTGCTCACTGCCAGTAGTGTCCCTACAGGGGGGCGAAGCTCTAAGTTTTGCAAAAAGCCTTACCTTGTCGTGGAAATGGCTCCTTTCCCCTCTTCACTTTCGCCAATCCTCAGGGGTGTCATATTTGCAAATATGGGTGGCAAGCAAATACCAAAACAGAACAAGCTGCGTACCACACCCTGCACAAAATGGGTGCAATAATTTATACTACTGAGGCGGAGTTTCTTACTGTATTTTCATTGGTTATTTCCCAGCTAATTTACTTCCCCCCTCCCTTCCTCCTTCATATGTACACCCCTCCTTTGCACATGCTTTTACCCAGGATGCATAGGGATGGCTAATACGCTGACGCAAGTCTCACCCAAGGTTACAGCTGTATCTGGGTCCTGGGAATTTTTCCTATGTATCAGTTTAGGAATATGCCCAGCCCTCCCCTTTTACCAGTCAGGCCTTGCCTGGGCCTAAAACACCATTAACCACTTCTTTGCTCTTTGCTCTAGAGAGAGAGAACAGTAGGCCTTATATTTTAGTGTTGGGGTTCAAAGTCACCATGGGTTTATATTACTATTGATTTCTATCTTACAGGGGGAAAAGCAACGTCTTGGCATCGCTTACTGTCTACAGCAGCAAGGGAGGAGCGATTTACACGGGAGAGTAAGGCTCCTTGCAAAACTTACAGCTCTGCCCCCCATAGGGACGCCACTGTTCAATGCAGCCAGCTACTCCAAACAAAAACATTTCTCAAATTTCTTAACACTTCCTCCTCTCATCACTCCCCAGTCCCGGCTGTGTTACATTCTCACTGGGAGGGGAAATGAGTTGTGCTCATGACAACTATGTGGTACTTTCCAGAGGTCCATCGCATGGTGTGGAGGCAATACAATAAAGTAATGAAGCACACCAAGACTCACGGACTTGAATTCCTGAGATTGCTGACTCATTTCCAAGTCAGTGCCCAAATCATTGGCACAGGTAATTCGAGTGAACATGAGTCAGTGAAAAAAAGCACATTGTCGCAACTTGGACAAGTCATCTGACAGTTTCCATCACTGGTGTGTAGTTATTATTAAGTGCCAAAGAAGTTTGATTATGGAACTTCAGTGTGGGGTATCGCTGTCCCCTGTTAATGCCAGGTTTTGTCAGGGCATTGGTGTCAACTGGGAGGTGAACAGTTGATTGTCAGTATATGGTTCTTTCAGCTGGATGTCAGCAATGTTTTTTAGGATCCTGAAGCACCACAGAAGCCTTAGGAGTTGAGGGCGGGGGGGGGGGTAGAAACATTCAAAAATAGGGGAACAAATTCATGACAATGGTAAGAAGAAAAGGGATCTGGAACTATGCACTTCTTGGATACATTGTGAGATTAAAAAGTGCTCCTTGAAGGAAGGGCATATACAAAAGGAAGTAAATAATCAAACCACGTATTCAATGTTATAAAGTACTGCTGCAGAGCTTGGCCCATGCATCCAAAATCTCAGGCATGGAAAGCTCATACATAGGGATCAAATACAGTATAATGCTTTAAGTGCAAAAATGTTCTATCTTGCCCTAAGGCAAGATTTTGCAAGGCACATGCAGCCATGCTATCATGATAAAGAGAAGAGCAGAAAGATTCCTGGAATCTTCAATTTCAACCCCCTCTGTTTTTATTCATTCTTTTTGAGAAGGCCCTATTCATCAGAAGAAATTGTTTAAGGTCGGAACTAATGTGTGCATGCAAGCATGCGTGCATCTGTTTCAGAATGTGGCCCTGGGAAGCAATTTATCTGCCCCCCCTATAATTGAGCTCTCCCAGGTTGATAATTGGTCTTACTCATACCTTGAAAATCTGAACGTGATTTGCACATTTTATTTTCTGTCATTTGCAGCTAATGAGTTTCTATGTGAGAACAAAGTGCTTGTTTCTCGCCATCATCTGCTTAATGATTCACTTTTTGCTTAACCAGCCACTGGTGGAGCAAGGCCATTTTGGCACTTGGGGCCCATAGATTTTTGACACTCGCTCATATGACAAAATTTATTTATATTGTTCAGGTTTATAATCCTTCCTCCAAGGAGCTCAGAGTGGCGTGCATGTTTCCTCCTCCTCTTTCTTCCTCACAATAACCCTGTGAGGTAGGTGAGGCTGAGAGATAGTAATAGTTATGACATGAAATGAATAATAATAATAATAATGGTCAGAAAAGAAATGCACTGAAAATTTTCCCACAAAGAATGGATGAATGCCAGTCAGTGCCCTGCCCTGCTATTGCTCCCCTGCACACAGTACTCCCAGCGTGATCCTAACCCCTTACTTGGGCAGGCCCAAGTCCCTTGTGCCAATCCAGGCAGGTCACAAATGTGCTGTTTGCTCCATTTGCAGATAAGATAGGTCAGTGCACAGAGACACGCTGGCCTTGGGGCACAGGCACCTGGGCCTGGAGTCCTGAAGGTAAGGCCGTTTTTCTTAGGCCAGTACAAGGACTTTGGGTGGGTGGGGATGGGGAGAATGGGGCAGGGGAGGCGAGGAATGGGTAGGAATTGTGGGGAGCCCAATTTGGGGAGGAAGGAGGAGCCAGGATCTGGACCGGGAGTCCCTAATTTGGCTGTTGCGCTGTTGGTTTTCGGTGGCACAGCTCCGAGTCTGGCATTAGGACTGCACCCTCAGTGACATGCTACTCCTGCATGTGGAGTTTCAATGTAGCCATCTCAGGGGGTTGTTTAGGGGTGGGTTTTTTTGTGTGATTTTTTTTCCTCCCAAAATTTCTTGATTAAAATAGCAAATTGTGGTGTTATGTGTTTTTTATTCTACATTCTCATTCCAAGTTCTCATTTTTATTAATTTTAAATGCTTTAAAAATGTCCTAGGTAGATGATATAGGTGGTATAGTGTCAGCATATGCAGTCACAGTATTATTTCTAATTGGAAAAGTAGTCTATTTTAATTTCTGGAAAATATCTTAAACACCAAAATGCGGTGTTTTTTGTTTTTATTCAGATACTAGCTTGTCCTGATCCGGCGTTTCCCGGGTATTGATTTATCCCAAGCTTCTATTAGACAGGAAAAGGAATACTGTATTATTAGACAGGAAAAGGAATATCTATATGTAAAATCGAAGTAATTTTATGTACAGGTAATTAAAAGTGTAAGTACAGTATAAAAAATATGAAGTAAAATCTTTTACAAATTCACTATAATATTAATTTAACTCAAAACTTGATTATAAACATTTTTAGTTTTGCCTCCAGAAGCAAGAATAATGAGTCCAAGACCGGGGCATAATGATTTTGAAAAATTTCCAGAAGGTTCTACAGAGTTCTATTTGTGCGATTCGACTAAACTTGGGCTTAAATGTCATCAGGACTGTCCCCAATCAGCTTAGCAACCCTGAAAACTATGGATTTGACACTAATGTCGGTCATTTTGGATGTTATATTTTTCACCCCTTCTCACCCCCCATGCTGATGGGGGCCGAACTTGGACTGAAACAGCATCGGGAGTGTCACTATTCATCTCAGCGACCCTGAAAACTATGGATTCGACACTAATATTGGTTGTTTTCGATTATTTTTTAGGGGTGTCTTACCCCCGTAGTATTTCTTTCCAGGCATATGTGTACCAAGTTTGGTGTAAATTGCTCCAGGCATTCCAGAGTTATGCTGGAATGAACACACACACACACACACACACACACACACACACACACACACACACA
>JAJKFI010000139.1:1168184-1187353 GCA_029204185.1 Lerista edwardsae | reverse complement strand
ACACACACACACACACACACACACACACACACACACACACACACACACACACACACATTTTAACCACCAAAACGTGGTGTTTAACCACAAAAAAGTAGTTTTCAACAACAACAAAAACCACCCCAATAATGTTACATAAAGCAGTTGTGTTTTCAGGTTTTTTGGCCATAACGTTTGATAGAAGATAATACAATCAGTTTTTTAATTGAATTCCTTGTGAAATTCCACATCAATTGGTATATGATGTGATGGTATTATTCCTACAAACCATGATTTTAACATACTGTCATGTTTACATAAGAAGCTTTATTTTCGGGTTTTAGGTCATAACCATTGATAGAATAAAAATATTACTCTGGCTTTTTTCACTAACTTCATCATGAAATTCTTCATTGACTGGTATATAGCAAGATGGTATTATTCCTGATTTGAACAATTTTGGTCCCTAGTGATGTGACCCCCCCAAGGGTGGCACCCGGAGCACCCCTCCCCCAACCCAGAGATAGCAATGCTATTGCTTTCAGCCTTCGGCTGGAAGCTTCCAGGCACCATGAATGATAACTTCGGCCCTCTGTATGAAATGAATTTGACATTCCTGGTTTAGGCAATTAAACTGTTAGCACATTAGCCTACCTACACCAGATCGTAAGAAGATCGTAATGCCCAAGTGGTGGTATCGATCGAATAATGTGTCTACCTCTAAAAGGCCACAATTTGAAAAGGAAATAAGGAGAGACATGTGGTTTACTAAGACATTCAAATCACATTTTCAACCTAATAGATGTGCATGAGAGAACAAGGGGAAAAAATTCTTTACACAGTGGTTATATAAGGCATTAGACCTAAGCTGCTAAAATAAGCTGATATTATTCTGGTGTCTGTGTATTACTTTGCATAATGTAGAATGTTAGCATCAATAAGGATTCTGTTGTGTTAAGATTCTCTATGGATGATTACACACACCAGGCAACTACATCTCTTTCAGGTTACTTTGTCTGGATGTTTCCGATTACCCTGACAGCCACCTGTTTGTGTGTATACAGCAAAGTGGTCAAGAGCATCTAAATGCCCTGTGGGGTGATGACCAGAACACAGGAGGGGGGGTATATGAAGCCTTTCGTGTACAGCCAAATGGGAACTGCTATTCCCTGTTGTAAGTCTACATATCATTCAGATAGTGTGTGAATGATATTTATTTAGAGTATTTTACCTACCTTTCAAGTGGATGGCCAAAGTATGTGGATCTTTCCTATGCAGTGAGCTTCCCCTCCCTTTGAAACTGATGTTACCATATGTTTCAGTAATTATTATCCATAGTGTTTATATTAGTGGTTTATCATGTTAGAGTACTTCACATGCATTATCTCAGTACTCCTTACAACTGATCTGTAAGATACTCCAGTAATTTTATGGGAGGTTGTGAGACAGAAACTTAACTTGATAAGAGGCCATCATGTGTGGTCATGGCTTAAGCAATATTTGAGGCATTCATCCTCAAGCAAGGATATTTCATTTTATAGTTCCCATGTTTACCTACTACACCAGCCATACAATTTGCTTTGTTATTCAAATCGCAGGTCAAGCCCCAGCTCCAGGCCCAGTATCTCACACTCACACTCACACTCACACTCACACTCACTCACTCTCTCTCTCTCTCTCTCTCTCTCAAACACACACACACACACACACACACTGAAAAGTATCAGTTTTCATTTCTAATGTCTATGCCGGTGGTCTTCAACCTTTTTCATGCCATGGCCCCAGTAAATAAAGTATGAAAGTGGAGACCTCTCGCTGACCACACTCCTCCCCCCCTTGCGGGACCTGATCTGCCCACCTCCCAACCTGTCAGTGCCCACTCCCCCTACCTCTTGAGTCTTCACAACAACCCTGTGAGGTAGCAGCTTGAGCACAGCTGGCCTTAGGAGCTGCAAAGCAAGACAGCAAGAAAAGGATGTGAGAAGAACTCAGTTTTGATAAGGCAGTAGCCTTATCCACTGGATTGGATCCAATCCCTCTCTTGAACAGGCTTTGAAAGCCGCGCCGGGGGGGGGGGGGGGGAGGGGGGGGGGAATCACAACTCGCAGGTTGAAGAACCCCGGTCTATAGTTTAGTTTTGGCTTGTTTCCCCCCCCCCCCATGTTGCATTGATGGGTATAATCATTTAAAGAAAACAAGAATGAGTTTTAGAAGTTAGGATGTATGTTTGTTTGATTTTGACTACCTTACAACCAAATCCAGTGATGTCATGCAGGGGGAACGCGGGGGAACTCAGTTCCACTTGTTAAAATTAGGGCTGACTCTGCCCACTTCACTCTCCCCCCTCCCCCCTCCCAATTCCTCTGCAAAGAGCTTTTCTTCTTGGTTGGCCGGCACTCAGAGGGTTAAAGGAAGTGACTCCGGATTCCTAGGGGGCGAAGGGGGAGGGGCTGCAGTGGGGAAGTCCCATCCTGTACAGCCCCCTTCCTCGCTCCCTCCAGCCACACACGTGGAGTCAGCAGCTGCTCTGGTGAGTCTGCAGCCCACTGGGGAGAAGGGGCGTCCTGGGGGTGTGGTGGCGAATCGAGGGGGGCCCTGGAGGGGACGGAGGGGAGCTGGGACTTTTTGAAGCTGCCCTCCTGATGTGCCCAGCATAAGCGGGCTTTGGTGTGGGGAAGCGCCCAAGGGTGCCGTCCGGAGTGGTGCTGCCCCTCAGCCCCTTCCACAGGTTCCTGCCTCATTCTGCTCACCAGCTTCGGCTTCGAGGCTGCTGCCCCCGTGCCAATTTTCAACTTCCCTGGCAATTTTGAATAACTCCACCTCGCCTAGCCATGAAGACCAAGGAAAGGCTTTCGCTGCTGTCTCTCCAGTCCAGAGCGTTTCACTGGCGCTCTGGGTGTGATGCTTCTTTGGGAGACTGTCCCCATCGCTATTGGAGCTGCAATTGGGGTGGGGGGAATTCTTCGCTTTCTGTTCTGTAGGTGCCAGGCGCTGTACAGAAACGGCTGGCTCCGCCCACTCGTCGCTGACATCATTGCTGGCTAGGAACCAGCCGTGGGTAGACCTGGGCTCCGCCAGCCTCCGGCTTATGATGTCTCTTCTGGTGGGTGGGTCCTGACACGTGCCAATCAAAAGTGAGTTCCTGTTCTTAAATCATTTAGATGCCACCACTGACCAAATCCATGATGTCACTTATGGGAGGAATCTAGACCCACAAGCAGAGGTGTAGCTAATGAAAGTGTAGCCTGGTGCAGAGGGAAAAATGATGCCCCTGAAATGATTTCACAACAGGAAGTGATGACACAGATGTATTTTCGTTTTCCGGGGTTTTTTGTTTTTATTTTTGGCCATTCTATCTATCAGGGTTTGATAGAATGCAGATATTACACTCCAATTAGTTTCACTGCATTCTGCATTAAATTACCTTGCCAATGATATATAACATGATCATGCTATTTGTAATTACCAATGTTTTCACCATTTTGACCACGAGTGTCAAATTCAGCTTGTTGCCCCCTGAAAGCTTGTTGCCTGATGCAATTGCACCCTCTTAGTGACACCATTGCCAATAAGGGCATCACTCAGTGTGCCTGGAAATGGGAAAAGCCATGTCTTGTTTTGTTGATTGCCTTGTGAAGGACATGTAGAGGCTCAGTCCACTGAAAATGAATCAGGAGGAATGTTAGGATATTGAAGTTTACATGTTTTGATGAAACAAAGCAGATTGGAATATGTAATCCAATATGTATAAGATGTACCAGTTTTTTCTATTACTTCCGCTCTTCTGATATCAAGTAAACCATACTTAATATGCATATGCACTTGAAATGTTCCTAGGTAACCCATAGTTTTATCACTTATGACTTTTAACATTTTGAACAATATCAATGGCTAGGAACCAGCACTGGCTAGGTGCCAGCACTGTCACCCCTTTCAATGAAATCTAGGGAACAGGGACTTCTGGAGTTCCATAACCATCAGATGGAGTATTCTGGCTGTAGATATATGACTTCTCCTAATTTTAATAAAAGTAATTTAGCAAATTAGATGTCAAGAAGACAGATTCTGGTCTAGTTGTCTACCTGCCATTCAATCTTCATCTTTGCAAGGATTGCCTTTTCCCCCAGGAACAGTAAATTTTCAGTTCTCAACCTTCAGTAAGTGCAATGTGGCAGAGTCCAGGAACAACAGACGATTTATACTGGGCTTGGCTAAGACAAGTCAAAGAACCAATAGAAAGTAACATCTGGATTTATGCAATATTCGTGCCAGGTTACATTGGTCCAGTGGCAATTCATTGGAGGGGGGGAACGCTAAGTTTTGGAGAAGCCTGAGCTCCTGTGTAATGTTGCCCTTCCCCTTGCCTTCAAAGCCATTCGCGCACAGTGCAGACGCTTGCAAAACTTAATGTTTTGCTGCTCTGTAGGAATGCCATGCACTGGCCCTCATTGTAACCTGCCATTTTCCTCCTTGATCAATCAATCGATCAGGTAGTTTGTCAAGATGGCTTATCAAGGGGACTCTTCCATTGCAGCCACTATTGTGGATTTAGGGGTGAGTCTGTGACCACATGGGCCCTCAGCAAGTGCCTGACACCATGCCAGGATGTATTCAAAATTGTAAATAGCAGACACTATGAAGCACTACTGCAAGCTGTTTCCTGAGTTAAAAGATCAGTGCAGTCTCCAAGTTTACATATTCTTGGACCAATAGAAGGCTGGTCACACAAAAAAGCTGCACCTTTCCAATTTTGCATCTCTAAACCAACCCTCTTTCCCTATCTACAACTAGAAAAGCAAGCACTGCAAAAGAAATAAGCAGGAAAGAGATGCTTGAAAGTAATTTGGGACTTCAAGGAAAAATAACGTAAAATGAAAGTTCCACCAAGTTCAATTGAGCTGCATTTTGTATCCCTATAGCAATTTTTTCCAACAGATTCCTGTAATACATTTATCTTCTCAATATACTTTGCCGTTTTGTGGAGAAATAGTCAATTGAGAAATACTTGGTGCTATCACTAATCTCTCTCTCTCTCTCAAATTAAGATCTAGAAAGCTCTTGGATATTTAAACAGTAGTTGGAGACAAACTGTGCAGGATTCTTCAGCAGTACACAGAGGAGTCCATTGGGATTGTACATTCCAGAACAGGCAGGTGCATTTCAGCTCAATAGTCAATATTTAGAGCAGTTGCCTATTCCGTAACTAGTTATGTATATTTTATTACACTGTGTAGAGCTGTGATCAGCAGGAAAATATAGCCCTGATGGATATAGCTGCGGAAAGCATCAATATTTACATATGTGTTGCTCTGTAAGCCAGACTCTCCTCATAGTCCATTAATCTTTTTTTCCCCTAAAATTGCTCTCAGAGAAAAAAAAAACACATGCAAACAGTGTGCTGACAGCTTTGTTTCATGCAATTAGTGCTATTCATCAAATCTGCTTGGCATTTAAAGAAGATTAGGACACAGACCTTGTATATTCTTCCCGCTGATGGGAAATTGACATAGCTAGGTTGGTTGTGGGGTAGTGAATAAGAAGCATGGTGGTAAAAACATTTGCTTTCATCTTTGATTTTTTTCTCTTTCTTGATAATAACAGATGTATTTACCCTATGCAAGGCAGGGTCATTTTTCCTATGTACATCTATAATGGTATGTCATTTTATCCCCTGTACCTGTAGCTTCACAATATTTGTCTTAATGACAAATAAGAAAAGGGGAAAAAAACCATACATGTTTGGTAAGCCAAACAGTGATACATGAACAATTTACCTCCCTTGAAAGCCATCTCTAATGTCTGGCAATTTTCTGGGAGCACTTGAAAAGCTGTGAAAATCCACGTTGGAGGAAGGGCAATTTTCTAGTTTTGTTTTTTGCTTTGTTTCTACTAACCTCTGTTCTATTTGAATTTTTATTGTAACCTACTCAGGGCAGGGACTTTTCATGCCTATCAATGACATTACATAATGTGGCTAATACCTAGTTCTTCTTCTTCTTCTTTCTCCTCCTCCTCCTCCCTCCCCCCGGCAAGTGGGGTGTATCTTTTTGTTGGGATGTACATTGGAGTGTATCTTTTTAGCTGCGGTCTACAGCTGCTGCTGCTGTTTTGGGCAATATATAAGTGAAGAACTACATGCTTTGCATCACTATGCCTTGGTGTCATGTGTCATCTTTAGGCAGTCCAGACAGTGAGGTCAGACGAAGTGTGTGCACTGAATGGGTCTGACAAAAAGCAGTCAGATGAATTAGGGACCCAGTAAGGAGATACATATTATAAAAGAGAAGGACTGCAAGGTGAATAATATCTGCAATGTTTTTGTCCTTCTTTGCATAGTTTCCTATTCATAAAGACATGATCTTCTCTCTAAGTAGGAAGCAGAAACAGCACAGTCTTCCTGTAAGACAATGAACATTTCACATTCCTCATATCCTGGGTTTGACTCTGCATCTAATGTTATGGCAATGAAGAGGAAAAACAAGGTGACCAGGGCTTTGTCAAATATGTTTGCAGCTAGGAATGTTTTCAATACAGATTTTAACTGTAAGCCAAGGCCAAATACTCGAGTCCAAACAGTGTTGTATTGCCTTGTTCAGTCTATCGACTGGTTGATGCTGGATGTTACAGATAAAAATAAATTTCTCTGGATTTGAAGCCAAATTCTTCTTGGAGTGTGAAGCAAGTGGATGTCAAGTTCGCACACTTCCTTCCCTTCTCCCTCCAGCTATTCCACCACTCTCCTTAAGGCAGAGAGCAAGGAAACTCTTTATTTGGATGTGGGAAGTCACGACTCTTGAAGAATAAAACCTTTTGAAAGGATTTGGCTGTCCTGTCCATGGTGTTGAGAGAAGGGCAACGGAGGGGTGGCGTGAGCAAAAGAGCGTGTACGTGACCTCGGATGGATGGATGGATGGGAGACTATCTGGGAAGTCTACGCTGCCTTGAGTTCCACCATAGTAGAAAGGTAAGATATAAATGGAATGAATGAAAGGAAAAGGGAAAATAAAATCATATGGCTCCCTAGTGCAGTGATTTTTCAACCTTTCATGGCACACTGGCAAGGCACTAAAATGGTCAAGGCACACCATCAGTTTTTTGACAATTGATAAGGCACACCATGCTGCTGGGGGCACACACATCCCCAGTGGCCCTACTAAAAAAAGGACTTTCTCCCAAATTCCCATGGCACACCTGAGGACCGTTCACAGCACACCAGTGTGCCACGGCACAGTGGTTGAAAATGACTGCCCTAGTGTATATCAAATAATCTCAGTCCTGATGAGCAATTGCTGAACAGGAACAGAATGGATAGTAGAATCCAGGGCACATTGTCACCCATTTTGGCAATGGTAAATCCTAATTCAGTCCTTTGGACAGGAAGGTCACTGATCCAGATGTTTGCACAGAAGGGTGGAGAAGAAGAATACATGGGGACAGTTCTATAGCTTGGTGGTAGAATACAGATAAGACAGCAGTGCTCCTGGTCTGTAAATCCACAACTCAGGTATTGGACTATCATCCTGCTCTGAATAGGGTTGCACTTCCTCTGATGGAACAGGTCTGCGGCTTGGAGGTTCGCCTGGACCTGCAGCTGCTCCTGGATTTTCAAGTGGCAACTGTGGCCAGGGGAGCCTTTGCTCAGCGTTGGCTGATTTGCCAGCTGGGACCATTCCTGGGTTGCTCAGATCTGGCCACAGTGACCCATGCCCCAGTGACATCCAGATTAGATTACTGCAACACGCTCTACATGGGGCTGCCTCTGAAGACGGTCTGGAAACTGCAATTAGTGCAGAATGCAGCTGCCCGTGTGGTTGCTGAGGCTCATCGGTTCAACTCGGCCAGACTGTTGCTTCAGGGGCTACACTGGTTGCCGGTTCGTTTCTGGGCCCAATTCAAAGTGCTAGTTTTTGAGTATTAAAGCCCTTTACGGCTTGGGTCCTGGGTGTTTGAGGGACCGCCTCCTTCCATACACCATACTCACAGGTCATCTGAAGGGCCTTTCTGTCTGTGCAGCCATCAGGCGAGGTGAGGGGGATGGCGGCCAGGAACAGGGCCTTCTTGGTGGTGGCCCCATGATTGTGGAATACCCTCCCATTAGAATTAAGAACTGCTCCCTCTTTGGCAATCTTTTGGCGGGGCCTGAAGACCTTTTCATTTAAAGAAGCGTTGAGCTGCTGACATGCTGGCTGACATTTTTAACTGCGACCATGGGATCCAGGGGGGACCTGTTCAGTTTTAAATTTTAAATCACACAGGGAGATATCGAACGGCTCCAGATTTCCTCCAGGCACCTTTTCCAGCACCACATGAGCTCCTGCCAGACAAGAGGAAGCAAGTCTGCTTGGCGGCTGCCTAAGCTTGTCCTTGCAGTGGCCAGCCTGGGTAAGAGTGAGGCCAGGTAAGAGTGAGGCTCTTACCCAGACCAAGTCCTGGCCAGCCCCTCTGATCCCTGAGGCCCCCGCTTCTTGCTCGGTTCCCACTATCGAGCTAACTAACCCTAACTTTCGCCACTAACTAGGACAAGCTCAATACTTCCATAAGGAGTTTAGTTCCGGTCTCTTGTGTCCACTAGTGTGGCTGACACCACTGGGACCCTCCAGCAGCTCATTGCCTCCAGCCTAGCCGCCCTTATGGATCCTCCTAGATCCCTAAGGATCTAGGCAGACAGGAAACAGAGGGGGAGGAGGTCGCTCAGCCACCCAACAAGCGGCCACGGATTGCTTTCGCCCCTAATGGCCCCCCCAACCCAGCAGCACCCCCTTCACCAATCAGGGAGGAGGACATTGAGCAATGCTCAGAAGTCTGTTCGACTGAGGAGGGAGAAGTATCCAACAAGCCAGTAAAGTCAGAGCAACAGGGCATTTGTCCTTTCCTCCCTGAGCAATTTCCTTTTACAGTGGGTAATACTAACCCTAACTTTCGCCACTAACTGAGAGCGAAAGACCCTAGAGCTTGAGAAGGACCAATCAGCCTGGGGTCCCCCTCAAGCAGGCGGGCTCTGGCCTCTGTGATGCCCAACTATCAGGAATCCACCCAGGGGTTTGCTCTGCCTGATAGCTTTAGACTCCTCATAGACAAAGAGTGGGCTAACCCCATTAAGGGCAGATATTCCAATAGATCATCCACCAAGCTGTTTAACCTCGCCAAGGAGGACATAAAGCTACTCCCACTCCCTCTGGTGGACACCCCCGTAACCACCCGGGGATCCCCCTCGGTCCTGCCCTCAGACAGTGATGGCTTACCCAAGGACCCCACAGATTAAAAAAAAATAGAACTAGCAGCCAGGATGGTCTTCGAACCGTCATCTGGCACGCTCTAAACTTGCATAGTATAGCTTTGTCTCTCTGCTCCAGGGCCCTGATCCTACGGCTGCAGTGGTTTGTGGAGCAGCACCCTGATTTGCCCCCCAGGTCCATATCTGATCTCCGCAAAATGGCATCAGCAGCAGCCTACGTGGCAGACATCACAGAAGACATAAGACGCCACCCATCTCTCTGTCAGGTCCATGGCTTCAGGCATCGCAACGTGGTGACACAGTTAGCTATGTAAATTGGGATGTTGACTGCCTTACCCTTTCAGGGGAACAAGCTGTTCGTGGAGGGTCTAGAACACCTGCTGGTAGAGACTAGGGGGAAGGCCGGCCCATAAGCCCCGCTCCCAGCAAGGGCAGTGTTTTCCCCCAAGGGGGGCAAGTATCAATGATGCCTACCCCTCCTCTGCCCCACTGCTCGGGGGAAGGTTCCAAGCCTATGCAGACAGGTGGGACAGGGTCACCTTGGACAGGTGAGTGAGAGATACCATCCGTCTGAGGTACTCCCTCAAGTTCTGGAAGATTCCATGGGACAGATCTATCCCACTGGCCATCCTGCCACCTGAAACATCAGAAGACCCTGAGCTCTATCTCCCACCTCCTTTAGACAGGAGCCATTGAACCTGTCTCAAAGGGGGAAGAGGGCAGGGGATCTTTTTACCATCCCCCAAAGGTCTGGAGACACCCGAGCCATCCTCCAGCTCAAGTGGCTTAACCAGTGGACCTGGCACCAAAAACTCCAGATGGAGACGCTGAAGTCCATCCTCTTGGCCATCAGAGAGAATGATCACATGGCCTCTTTAGACCTCTAGGCCATCCTACCAGCACACCACAACCACTGATTGGGGAACCAACCACTGATTTAGGTGGATAGGTAGGTAGATATAGGGGCTGATATATTAAGCACCACCATGCCGAATTAGCATTGACAGTAGACTACGTTTTTCTTGAACGGTAACTTATGTGGCAAACTGGGTTTGAAAAGGTGTGCTTCAAAACAAACAGACTGTAATATGAAGAAATTCACTAGTTGCACAGATCCTCTTCAGGGGGCCTCAAGTAACTCTTTGATCCCAACCAGAGGGTATTGGTGTTTGCTATACTCGTCTGCCCATACATTTTCCACTGTTGGAAGGAAGATAGAAAACTGTATCAACAAAAGTTCAAGGAAGGTTATGTTAGAGGCCTTTGATAATAGGCTGCATTACATTATAATGTTAAACTACTACTGCTTTGCACATAAAGATAAATCTTAAGGAGCCTTCTGCCTGCAGTTAAGTAGGTCTGCAATTGACTTTTGGCCTTTTGTTGACACCAATTGCTTTATAAAGCCACTGGGGGGACAGAGCCCTAACATTTCAAAGCATCACTTATTTCAGCTCCACTTGTAAAAGCAAAGAGAACGGATGCATGCTTTTGATCTTTTGGCTGTAGATTATTAGAAAACTTGGCAGAATGTTTTTATTTTTAAAGCATATCAATCTTCTTCAGTAATTATAGCAACACTCATAATCATCTCCTTGTAAGTTATTATGGGACTATTTACACATGGACATTATTACAACAATGGACAACAATGACAACCAGCTCATTCCTAACTCCCTCCCTGTGTGGCGCTGCAGCAGTGCCTCTGTTGCACCCACTTTCTTCTGTGGGAGACTTTTAGCCTCTGACGGCCTTCTCTGGTGTAAGGGATTATTTATTCTTTTGCTCTGGGACAAAGGCCATCAGGTCTACTCAAACCTGCATCAGTTCTCTAGATTCCAGGTTGGGGGATCAGGGCCGAGAAGAGGGTTAGGATTTGGTGGATGCTGTTGCCATTGAATCTGCCCCTGTCCTGATCCCTCTCTGCTCTGCTCGCCATCCCTGTTGCCTCCCTAGTCCACCCACCCCTGTCCTGTTCCACACCTGCACACTCTTACTCTGTGCTGCACCTGCTATCAGCCATTTTACGACAGCAGAAGTATCTTCTGCTATCATTACCCACTTTTCCCTAGAGCTCAATCCTGGATAGGGTAGGGCTGGGAATGAGATGCTATCCCATAAGATATTGTGCCTTTCTGGGTGGTACTAATTTATGTATTGTGACTTTTGAGGTTCTTTCTTTCCAAACCATGTCTGATTTTATAAACTTCTCTCTTCCCCACCCACCATCCCTATACTTTTCCTTCTCCCCCAAATAAAAGTAAAAAGCCCTTAATTATTTAGGTAGCTATTCTTTCCATTTTTATAGACACGAATATTTTCTATAAACCTCTTTCCCCATCCTTGGTTCCTCCTCACCCCTTTTTCCAAACTAAAATGCCCTTGATCATTTTGGTAGTCTGTCTTTGTACCTTCTTTCACAATATCCTTTTTGAGGTGACATAAACAGGAACAGAAGTGTTTTATCACTTCTATTTGTGTAGGCTCCCATGAGGGTGAAAATAGAAGCCAATAGAGGCAGCACTTTAGCAGTGATCTGCACTCCCGAGCATTCTTCCAGCAATCTGCACACAATGTCTGGCTCTCAATGTGATGAGAGGAGGAAGAGAAGGCAATAAGAGATGTGTGACAACTTCTTTCATCTGCATTTGGGCTTCTATTAAAGCTGCGCTTCTGTGCAGATTAGAGGGAACAGCGGTCCTAGAGTGCAATCTGAACCTGCATTCTGAATCCAGAAGCAGATTCCATTATCGACCTTGAAATACTCAGGGCCGCCAAATGTGCTTGACCTCCATAATGAAGTCTGAAAGAAAAACTCAGCATTTGCAGCACAACATGGAACAAAGCATGCAACATGTGGAAAGCTGTTTCTATGCCGTTGTCATATCTGAGAAAGCAGTATGTAGAAAGTTATGCAGAGAATCCTGACAGTTATATCACATCTGAAAAGGGCAAAGGTCTGCACATCCTATGAACCACCAGTACGAATGTTGTTTGCTAGCCATAGATGGTGGTCCACCAGGGCCTTGATAAACTTTCTTGTTCTGCTCCTTATGTGGGAGTCCAGTAACAATGGACTCCCACATTTTTTTTGGGGGGGGGGAGGTAGGTAGAAGGATGTTTTCAAGCACTTAGCAGGCCACAGTACATGAACTGGTAGGCTGCATTTGACTTGGGAGGTTACAACTTTTGCTGGGTGGTTCATGAAGTCTGCTAAAGGTAAGAATAAGTCTTGAAACTGCTCTCAGTCAGAAGCTCATTCAACTGGTGCTGCTTTCTTTGTCATGGCTGAAACCACTCTGAGACTCAAGCGAAAGCCATTTCATTGGACCAGTTTTTAACAACAACAAATAACCTCTGCAGGTTCATATT
Source organism: Lerista edwardsae (assembly GCA_029204185.1). Lineage (NCBI taxonomy): Eukaryota > Metazoa > Chordata > Lepidosauria > Squamata > Scincidae > Lerista > Lerista edwardsae. The sequence goes on along the minus strand of JAJKFI010000139.1, from coordinate 1,174,767 downwards.
TAGCTGAACATGAAAAAATAGTGAATCGGTCAATGCATGAAGTGTTAAGGCAATCTGTTCTTCCTTTCATACATGAGCAAAGCCTTAGGGATATTGCTATGAGTGATAAGGTATGGCAACAGTGCAGAACACTGGGAAAATGTCACTGTTCAGTTTTGATTACATGCTGTAATCTATTTTGCAAGTTTCAGGATAGTAGCACTCAAAAGTATTTTTATTTCACACTGACATGAAGGCCTGGTCAAACTGAATCATCATTAGCAGGAGTTTCATGCAGCTAGCTGATGAGTAAGCACATCAGAGTGTAACAAAATACTAAACTGCTACATTTAGTTTAATCAGGAGAAAATTTTCTTCCATGTTTTCTCCCAAGGCAGCTAACAAAAAATCAAATACAGGCTGAATATTGCTTATCTGGACTGCTTGGGAAGGGAAGGTGTCTGGATTTTGGATTTGTCTGGACTTCAGAATAATTGCATAAATATGAGAAATGCTCTTTTCACTGTTACCCATTTGGGTGTCTGCTGGCCTCTGATATTTTTCAACAATGGCAAACACCACAGAGCAGAGAATAGAACTTACAGCCTGTACTTGGGAATGAGCACAAGACCTCCTAGGGTTCACAATACAGAACATTTTTTAAAGTCTTGGACAAAAAATGTCTGGATTTCAGATGTCCAGATAAGGGATCATCTACTTGTTTAGTAAAACATCATTAAAACAGTTTTAAAATTTTAAATTAAAAAAAATCAAGACATAAAACTAAGCCATCAGTGCACATAATGGGAGAATAATAAACTTCAGCAAATTAAAAGCAGCAATAAAAATGATCAAACAGAAGTGGACAAATAAAAGCCCAGTAGTATGCCCAGTAAAACCAAACAAGCAATCAATGATAATAAAATGACGACAAAGGCAGCAGTATTAATAATAAACATTAAAATGTTTGGACAATAAGGCCAGGCTCCCATATCTTGCCCAAATCATAATGACAAAACAAAAAGGTTTTCAACCCGTGATGGGATACTTCAAAGAGTGGGAGCCATTCTTAGATCATATAGGAACAATTTGCATAACTCTGCGGTTCCACTGCAGAGAAGGCCCTACTTTTTGCCACTTCCCCTGTTGTCTCCATCGGGAGAGGCATACACAAAAGGACCCCTGCAGAGGATCTCGGGAAGGGCCTGACTTATATGGGAGAAGACAATCTCTCAGGTATTCAATCAACAGGTACTTATATACCACTTTTCCACACTAAGTTCACAAAGCAGTTTACAGGCAAATAGTAATAATAATAAAATTAAATGGCTCCCTGTCCCAAAGGGCTCACAATCTATAAAAAAAGGCAAACCACCAGCAACAGCCACTAGAAAGACTGTGCAGGGGTAAAGAGGGACAATTACTCTCCCCCCTGCTAAATATAAGAGAAACACCACTAGAAAAAGTGCCTCTTGCCCAATTAGCAGGGGTTCTTGCCCTAAGCCATAAAGAGCTTTAAAAGTCAAAACCAGCACTGTGAATTGGGCCCAGAAACAAACCAGCAACTAATGCAGCCGCTGAAGCAGAACTCTAATGGGGTTGAGTCACTGAGCCCCAGTAGCCACACAGGCAACTCCAAACTGCAGTTTCTGGACTGTTTTTCAGGGATACACACCTACTGCACTGGGACTTCTTTAGCCGATGGAAGAGGCTGTGCTGCCATAAATTTTCTTCCATCAGCATAGCATTGTGCTTCACTGGTGCAACAGGGTTTCGGAGCCTAGTGCACCAGGTGCCTGTTGCATTAATTTGTCCAGCTTATGTAGAATAGGATTACTATGTACATTTTAATGTGTTTTTGTTTTCATATTGGTATGCAAACTTTGAAAATCCTCTTTAAAAATAGTTGCAAGGTGCATATGAGACTTGCTGCTGTGAAGTAAACATATTTTGATGACAGATTTAGATTGCAGTACTGGGCTTATCAAGGCAGACAGGTGGTAGGGAGACATGGCATACTAAAGGAACACTGCTGTTCAGAATAGCATGCTGATGTAGGTTGCAGATATAAGAACTCTGGATTCATTTTAATCACATCACTCTGAGAATTGGTGGCCTCCAGAATGCTGTGATTTGTATGGAAAGTCAGAAGACGGTCAGGGTTAATCAGTGTTTGGACAGAACGTCACTGAAAAACTTGCGTAGCTGACATTATTGCTCACTTTGAATCTTCACTGAATGAATATTCCAGCATGGTCTTAAATAGGCAGCATGGAGATCGCAAAAGGTTTCCATTGCATTGTGCCACTGTCAGGTTGGATTTCACAAGCTACTGAAATGTAAAATGATTAGACCTGTATGTAGAGTTGTGGGCAGCTGAATCCTTAGTTGCCTGGGCACTGCTGGATGTACCTTGGGAGAAAGGGAGCGTTCGTCCCTTTCCCTGGGTAAGCCCAGAGACCCACCAATGGGTCTCCTCATGTCTGCGCTGGCCATTTTGCCAGCGCATATGTGAGGGCCTACATGTCCGGCCACATGGCCAGACATGGAAGATAGGATCTGGTGGCGAAGGTCACTGCCGATCCCACCCCTCCCTTCCCCAGCCACCTGGAAAGAGCACAGTGCCAGGGACCATCAAACTCACTGCATGATGGTCCCACATTGCCGCATCCTGGTGCTCTGCTCTTGCGCTGGGCAAGCCCTTATCACCCATGCTGGACACGCTTGTCCCATGGGTGCTGGAGGGCTCAGGATTGAGTTTTAAGCCCTGTTGCCTTCATTAGGAAAACTAAACATGCCCTCCTGATATACTTTCTGATAGGTACACCGTCCCTTAGTTTGTTTACGGTTGCTAGTGTGCTTGGTGCCGGACCTAATTTGGCTTGCACCAAAAGTGGGAGTGGGCTCTCGCAGCTAACATTTAAAATTTTAAAACAATTAGCATTGTGAGAGTGCTAAGCTGTAGTTACCGTAAAAACAGTCAAATGGTGACATTTTAAGGCCCAACTAGATGAGATGTAAATTTGAATTTTAGCCATGCATGAACGTGTGATTTAGAGAGGGACCAAGGTGCATGGGTGGGGTTAACTCTTTTCTCCAGCACCATTTACCCAATTTGAATCCCCTCCCCCTGAAGCTAATGGATATATGTGTGTGTCACATGTGTAAATGTAGGAAAATAAATATTTTAATGCTATATTTTTTTTAAAAAAAGCTTGAAATTAAGGTATTTATGCATTTTGCTGCTACAGCCTGACTTGGCCAGCCTGCTGAAAAGAAATGTTGAGCATGCTACCAGACCTCATGAGAAATGGTCTTTTCTCAATGCCAAGTTGGCGAGAAGACTGATGAGAGAAGGAAATGATGTGAAAGAGTGGTAAGGAACAAAAATGGAGGACTGCCACTTTATCCTCACTCACTGAAGCAAGGTATATTGAAGTTCTGACAATGACTTCGCTAGTGGTTAACTCCTTAAGTCAACATTGTTGTTTGCAATGAACTGATAATTGAAAACGACTGGCAGTTTGTGCCAGGGCCAGCTCCAGGAGCCAAGGGGTCCAATGCAGGGCATTCCCACTAGACCTCCTATCCTCCCCATGGGTCCCCTCCCACTCACCAAGAAAAGTGATTGTGGTGCCACACGCAGCATCTGGAAATAGGTGGTGGTGACATGATGACCTCACCGCCAACTGCTTCCAAGAGGCCCATTGTAGGCAGTTCAAAGGCAGGAGCTTGTGGAAGGGCCCAAGGGAAAGCTGCTCTGCTCAGGGCACTGACTTACAGCTCATGGAGATTCTAGCTGCAGCAGCAGGTGATATGCATGCTGTGCTGGTGCAGCTCCCCCCCCCCAATTGCAGGGCCCAATGTGATGACATTGGTCATGCTGGCTTAAGGCCAGCCCTGGTTTGTGCAGCAGGACAGCCTCTGATGTATATTGGGTCCTTGTAGTAGCAATTGCGGAAGAACCTCCCAAGGAGACAGAATATGGCATCCACGGTGGCCCTTGGCTCTGGCAGGCATAGGGTTGACCCCAGGTAGTAGTAGTGGCCATGGAGAGAGTAGTGGCGGAAGGCGAGGGTGTGGGTTGCAGTGATGGAGAGAAGGTTTGCTAGCACATTGGGCTGACTTACTGGCTTGACGAGCTAACCAATGACTGACTTACGGGACTGGATTACTGGCTCCGTGGACTGGCGTGACAGACTGATTTACTGGTTGGCTGACGGGCAAACAAGTGGGTGGACAACTGAGGATTATTGGACTGAAGCTACTATACTGAGGGCTGCGTTTACTGGAGAGCAATTGCTCAGAAGCCAGAGGAGGGGAGCTGCAACCTACAGGCAAGCCACTGTGAGGCTACCTCTCTGTTAGTGCTGAGGTCCAGCAGTCTGCATACCCTGCCAGGGCTAGCTGTGTCTGGGTCAGGGGAACTAATTAGCTGGCGCAGGCATAGCCTGTAGTGGGAAAGGCGTGAAGCAGGGGCTTTGGCAAGACCGTCCTGTGGCTGCATTACAACCCTCAGCTGGTTTGACAGGACTGAGTATTGCCAGCTTCCACCTTTTTTTGGCTCTGCATTCATGTTCCCAAGCTTTTCCTTGCACATGTTAGGGTTAGATACTTGTTTCAAAAAAAGAGTTGAAACTGGCATGATTTCACCTGAGTCTCCAGACTAAGTAAATTGCTTAGGGTCCTGGAGGAAGTCTAAATGTTGCTAGCTGCCCACTCTGCCCAAAGTTATATATTTGGGGCCTGATTACCTGGCTTTCTCACAAAAAAAAAGCCTTGATCCTTCTGGCAAAATTGCTAGTGATTTAATAGAAAACCAAATTGAATGTCCCGCTTAAATGAAAATTCCCATTGACTTTGCTTTAATTCTTGAAGGCCCACTGGAGTGGAAGTCAAGAGGAGCGGAAGTTTCATTAAAATGCCAAGGTCGAGATGGGGACCTGAAAGCTGGCTAAATAAGAGTCGAGGACAGACCTTAAATTGGTGATAATATTCTCGAAGGTCACAGTGGTGCACTAGACTGGTTACTTGTCTGCTCCATAAGCCTGATTCATAGGCAAGTTAAACCAGAGTGCTTCGATAGTATCCCAATTTGGTTGAATGATATTTGAGAGCCTTTTGATATTTGCTGTATACCAAAACAAGCGTTATTGTTGATTAAGCTTTAGCCTTGTGGATGGACTATTCAGTTACCTTATTATATATGTATTTTCCTTTCTCAACATTCCACTTCGTACATATTTCAACCATTGAAATCTTGTGATTAAAGCAGGTTACGAAGGCAGAAAGTAACCTTTGATGTTAACCCCTAAATCTAGGGATAAGGTTGAGAGAGGGAAGCAGAGCAAGAGAACAAAAGCTGTTTTCTTGGAGACGTGAAGAGCAATATTGTTCAGAAGAGCAATAATGTCTGAGCTATTCCATGGACTTTCGGTAGATGTCCATCAGCATAGGAAGGCAAAGTCGAAAATTCTGTGGAAATAAAGATAAGGTTTTCACTGATTCTCATGTCAGATTCTCATGTCAAACTTGGTTTTGGTTTTCTTTTAATACTGTAAATCAGTGCTTCCCAAACTCGTACAAGGGAGTTGGGAACACTTAAGTGTGTGTGGGGAAGGGACTATGGCAGCAATGCAATCTCCAGGATCTCACTGCTGCAGGAGCAGAAGGGTTTTTTCTAGTTACCTCTGCCAGTACCAGCCTCTTTGGGGGTGGGTGAGGAGCCCCACAGATGTCTCAGCAGGGCTCCCCAAACTTCCTGAACAGTTTCCATTGAAAACTAGAAGTGGTTTTCAATTTTTTTTTTACTATTTTGGAGGCTTGGGGAGCCCTGCAGAGGTATCTGTGGGGCCCCCACACACCCCAGAGGAAGTCACTGGCAGAGGTAAGTAGAAAAAAAACCCTCTGCCCCTGCAGCAGTGTGATCTTGGGGATCTTGGGGATCTTCCTCACTTAAAGGGACAAGGACAAGTGTTTCCCTGGCTGGTGGGTTGCAACCCACCAGTTTGGGAACCACTGCTGAAAATAATTGTTTTGCACATATCTGAAACATGCAGTTAGTTTTCAAGTACTGTTTAGGGAAAAAGTGGGCTATGATGAAATCACTGTTTGGTGAGATGAAGGGCCCAATCCTATCCAACTTTCCAGTGCTGAGGCAGCTGTGCCAACAGGGTGATGCTGTATCCTGTGGTGGGGGAGAGTCACAGAGGCTCCTCAAGGTAAGGGAACATTTGTTTGGAAATTGCTTTGCAGCTGCATCAGTGCTGGAAAGTTGGATAAGATTGGGCCCAAAGTTTTGTTGTTGAGTTGTGTGTAAATATTAGTACTTAGGATTAAAACTTGTCTTCTAAATATTGAAATTGCTTCATATGCACTATCTCTGTAATATTTACAACCCAGTAAAACAGTAAAGCAGTGCTTCCCAAACCTTTTAGCACTGAGAGTCAGTTTTTACAATGACAATCTATCACGATTCACTAGACAAATATTTTAAAATATATATTTTTTAAATTTTTAATAATCAGGGTCTTGTGCTCTTGCAGCTGAAGCTTTACTGTGTGTGTGTGTGTGTGTGTGTGTGTGTGTGTGTGTGTGTGTGTGT
>JAJKFI010000139.1:1127442-1168174 GCA_029204185.1 Lerista edwardsae | reverse complement strand
TGTGTGTGTGTGTGTGTGTGTGTGTGTGTGTGTGTGTGTGTGTGTGTACACATTTGCTAGACTCCCTAGATATGGAGTTCAAGAACTGTTTCCCCAAAATCTTTACAGTCATTCCAGGGCACCTGGGAGGCTGAACTGGAGAGCTAAATGTGGAGTTAGGGACTTCCAGGCCAGACAAAAGGCTGAAACTGAGTTAACAACTTTGAAACAACTATTCCTAGGTAAAATTGGAAAATGTGACATTTTAGTTTGGGGATATGAAGACTACCTCATACCACAGGTTAGCATTCTAGCAAACAATTTTCGTTTGCTGCAAATCAAGGAAGTTTGCTTCACGACCCACCAAAAATAGACTCATGGCCAAATGCTGGATACTGACCCACAGTTTGGGAAACACTGCTGTAAAGTGGTTTTACATTAGTATTCTCTCTCTCTCTCTCTCTCTCTCTCTCTCTCTCTCTCTGTGTGTGTGTGTGTGTGTGTGTGTGCGCGCGCGTGCGTGCATGCAGTGGTGTCATCCAGTTACGTAACCAGTTACGCCGCTTGCGTACGTTACGCAAATGGCGTAACGCTGCGGTACGCGACGGGTGGGCCGCCGATAACCCGGACGTCCTGCCGAGCGTACCGGTAGGATGACACCACTATGTATATGTGTGTACACACACACACACACACACACACACGGAGCCCAGGTCTACCCATAGGAACCAGCCGTGGGTAGACCTGGGCTCCGCCAAGCCTCCGGAGCCGAGGTCTACCTATTGGTAGACCTGAGCTCCAAAAAAGATTGGTGAATAGAAAATCTTTTTTTAATTTTTAGTGTAAGTGTGACCTGCAAATTTAAAAATGAAAAAAATTAAAAATAAATAAAAGATTAACAAGTTGTGAGTTCCTGCACTTTTTTTTACAAGTGTGTGTGTCTGCGACAGAGATATTGGTTTAGATCAGATGGATAAGGACACAGAATTGGATCACAACATGATCACAGGCAGATTATGGCAGGCGGTGCTGCTGCCATTTTGTTTTGAGGCTCAGGCCTGAATAGTGTGAACAGTAGTCCAGATGAGGTAAAACTCAGATATGTTGATTTTGGATGTGGTGTTATGATTGGCCAAGCACCCCAATCTTCAGTGAGCCTCTACAGTCTCCCACCCACCCACCTGCTCTCGCTCTCTCTCATTCCCTCTGCTCTGCCTTGCCTCACTTCCTCTTCCTCTTCTCTATCATTCAAAGTTGAATGCATGTGGTTGACATGCCACCCTTTTTCCCTTTCCAAATGGTCTGGAAGGAAAGAAGGGGCTGAACAATCCAGTAGCAGTGCATGCTGATGGGTTGCCATAAGATGAAAAAGGGAGGAAACGGAGGAGGAAGAATGACAGTATGGCCACTCATTCATCCCTGCTCTTCCTGGCTGAGCTCTTAAAGGTGAGCTCCCATTGTATTGTTACAGATTGGAGTTTGAAGGGGGTTTGAAGTACGATTGCCACTTGAACCTATGGTATTCAAAAGAGGATGCCTGAGTACTCAATCCATGGATTTGCCAAGCCCACATGATTTGGCATTTACACAAATGTGAGTAGTTTTCCTAGTGTTGCTGCATCCCACTTTATCTATTTTGCTGTTATGGGGCAAAAGCAAATATATTGCAGGGTGAATCTCTGTTTCTTCCTTTTTTCACTCATTTTCACTTTTTTGTTTAATATAACTGAACTTGAACTAGTCTCAAGCGAAATGTGTGATTCTTGGAAAAAACAGAAATCTGTTTTACATCAACACATTTGGAAAGGGCAATTTAAGTTGTCATAATATGAATGACTAGTTTGGGAATGTCATGTTTTCACAGTTATGTCGAGCTACTCATTTGAAGTGTGCAGGCTGCAGGGTGGAAATTTTTGGTTAAAAATCTATTGCTTTGCTTGCTAACATTCAATTATATTTGTACCAATGAGTGGCCCATTAAGGCCATCTAGTTTCATTTTGAGGACTCAATATTGTTTCTTAAAATTTGATTATAAACACTTGTCTCCAACAAGTTATAATTAACAAGGTAGTTTGGCATGTAATTTAAGGCCTTTAAAAATAGAAACACTGAATAGGTGGAGATATTTATTCAATGAATTCTTACCCTGCCTCTGTACCCAAAGGATTGTATGGAAGGAGGTGGTCCCTCAAACACCCAGGACCCAAGCCGTAAAGGGCTTTAAAAGTCAAAACTAGCACTGTGAATTGGGCCTTGAAATGAACCAGCAGCCAGTGTAGCCACTGAAGCAATGGCCCGACTGAGTAGAACCCATGAGCCCCAGCAACCACAGAGGCAGCCATGTTCTGCACTAATTGCAGTTTCCAGACCGTCTTCAGAGGCAGCCCCATGTAGAGCGCATTGCAGTAATCCACTCTGGATGTCACTGGGGCATGGGTCACTGTGGCCAGGTCCACGCAGCTCAGGTACGGTCGCAGCTGGCGGATCAGCCAAAGCTGAGCAAAGGCTCCCCTGGCCACAGCCGCCACCTGGGAATCCAGGAACAATTGCAGGTCCAGGAGAACTCCCAAGTTGTGAACCTCTCCTTCAGAGGAAATGCAACCCTATTCCGATCAGGACGATAGTCCAGTACCCCAATTATTGATTTATCGACCAGGAGCACCCCAATTATTGATTTATTGACCAGGAGCACCTCCGTCTTATCCAGATTTAATTTCAGCTTGTTTGCCCACATCCAGGCCCCAACTGCCTCCAGACAATGATCCAAGACCTCGACCACCTCCTCTGAGTCAGGGGGAAAGAAGAGATAGTGCTGGGTGTCATCAGCATATTGATGGCACCCTACCCCAAACCTCCGGATGACCTCTCCCAGTGGCTTCATGTAGATGTTAAATAGCATGGGGGATAGGATGGACCCTTGCGAGATCCCAAACCTAAGAGACCAGGATGCCAAACAAGTATCCCCCTGTATCACCTTTGGGGGTCGGTCAGCCAGGAAGGAATGGAACCATTGTAGAACAGGGCCTCCGAGCTTCAGCTCAGCTAATTGACCTAGGAGGACACCATGGTCAATAATGTTGAAGGCTGCTGAGAGGTCCAGCAGGACAAACAGGGATGCACTCCCCCGTCTATTCCCCGGCGTAGGTCATCCACCAAGGTGACCAAGGCAGTCTCAGTCCCAAACCCTGGCTTGAAGCCAGATTCGAATGGATCCAGATAATCCGCTTCCTCTAGGACTCTCTGAAGCTGGGTTGCCACCACCCACTTGATCACTTTGCCCAAAACGGGATGTTTGAGACTGACCAAAAGTTCTTCAGATTAGTGGGATCCAGGGAGGGTTTCTTCAGGAGGGGGCAAACAATTGCCCGCTTCAAAGTGGGCAGCAACTCCCCCTCCTCAAAGATGAATTCACCACCCTCCCCATCCATTCGGCCACCCCTCTACAGGCAGATCTAATTAGCCACACTGGACAAGGCTTGAGGAGGCAAGCAGCAGGCCTCACACTTCAGAGAATCGTGTCCACCTCCTCAGGTTCTACAAGCTAAAAAGAATCCCAAATGGTAGGATAGACAGGTGCGCCAGGGACATCACTAGATACGCCTAGACTAGATTTACTATTTTCCTATTTGGTTTTGGCCCAATCCTAGTGAGGGCCAGTGAGTACTGTCACAAAACTGCCATAAATCACTTTTGTGACAGCTCAAGGCCAGGGCATGCTGGAGGAAAGGACAGAGCCTTCCCGCTGACTACAGTGGTTGGCAGGAAGCCCACCGGAGCAGGCATATGCACTACAGGGGTGAGGGGAGGACAGGGAGGGAGTTGAATGGGGCAGGGGACAGGGGCAGGAGTTGGTGGATTGGGCCTGGGAAGGTGGGATCAGTGGTGTCTCTGCATGCCGTATCTGAACCCCCTTCCCGGGGCTGATCCTCCTGCATGGCTCAATGCAGACTTGTGACAGCAATATTGTGGCTGGTAAGGCTTACTCCGAGGAGACAACCCGCAACCAAAAAATCCCCCATAGGATGCAGCGTAGCCATGCTGGTGCTGCGTCATTGCAGCCCAGGGGTTTAGGTAGGGTTGGATTGTTGGACTTGATCTAAAATGTTTCTTATGTTGTTAGACTACTTAGCCCTGTTGCGGATGGTTTCTAAAGTCAGACTCTTTTTAATGTTCACCTGGCACAACATGGACTCCACATTAAGGTGCTTTCTATATGCGCGATATAATAAGTAAAGTAGTTCAGTTCTGGAGGAAGACTCCTTGTTCTGGAGGAAGGATAATGGTGAATGCCCCACACTGGAATGCACTTGGATTCTGTTCAATGCACAGTAAAACTTTCAATAAATAATAATAGGAACATGTTTTTTCTCTCTCTCATTTGCATTAACATGCCTTGAATCTTACTGGCTAAGTTTGGTATCTCCCCTATTTATTGTGAACCATTTTTGTGCATTCAAATTAGAAAGCAAGTGATCTGTGCCATAATTGAAACATTATGGGCCATGCTTGCCTACTGTTTAGAATCTTCCTTCAGGTTGATCTGGCTTTTCCAAAACGATACCCAAAAATGTTTGTGTATCATTCCCAAAGTTGCATTCTAGCAACCATTTTTAGGCTTTCAAGACGAGACAATACCTTTGGGGAAAAAAAAATTCAAGGACTTTCTGTATACCTGAAGTAGAAGTTGTTTAAATGTGAACCTCTTGGAGCAAGGAGACAACATTTTTTTTTTTTTTTGGCAGTGCTGTCCATGTTGCTTCCATATACAGTTGTGCCTCTTTGAGCGCAAGCCTAACCCGGAGTTAGGCTGGCACAGTTAGGCCACCAAAGTTTGGCTGGCACAAGGGCCACCGTAAAGTGCGTTTGGACCACTCTCAGACACAGGGAGGATAGTGCACGTCTATGTGCTGGCCTCTCTTATGCTAACTGTGCCAGCCTAACTGCAGGTTAGGATTGCGCTCTTTATCTATTGAGTATCTGTTCAAGAACCCCCATTGGATTCCAAATCAGTGGATACCACATTAATGGAAAAATAGTTTTAATTATCCACTTCTCACCCATTCTGGAGTGATAGTGGAGGAGCTAGAATCCAGAAGTGGATCTTTAAAGCTATCAACCCTGAGAAGCTTGCAAATGGTGCGGTTTAACACCACAAAGGTAAGAAATTGGATGTTGGCCTTTTTTTTCCTTATAAGGAATTTAAAAGTGGACCCCATTATCAGTGATGAGCCAAATCAGTGGATACAGAATCAGTGGATAATGAGGCACAACCTGTGGTTCCTTATGTCAATCAAACACAGAAGTTCCTCTCTCCTAGGAAAATACACCTTTTTTAACTGAGCACACAGATCCTGCTCTTGCAAGATAGAGTAGGGGAAAAGGTGCTCCTTGAATTAGAAAATTCTGGAGGAAAAAAAAACGATTTCACATTGACGTATCTGCTAAAAGAGCAGCCAAGGTGTTTTACACGCTTACGACAAACTGAGCTCAGTGGGCCCTCCTAATCTGTGGGTTCTGTATTTGCTGATTTGACTTAATGCCGGTGCCAAGCCTGTGTCTGGAGGGCCTTGAGGGCCTCCCAGGGGTGACCAGAAGGCACGTCCTGTTTTCGGTGAAAACAAAAGTGCCTTCCTAATACGTCCGGTAGGTCTGGGGAGGCCTAAAACAAATTTGCTAAAAATGCAACTTTGGGAATTGCAAATATAATACCATAAATGAAATCACTTCAGTTTGAACCTGTTGGATTGCTTGTACTGCAGCTTGTCACACCTGCCATTCTGTCTCCCATCCAAAAACAAAAACCACAGATTCTCCTGCTTAGTTTCAGGTAGTACTAGTAGGTGAACCATCAGTCTGCATCTCCTGCCTAAGGACCTCGTGAGGTTTTTTTCCCTTTCATTCTCTTCACGCGTGTTCTTTCACTGAAATGAATGGAGGATCTTCTGAACTCGAAGCAGTTCACTATTGTATAGTGCCACAAAAGAGATTCAGAGAAGAAGTGTCAGGAAAATAAATTATTGAGGCCCACAAGAATGTGGGGCAACAGGCTGAGTTTTCCCAAGCACCTGACAAGTATGCTTCAGGGACAGTAATGCATTTTGATGTTTTGTTACGGAGAAGCAACAGACAAAAACACCAGAAAAGAGAGCTGAAACCTTTATTGGGGGCTTGTATAAAATGATCATGGTAAATACATTTTAAATTTAATTTCTTTCCTTCGTCTGGGAATGATCATAGCCACTGTGAGATTCAATAGGGTACATTTTGTGGATGATACAGCTGGTGCTTTTGCCAATAAACCATGCACATGACTTGTAACTCTGTGGCCAGCTTCCACAGCTTGTTGAAAGGAAGAATTGATGTCTATGCCTATTCTGCCTCCCAAATGGCAGAAGATATCAGATGATAGTTTTCCAAGGACTTCAGCTTTTGTAGAGCTAAGGTTGCTATCATTGCACAAACATAGCAGTAATAGAAGGGCAGGAAGGGGGTGTTTGAGGGCAGGGAGATTGGAACAGGGACAGATCAGGTCCAGGAGGGGGCAGGATTGATGCAGGAGCTCTGCCATATCCTGTTCTCTCTCCCAGGCCTGGCAGCGTAAGATGGGGTTCCTCAGAGTTGCACCAGCAGACACAGATCTGAGTAGCCCCATTGAGAAAGCTGGAGTGTTACTTGAGGTAACGGGAAAAATGTTCTTTCCTCCAATGAGATCTCCAGCCATCTCTTTCTCTCTGCTGGAGCTCCAAGGTAAGTGAATGTTCCCTTACCTTGATGATGCCTCCATGACTGCACACTTGCAAGGTTCAGTACATATCCCATTGGCACAGCTACATCAGCTCAGGGAAGTTGGATAGGATTGGGCTCTTTAACTTGTATCTTTCACACTCTAATAGGGAGATTCAGAGTGTAGGAATACAGATAAACACTTATGCTGCAGTTAGAGCTGATACCGAATTGCTGGGGGCCCTCGGGCAAGCCCCCATGGCACCCTCCACCTGTCCCTTGACGGCACATCAGGCAATAGCACTGCCACTGGTACACAGGGCTCAGATGGTCAGTTTCGTGAGCCCCCTGAGCCCTCTGATGGGCTTGGGACTTGGGCCAATGTCCAATCTGACAGACCTTTGAGTGATGGTTCCCTTTGAGTTCTGTGAGACACTGTTAAGAGCATCCAGGCCATAAGTGAGTGGGAATAGATATATAAAGAGGTGGGGCTGGGGAAAGAACTGAACTCGCCCCCCCCCCATCCCAGATCAAAATTTTTGACAGACCTTTAGCTCATGTTTGAATATATAAAAGTACAGCCAATCTTTATCCGCTAGGAAAATCTTTATCCTGGGAAACCTAGTGGATACTGAGTTAGCAGATAATGAACCGAGCCTATGGGAAATTTAGGTGCAAGGGGACCCTCTTCAACATACACTCTGTGGACATTATGAACCTAACTCTGCGATAAGACAGTATTGTATATTGTTGTAGTGCACATACTGTGTAATATTCTACTTTGTTCTATATTTTAAGAAAAAAAACCCACTGCAAATGAGCAGGTGAAGTGCAGTACGGACAGCAAAAGTCTAATTCAGAGGAAGCATTGCTTGGTTTTCCAAGCAGATTTTTTTTTTTAATTGCAGTGGATTGAAGACACCCTACTTGCCAGTACAGAATAACACCAACTTGAGGGGGGGGAAACAAAACCATGGAGAATGAGCAGATTAATCCAAGTTCCCCCAAAGTGAAGCACAACACTGAGAAGAAGTTATAATACAATTGGCTTTCACCTGAAATAGCACAGATTACAGGAGGAATCTCCCAAAAATATGCTGCAGGGCAGAAAAACCTGGAGAGGTGCAGAGCACAAAGCAGCAAGTCCCAGGGTGACCGAAGGAGCAACTACAAAGAACAAGCACGACCAGGGAAGAAATGCTAAGAGAGACCAAGGCAAATCTGAACTGCCTTGTTGTCTCTTGGCTTTTGTTCACTCATTGTGGTTTGAAATTTATAATCGATTTCTTGTAATAGGTGGGGGATTGGCTGACTGCCAGTGCTGCTTTGTTTTGGAGATTTCTTTTGATTAGAGAGGGGCCCCTGGGGCTCTTTTCCTGGCAGATATGGAGGAAGAGGGTGGGCAGGAAGTGAGCGTGGTTCACTAAAAAGCCCCTCTCCATAAGCGTAATGAAGATTGACTGTATTTCATTTGTTCCACAGCTCATTAGTATGTCACTGTTTTTGCTGAATAATATTTGGTCTTTTTAGGAAGTGGGGCACTGTTTGATGTCTCTTTCGATAACCCAGTTTCCTCCTCCATCCTAGATTTTCATCTCTTTCTGATTTAAAGTTAGACCTGCCCTACCTTTTGGGCTTGAGTGTGTAATCCTTTCAAAGCTGGCAGTACCATTTTTTATATATATATTCCTACCTTCCTCCTGATTTCCAGTACAACAACTCCATTCATTATCTGTGGAATGCAATCTGTGTGAAAGCACATAAGTTGGGCTACATGCTGCCACACTGATGACTAGGTTGGAGACAATGTAGGTTAGTAGACCAGCCTTCACAGATAAGAATGTGCACACCAGCTTTAAAGCTCCTAGTACTATAATGAAAAGGCTGGAACTGAGCTTCGGCAGAAGATGATAGAATGTAGTCAGTGATGATAGATAGAATGATGATAGAATGTAGTCAAGGTTAATAGGTGACAAGCTATTGCACATCATCCCCTTGGATATCAAGAGTCATGGGGACCATTTTAATGGCTTGTGAATTAGATACTTTAAATGTATGATCTTAAGAGTTCAGCGTGGCTTTGATTTTTATTTTCCTGATCACTGGGTTTTTTAAAAAATATCCCTTTTTCCTTCCCAACAAAGGCTTACTGACATGATGTGGAGGAGTCATTCAGATAGAGGACCACAGATGCTGCTTTCCTATTAATTGCTTGAATTTATGCACTCTAAAACTGGCTTCATGTTCCTGCAGCCCCAAGTCCTAAGATCAGTGGCATAGCTGGAAGGGGGCTATCCCAGGTGTCAAGCTTTAGAGGGGCAACAAACTGAGCTTGACACTAGCAGCCAGAGTTGTGAAAACCTGGGTAGAGTATGACTAAAACCATCATATTATATATCTTTGCAAAGGTAATTTAATGCAAAATTCAATGAAACAAACCACTTTGAAATATCTGTATTCTGTCAAAAGCTATGGCCAATTAACTAGAATAAAACACAATTGTCTCATGGAATAAAAAGTGGATTTCCTTACCTTAAAATTGACCAATGAGACTGATTGTTCCACGAGCCAATGAGCTGTTATGATGATACAGCATGGAACCATTAAGGTGTTAGTATGAGTCAACTCTCATTTCCATGTATCATAATACTAACTTTTTCAAGTGGTGCTTCTGGACTATGGCGAGCAAGGATTAAATACTGGCTACGTGTTTGTTTCAATGCCAGCCCCGGTAGTGTTATTTTTCAACTGCTATCAGATACCGTGTCCCCTATATGGTGTGATCAAACTATTGCCAAAGTAAAATCATTGGCTCATTGGATGCCCTGTCGACCCTCCCAGAATCTGAAATCTATAGACACTTGAACCAGAGACTCCTTGACATTGAGTCCCATACTCTACATTCCTCAGACTCTGTCTATTCCCCTCTGTTTTTTCCACATTTGTCTTTCTCCTTACCTCTTTCTTAATTGACCCTAGAGAAAGGCAGGTGCTCTCATGTGTCGGATTCAATGTCATGCCCTCTCAAGTGACCCAGGGAAGATAATAAGATCCCCTTCTCTGACCATTACTACCCATGTAATATGGGTGCTGTAGAGTCCCTCCTCATATTCTCTTTGATTGTGGTATCCATGTGCAAGCCCGTGCCTTAGATCCCCGATCACACTCTCTAGAATCAAACTCATTTTTCTTCTTAATTATGGCCCTCCTGAGGTCACTGAGAACGCAATCCAACCCAGCGTTGGATTGGCAAGGCCGGCCAGCAGCGCCAAATCCAACACTGGGTTGGCGAGTTAGAAACCTCCCTGTGGCAAGGGTATGTGCGCTCCCTTACTGTTGCGGAGGCTCCAGCCTCCCCAATGTGCTTCTCGTGGCATCAGCTTGAGAGCTGTAGTGCTGACACGGTGTCGCGTCAACGCTATGACGTAGTGTCAATGCGACAGAACAGGTAGGATTGCGCTGTGAGAGAGTGGGGAAATTCCTTCTCCAAACCGAGGAGAAGTTTCAGGCTTGAGTCAGTTTCATGTAAATTGTAAGTATGAGTTTTTGGTGAATTCAGGGTGCATTTATGAACATATAACAATGACCCCCTAACAGGGAGCAACAGGCTGTGCATAATGTCTATGCCAATAAAGGTTTTTGTAAGCAATCAAACAAAAGTGGTGCTCCTCTTATATTTAAGCTGGGGGAAAATAACAGTCCCTCTTCATCCCAGCATCCTAGGTAGCAGATGCCTTAGCTATGCCATTGCCCGAGTTTACTGTCAGGTACTAAAAAGCATCACCAACAGAACACCCTTGTTGATTAATCAGTGGAGCCAATTTTTGTTGTTTTTCAGCCGCTAAGTCATGTCTGACTCTTCACGACCCCATGGACCACAGCACACCAGGCGTCCCTGTTCTCCACTAGCTTCCGGAGTTCGCCCAATTTCATGTTCATCGCTTCGGTGACACTATCTAACCAGCTCATCTTCTGCCGCCCCTTTCTCCTTTTGCCTTCGATCTTTCCAAGCATGAGGTTCTTTTCTAAAGAGTCGTCTCTTCTCATGTGGTGGCCAAAGTATTTGAACTTCAGCTTCACTATTTGTCCTTCCAGGGAGCAATCAGGCTTGACTTCCTGTAGGATGGACCGATTGGATCTCCTTGCAGCCCAGGGGACTCTCAAGAGTCTTCTCCAACACCATAATTCAAAAGCATCTATTCTTCAGCGCTCCCCCTTCCTTATGGTCCAGTTCTCACAGCCATACATTGCTACTGGGAAAACCATCGCTTTGACTATGCAAACCTTTGTTGGCAGGGTGATGTCTCGGCGTTTTATTAAGTTGTCTAGGTTCGCCATAGCTTTCCTCCCAAGAAGTAAACGTCTTTTAATTTCATGGCTGCAGTCACCATCTGCGGTGATCTTGGAGCCCAGGAAAATAAACTCTGTCACTGCTTCCATTTGCCAAGAAGTGATGGGAGTGGTGGCCATGATCTTAGTTTTTTTAATGTTGAGCTTCAAGCCAATTTTGGCACTTTCCTCTTTCACCCTCATCAGAAGGTTCTTGAGGTCTTCCTCACTTTCTGCCATTTGAGTGGTATCATCTGCATATCTGAGGTTGTTGATATTTCTCCCAGCAATCTTGATTCCAGCTTGTGAATCATCCAGCCCAGGCTTTCTCATGATATACTCTGCATATAAATTGAATAAGCAAGATGATAGTATACAGCCTTGTCGTACTCCTTTCCCAATTTTAAACCAATCAGTTGTTCCATGTCCATGTCTGTTGCTTCCTGACCTGCATACAGGTTTCTCAGAAGACAGATAAGGTGGTCTGGTACTCCCATCTCTTCAAGAACTTGCCAGAGTTTGTTGTGATCCACACAATCCAAGGCTTTAGCATAGTCAATGAAGCAGAAGTAGATGTTTTTCTGGAACTCTCTTGCTTTCTCCATGATCCAGTGAATGTTGGCAATTTGATCTCTAGTTCCTCTGCCTCTTCGGAAACCAGATTGTACATCTGATAGTTCTCGATTCACATACTGCTGAAACCTAGCTTGTAGGATTTTGAGCATAACCTTGCTAGTATGTGAAATGAGTGCAATGGTGCGGTAGTTTGAACAATGTTTGGCACTGCCCTTCTTTGGGATTGGAATATAAACTGATTTTTCCAGTCTTGTGGCCACTGCTGGGTTTTCCAAATTTTCTGGCATGTGGAGTGCAGCCCTTTGACAGCATCATCTTTTAAGATTTTGAGTAACTCAGCTGGAATGCTGTCCCCTCCACTAGCTTTGTGGTTAGTGATGCTTTCTGAAGCCCACTTGACTTCACTCTCCAGGATGTCAGGTTCGAGCTTAGTGACTGCTCCATTGTGGTTATCAGGAACATTGAGATCGGCCTTATAGAGTTCCTCTGTGTATTCTTGCCACCTCTTCTTAATCTCATCTGCTTCTGTTAGGTCCTTGCCATTCTTGTCCTTTATTGTGCCTGCCTTAGTATGAAATTGTCCTTTGACATCTCCAATTTTCTTGAAAATATCTCTAGTCTTTCCCATTCTATTGTTTTCCACTATTTCTTTGCATTGCTCATTTAGGAAGGCCTTCCTATCTCTCCTTGCTGTTCTCTGGAAATCTGCATTCAGTTGGGCATATCTTTCCCTTTCTCCCTTCCTTTTTGCTTCCCTTCTTTCCTCAGCTATTTGTAAAGCCTCGTCAGACAGCCACTTTGCCTTCTTGCATTGATTTCTCTTTGGGATGGTTCTAGTTGCTACCTCCTGTACAATGTTACAGACCTCCAAAGTTCTTCAGGCACTTTGTCTACCAAATCTAAGCCCCTAAATCTATTTGTCACCTCCTATCCACTGTATATTCGTATGGGATCTGATTTAGGTCATAGGTGGAGGGCCTAGTAGTTTTCCCTAGTTTTTTTTAAGTTTAAGCCTGAATTTTGCAATAAGAAGCTCATGATCTGAGTCACAGTCAGCTCCAGGTCTTGTTTTGACTGCCTGTATAGAACTTCTCCACCTTTGGCTGCAAAGAATGTAATCAATCTGATTTCGGTGTAGACCATCTGGTGAAGTCCATGAGTACAGTCGCCATTTGTGTTGCTGGAAAAGGGTGCTTGCTATGACTGATGTGTTCTCCTGACAAAACTCTATCAGTCTTTGCCCAGCTTCATTTTGTACTCCAAGACCAAACTTGCCTGTTATTCCTATTACCTCTTGACTGCCTACTTTAGCATTCCAATCCCCTATGATGAGGACATCTTTTTTTTTTTGTATTAAAGGTGTTGTAGGTCTTCATAGAAACAGTCAACTTCTTCCTCTTCAGCACCAGTGGTTGGGGCGTAGACTTGGATTACTGTGATGTTGAAAAGTTTGCCTTGGATCCGAATTGAAATCATTCTATCATTGTTGAGGTTATACCCCAGTACTGCTGTTCCCACTCTCTTTTTCACGATGAAGGGTACTCCATTTCTTCTAAGGGATTCCTGCCCACAATAGTAGATGTAATGGTTATCTGAATTAAATTCTCCCATTCATTTTAGTTCACTAACTCCCATGATGTTGATGTTCAGTCTTGACATCTTGCGTTTGACCACATCTAGCTTACCTTGATTCATAGATCTGACGTTCCAGGTTCCTATGCAGTATTGTTCTTTGCAGCATCACACTTTCCTTTCACTTCCAGACACATCCACAGCTGAGCTTCCTTCCGGTTTTGGCCCAGCTACTTCACTCTTTCTGGAGCTACTAGTACTCGTGTTCTGCTCTTCCCCAGTAGCATAACGGACACCTTCTGACCTGAGGGGCTCATCTTCCAGTGTCATATCGTTTAGCCTTTTAGTTTTGTAATCCATGGGGATTACAGTACTCTTGGCAAGAGTACTGGAGTGGGTTGCCATTTCCTTCTCCAGCGGATCACGTTTAGTCAGAACTCTCTACTATGACCTGTCCATCTTGGGCAACCCTAGATGGCATAGCTTCATTGAGCTACTCAAGCCCCTTCACCATGACAAGGCAGTGATCCATGAAAGGGGGAGCCAATTTTAGCTGTGCATAAATTAAGTGTGCATTCGGGACTGGCCCATCCATGAGGCCAACTGAAGGGATCACCTCAGGAAGCAAACTGGGGGGCTGCCCATATCTGCCCGCTTGCTTTCCCTGTTCCTCCTCCCTAAATTGGAAAAGGAAGAAGAGGGAGAAGTGAAATGTAGATATGAGGATTTGCTGAACCAGAATGCTGAAGGATGGGTGGAGCGGAGTTCAGCACATCATTGGGCAAGGGAGGCAGCATTTGGCAGGATGCCTCAGCATTAGGAGGTCTTGAGCCAGCCATGGCTGCACTTCTTTCTTTAGTAATGCTGTTTTGGTTGTAATAAGGAGAAATACAGTACTACATACAGTATTGCCCTTCCTCCTCACAACTAGTAAACTTTTATTCATTACATTGTTCCTAACGTCTTATGAATTCTTTAGTATTTGGTGATTTGAGTGGGAAGGTAGAGGCCATCCTGACCCTTCACTATTTTTCTGGAAGTGTAGAGGATCTCTATTATTGGTAGATACTCTGCTTCGTGCCTAAATTTAGGGTCTTTGGCTATCCGTACTCAGGCTTAGACACACACAAACATCAGCCTTTGCTGATGAATAGTGGGGAGCAGAAAAATCCATGTAAAATTTTAGGAAATCTGTTGGGCTGAGATCTGGGCTAAGGGTACAGTCTTTGGAATCTTCTCTATGGCAAAAATGTGGCTGCAGAAACCAGGGAATGCTCTAATTCAGCAGTCTCCGAACTGGAGATAGCTACATCCATGAAAAGGCTCCCCGGCCCAACCCACGCTTACGTTCCACCAGGAGTGAAGCAAAGGTTGTGCCTACAGTTTCCAAGTGTCACCGCGGCCAGTCACACCTGCTCAGAATGGCAGGCACTCAGCCTGCTGGGGTGTCACAGCCTGGAAGCGGCTCTTCCCAGCAACACTTGCGAACTGTAGATCCAACCGTCACTTTGCTCCTTGGTGGAACGGTAAGTGCAGGTCACCCAGGGAAGTAAAAAGGGGGCACAGGATCTAGTCCACAGGCCACAGTTTGGAGCCCACTCCTCTAAGTGGTTGTGTTGCCAATGGCAACCTTGTTCTGTTTTATGTATAAAAATATTGGGCAGCTTTTTATTTGTTTCCTTTGAATGTTTCCTTTAAACCAGAGCAGTACTTTCCTAATATTAAAAAAGAAGAGTTTTGCCTGCAGCTGACTATGACTGAGAATAAAGCTGACTCTCTGTTTCATCTGTCACACCAAATTCTAGAACTGGCTGTTAAGGGAAAAAACACTGAAGCTCAGTTTGACTGTAGTGACATTTCTACTGTGATTTGTATTTGTTAATTATCTTATTTTTAATGCCTTTTAGGAAGTTTACATAGGTAAATCTTTTTGTTTACCTATTTTTGTGATACAATTTTTGTGCTATATGAAATAGAATGGATGGATTTCAGGCAAATAGTGGCATTTATAGTAATTCTTCACATTTTAGAAAATCAAAAGGAAATGGATAAATCTCAAAGTCTAGCTTGAATGCCTTCAGAAACTGATTGAATTCCTTCTTCAGTCCCATTAGCTTTAGGACATGAGTAACATTTCTCATGGCACAGTTGCCGTGTACCCAAAGCAAGTCTAATCCCATAAGTTTTTCAGACATTAACTGGTCTACCAGGTCTTCGTCACCAGGATTTGGCTACAGCTAATCCTAAACTTCCCAGTGCTATGCAGTACAGCAGTGCAGAAATGGCCACTGCTGTATCCTGTAGGGCCAGGAAATCTGCCAGAGGCAGAGCCCTAACTAGTGAAAACAGCGCCTGGAGCAAGAAAATATTTTGCTTCCCCCCTTTCCAAACTCACCACCAGCACCTGGCTGTATGCTTTCAGAGTTGTGATGACGTCATATCACTTCTTTCATACTGTTTTTTTCTGTTACTTCCGCCCTCCTTTCCACTCAAGTGCCCCCTTAGGACACCTGGAGGAACCAGGGTGAGGGTGGATTGGAAGTGAGGGTAGATTGGAATGCCTTGTTCATTAACTCTTTGTTGGAGAGCCTCCAAATAAGGAACGTGACGTCATCGCAACTCCTAGAGCATATGGCCAGATGCTGGTGGTGAGTTTGGAGGGGGGGGGTGCAAAATATTTGCAGGTGCTGTTATTTGCATTTTGATATTGCAAAAATTGAACACCCTTTGAACTCCGCCTGGAGCAGCTGCTCCTTAGGCTCCAACCACGATACATCACTGGCCAGAGGTCTCTTCAGGGGAAGGTGACATTCATCCCCTTACCTCCAATAAAGCCCTAGCCTCTGCAATGGGGCACTCACTAAATCTCTGGCACAGACTTCTGTGTCTCTGAGCTTCTTGAGCCTAACACATGGATAGAATTAGGTGGAGGAAGCCTCCACTGGTCCCACCCTGTTCTGCCTTCTCTTTGCCTTTCCCTTGCCTAGATGCACCTCCCCACGCCCCCACACTACCTAGCGCCTACCTACTTGCCACCTATGGCCCATTTCTTCTGTAGCATGATGGGGTGACACAAAGCCTTCCCTCTAGCACCACTCACACTTTGGCTGCCGAAAACCTGCCTTATGGCAAGTTTGCAACACCAAGTGCTAGTACTGGGTGCAGCACCAGCACTAAGACCCATTTTCTTAATTTCATTCTGTGTTTAATAATTTACCAGTGTCCATCCACTGTAGCAATAGCACAGGAAGCCAAACTTGGAAGTGCATCAAATAAGAGGTGCATCTTAACCCATTTGCTACCATGGGTATTTTTGCGCAAAAGTCTTTTGCCTTTTGAAACATGTACAGCCACTGCCCTTCTCAGGGCAATTATGTTTTTGGAACCATGTCAAAGTGTTCCCATATACCTGAACTGAAACTGGTGTTTTTGCCCGCCAATGGTACTGAAGGTTTAATGTCTACTGTGCAAAACTGGCGTGCTATCCATGGTGCTGTGTATCAATTTCTATGGAAGTGTTGCAAAAAGCTACCTTTACCCCCTGAAAATCTTTTAAAAAATCATTGTTCAGTGAGCACACAGCTTGCTTACTTCAGGAATTTCCAGAAGGGGGCCCTAGAGTACCAATCATGAAGTAAGAAGTTCCTTCTTGCAAAACTGAATTTCTGGCAAAGCTTTGACTGCTGTAATCTGACTAATTAGGTCTTTTTGCAGGGTTTTTCTACCTGTTTTGGACGACCTGGAGACAAGAAGTCTCCTGGACTTTCCTTGACCCTTCTCTGCTGGGAAAAACCCTATTTTTTTGATAGAGTTGGTTTCTGCAGCTTGCAGCTTCTAAGGTGAACCTTTCACCTTTCCCTCCCACCCCAGCCCTAGAACAAGCTGTGGACAAAAAAAAAATCATCTTTCTCATTGATTTGTCTCCTCTAGCAGCTACAGAGGCAAGAAATAACCTTTTAAGAAAATAACCCTTTAGTTGCTGCAAGGATGATTCCTATGTGAAACAAAGCAAAATCATCAATCCCATCTCTCACCTCACTATGAAATTTGACTATTGGACTGTGCCCAGGTGCTGAATTTGGAGGAATATTATTTGAACCTTATTCTGTGTTCTTGCACCATTGACAAGACTGATTGTACAACTAATATAATTTATTACTCAGTATTTTCCTGTTCTTGTGGAGTATAAAAAAAACATTTTCTCTGTTGCCACATGCAATAATTTATTCTGTCTCTGAAGACATCAGAACAGTAGAAATAACACAGGAAAATTAGGAGATATGTGTCTCCTCTATATTTTCACCTAACTTGTCCCCCAAAATAAAAAGATAGTTAGCCTCTATAAAGAAACCCCACGTTAGCCCAGAGTTTGAATGGAAGTACCCGCGTTCCCTACCATCGGCGGATTTGCGCGCCAATTATTTAAAAAATTATTACAGGTGCTAATTGTACCTGAAAGCTTTAAAGTTGACTCAGTGAGAAAGGTTAGCCCCTGCCCTAACACAGGAAGCTAAAATGGCAACTTTCATTTCAGATTGGGGGGGGGGCCCAATCAGATTCAGAAACGGCACCCCATAAAACAAAAAAACCCAAATTCTGCCCCTGTTTTTTAAATGATGACATGGGTGGACAGTCAAAACAACTGTACCTCTAAAAAGGTCTATCCTTACACTGTTTACAGAGCAAGTTTCAGGTAATTTGGTGCAGCCACTTTTTGAAAATCTCTAAAACATTAATTGAAATTAATTGGCGGGTGAATTCACCAATGGTAGTAAATGGCTTTAATGCAGAAGTTTGGCATCCAGTGACTACTTTGGTGCTACTACAGTGATTCCCAAACTGTGAGCCATGGCTCCCTGGGGAGCCATGGAAATCAGCCAGGGGAGCCTCAGAATCCTCGCAAAAAAAACCCACCACCCTCTATAATGTATAGGATTGTAATCCTAATCAGGAGCCATGGCTAATGGCCCAGTAGGTCAAGGGAACTGCCAGTCAAAAAGTTTGGCAACCACTGTATTACTGTATTGATCTTGCCAGTCTATCTCAATGTCCAAGAGGCTAAGGGCACAATCCTAACCTGGAGTTAGGCTGGCACAAGGTAGGCCAGCCAAGTTTGGCTGGCAGATGGGCCAGCGTAAGGCACATTTGGACCATTCTCAGAGTCATGGAGAATGTACTGGCCTCTCTGACTCCAAGCGTGGTCCAAACATACAGTGTCCCTTGCGCCGGCCTAACTGTGCCAGCCTAACTCCAAATTAGGATTGGGCTCTAAGGGATATTGGATATGGCAAGTTTATCATGTTCAATAGGTGTACAAGTATCTATCTGGAAAGACCACAGCATTAGCAATTACAACGTATAATGGGGCCAAATTCAGAAAATTTATCAAACCACAAGATGGCTTCAGACCATTTCTATTTGTGGTTATAAAACAATTAATTATTTGCAAAAGGGCACAGGAAGCTGTAGTTATTCGCCCAACTTCATTTTTCCTAGGAATTTCTGTGGTCATTTTTATTCTCAATCACTTGATTATTTCCAAATGCACTTACAATATGTAGTGTAATACAAATAAGACTCAAAGAAAAGATGAATCATAGTTACCTTACTGGTGATTGGTGAGCTTTAGAATGAAAAGATTTTTCTTTAGTGAGACAGAGCACATAATTAACCTCTGGCTTCTCAGTCACAAAATGTGGTGAGGCCATTGTCTTAGATGTCTATCTTGAAAAAATAGACAAATTTATAAAGAGTATTGTGGCTATTAGTTGCAATACAAAACTGACTAGGGCTACAGACCCTACAGGCTTTCTTTCTCCAATCCCTACACTTCGCCCCTGATGTATGCTATTTGGAAAAAAATAAGCCAATAAAATCTGCTTTTTCCTAGGGAAAATTGCACATGCAGGGATCACAATCTGGATCAGGACCATGCCGGTGCATAAAGTTAAAGCATCTTTTATTGGAAGTTATATGTTTACTAGCGTTTTGTGACCCGGCGTTGCCCGGGGGCAGAAATCATCCCCAGGCTCTATTGGGAGGAGGAATGAGTGTGTTCTGCAGTGCACCCCCACCTCTGGGGGCGTATGGGGGGCCCTACCCCCACAGCATATCTGTCCAGATCGTAAGGAAGGAGTGTACCACGTGTGGTGCACATCGTTCCAGGCGTTCCAGAGGAATGGTGGAACATACACACAAAAATGCAAACCTCCCTCAAAAGCATGACATAGTGAGATCCATATGTAGACATATAGAACCCGTCCCTGAAATAAAACAGTATTGATGACCTGGAACCCACAATGCACACTATCACTGTGAAATGAATGAGGAAACAGGGACAGCATCAACTAAGAGAGCAACAGGGAGGTCCCACTTACTGTCTGCAGGTCCAGCCCTCACGTATGAGAAACAGGCAGAGGTGGCCTGTGAGCTCCCTGGACATAGGCCCCTCTCAGATCCGACTGGCTGCTGGAACTCTGTGGATCCTGCTCTTTCCTCCCTGGCCCACTCAGGCCAGGCAGGCGAAGCACTTTAGTTTCACTTTCTGTTCTGCTCAGTTTCAGCTGAGCTGCTGCAGAATCGTCTGTGACCACAGGGTGGCAGCAGACCTGTAGCCCCATGCAATCCCCTTGGTTCCTGATGATCCGGCCCCCTCCCTGAAAAACGGGGGGCCGTAGGGGGGTCTGACCCCCGCAGTGATTCCTTCCAGGCTGCAAGGAACGTGTGTGCCAAGTTTCGTGGCCGTGGGTCAAGGGACGGAGATTTGTATAAGGAACATACATACATACATACACACAAACGTCCATTTTTATATATATAGATATAGATTAAGAAATAATACAAAATAAAACAATTTCACCCAAAAAGACTTAATAAAGAAGTATTGTTATGTCCTAACCAGAATGTCCTTTAGTGGTGAGTACCTGTAATGAAAAAGTTTATTTTGTGCATTTGTGGAAGGGAGGAAAAAGGCAACATTCATGGCATATTGGCAATTAGTGATGGGGAGAACAAGAGAGAGAAAGAGCGGAGGGATGGCAGAGAGGGAAAGGTAAAGGATTAAACATGCATGTCTCTCTATGCTACCCCCTGAGAAGAGACGGCAGCCCCTGCCAAGGTCACAATACAGTAATGAGCTTTTCTCACCCAGAAGTCTGATTTTAATAAGCTCAGAGAAATGATAAGTAGGACCCCATGGGTTGACGAACCTAGGGGGAAAGGGGGCCTAAGATGGGTGGGAGCTCCTAAAGAAGCAGCTGCTTCAGGCACAGTCAAAACCATTCCTATGAAAAAGAAAAGGGAAGGGCACCTCAGAAAGCCAGGATGGCTGAACAAGCATCTTAGGGGTGAGTTGTTGAAGATTTAAAAAGATCTGTATGGAGAATGGGACTGATCACTAGGGAGGAGTACAGACAGGTAGCATGGACTGTACAGCAAGGGTCAGAAATGCTAAAGCTCAGTATGAGCTGAGGATGGCCAGGGATATCAAGAATAACAAAAGGGGCTTTTTAAGGTATGTCCAAAGGAAGAGAAAGAGAAATGAGAGGGTGGGAGTGCTGCTCCATAATGATGGAAAATTGGTGTCTGGTGACAAAGAGAAGGCGGAGCTGCTCAACTCCTACTTTGCATCCATTTTCTATCAGAAGGAAAACTGTGCGAATGTGTATGCTGGCCAATAGGGGAAATATGTACATACATACAGAGGTAATGAACACCCAGACAGCACAGATATGCAGATTAAGGTTGACAGGGAACTTCTCAGGAACCACCTAACTGGCCTAAATGAGTTCAAATCATTTGGACCAGATGAGCTGCATTCTAGAGTACTAAAGGAACTTGCAGATGTAGTTGTATTGCAGAGCCTCTGTCAATTAGCGTTGAGAAATCCTGGGAGACAGGGGAGGTGCCACTAGACTGGAAATGGGCTATGTTGTCCCAATCTTCAAAAAGGGGAAAAAGGAAGACCCAGGAAATTACAGGCCTGTCAATCTGACTTCAGTACCAGGGAAGATATTGGAACAAATGATAAAACATACAATCTGCACACACCTAGACAGCAACTTCGTGATTAACAGTACTCAACATGGATTTGTCAAAAACAAATCTTGCCAGACAAATCTCATCTCATCTTTTGATCAGGTGACTACCTTACTGGAAGGTGGGAATGCTGTGGATGTAATTTGACTTCAGTAAAGCATTTGACAAGGTTCCACATGACATCTTAATCAGCAAGTTGGTAAAATATGGGTTGAATGAAAATATGGGTTGAATGATGGATTCGCAACTGGTTGGATACAAAGAGTACACAAAGAGTGATCGTCAATGGCTTTGCCTCGGCCTGGAGGATGGTTTCAAGTGGCGTGCCCCAGGGCTCTGTCTTGGGCCTGGTTCTCTTTAACATCTTAATCAATAACTTGGATGAAAGGATACAAGGGGCAGAGCCGTTCTGAACTTCGAGCGCGCCTGGGGGCAGGGCGATGTCACTGCACCCGAGAGCAGCCACCCCGCCCCGTGCATCACCCAGTCACACCTCCCTGCGCCCGAAATCACTCCATTAAGGAGCAATACGAGTGCAAGGGAGGGTGGGGACAAAATAGTGTGCAGGTTGTTCCATGCAGCAGCGCCTCGCTGCTGTCAGCTGAGAGGGGATGTGATAGCCCCTCAAAAGGGTTACCATAAGATAGAAGGGACACATTTGTTCTCATCTGCCTTTG
Source organism: Lerista edwardsae (assembly GCA_029204185.1). Taxonomy (NCBI): domain Eukaryota; kingdom Metazoa; phylum Chordata; class Lepidosauria; order Squamata; family Scincidae; genus Lerista; species Lerista edwardsae. The sequence goes on along the minus strand of JAJKFI010000139.1, from coordinate 1,146,280 downwards.
ACAGTGGAACTAGGTCCAATGGGTACAAACTGCAAGAGAGGAGATTCTGGTTGGACATCAGGAAGAAATTCTTGATGGTCAGGGCGGTTCGACAGTGGAACAGAGGGACATGGTAGATTCTTCTTCACTGGAGACCTTCAAGCAGAGGCTTGACATACACCTGCTTGAGATGCTCTAGGAGGATTTCCTGCTACAGGCAGGGGGTTGGACTAGATGACATTGTAGGTCGCTTCCAACTCTATGATTCTATGATCATTTTTGGAAAACATTTTATGAGGAGTTGAGATTTACTATACCTATATGTCTGCATCTCCTCCCTGCAAGCTTCTTCAAGAATAAACTAGCAGAGCAATCTGTGGATCCACTGCCCCATGTTTCATTTATTTATCTAGCAACCCTGCACAATTGTTAATGAGTACTTCTGCTGACTAACAAAGAATCTGGACTTTCAACTAATAGTTGAAAGAAATCTATCCCCTGCCAGATCTTATCTGCACATTTTGATGGCATATATTCCTGGGTAGTTCCTTGGATCTGTGTGCATTCATTCTGTGAATATTTTTTAAATGTTGATTCTAATGACATCCAGTGATTTCTTAGGAACAGTCAACATTTTACAGTATTGGACAGCTGATATATAACAGCAGTCAATTTCTGACATCATCTGACAGCTGACAGAGACAATAGTAGTCAGTTTTGACAGTATCTGATAGTATTTAGTAAAATGTGAGCTTTCTTTTACTTATAAACAATCAGGAACTATTCTCTTGAATTGATAGCTCCATCAGTTGAAACCCTAAATCACTTTTTTAAAATTCAGATTTTAAGATTAATTTTTAAGAATACAAATCCAAACAGCAAATTTTTAATTTTTTTAAAATGCTATTTTACTTTTTGCATATAATAAGGGCTGCCCATTGAAATAATGGCTGAATGAGGATTTGAACTCATCTTCAGTTCTAGAGCCTATTTACTGGATTGCAGTAGCTCCTTGGTGCATCTATCAATTTATGGTGGTTGTTGCTCTAGAAGGTTCACACCCTGGAGGAATGGAATGGAATAATCTCCTATAAAGACAGTGGATTAATATTAATGGTAAAAAAGAAGCTTTGGAAAACAGAGAAATCGAATGCACTAAACCACTACTGCAATAAAAATATTCATTGTTACATCTTTCTTCCCTCCACCTCATAACTTTGCATCTTGTTGAACTTTCCTATTTGCTAGCTTTCAGATTGCCATGGTTCATTGTATAATAACCAACTTCTTGTAGAAGGCAGCAAATACCAGGCTGCCAATCATATGTCCATCACACTAACAGGTGCACTGCCATTGTCATTGTCAAGCTGAATGCTGGGATCAGTGAGACAGGTGGAGTAATTTGCTCATCTTGTGGTGGCAGAAGGGGACAGCTTTTCAAAAGTGAAATTGTGGCTTCACCTGGCACATTGGTGCTTGATTGTATAACTCGGAGCCTGAAGAATCTTTGTAGAAACTGCACAAGACCTGATATTGCTGTATGCATCCAAACGAATACTCTTTTTATCTGTTTGGAAAATCAATACCTTCTCTTTCTCACTGCCCGTTTCCAGCTTCTTGATATCTGCTATCTTGTTTTTCCTGTGACAAGCCTATAGTAGTATACTGTGGCATGCAGAGTTCTCAGAATGCTTCAGTAGTTTTGCAACCTACATACTGCAGAGGAATGAATTGAACTGATATGGAGTAAGTAGGTGGCACACTGTTGCCTGTTACACAGAAAAATACACAGGTAAAAACTCCCTGCATCATGTATCTCAAATTAAAAACTTTAGAAGTGTTGCAAACGTATGTCTGTATAATAAATAAATTCTCTGTGGCTGTAGGTCACATAATCAGCAGTCTATATTGTGCAGGCTTCATTCTGAAGCCTGGGCATCTGCAGGCTTCAGAAATTCTCCAGAGCTCAGCTCTGATAGGGTTCGGAGGGAGTGCTTTCTGGATTTCAGAAAGCCATCGGAGCGATAAGGTCCAGAGGTGTCTTGGAAGTGGCAGTCACATCCCTGCTCTCATTCCCTGTGAACCCCACAGTAGGTTCTTGGGCTTACCCTGGGGCAAAGGTGTCGTGAACAAAGGGAGCTAGGCTGTGGTGTGACTCCATTTTGCAAATGCAGGCCCGGCCACCTCCCCACTCCCTCCCCACAGCTGGTGAGAACCAGGTTCCTTTAAGGATTTATTGTCTGGACTCAATGGCCAAGAGCCCAGATAATCGGAGCCCTTGGCTAGATGAAGGAGAGCTCCTATCAGTGAGCAACAGCTTTGAACCTCAGGTTGGGAGGGGGAGGGAGCCGTGGCCTCACAACTGAAAGGAGTATAGAGAAAGGCCCCAGGAGAAGGGAGGGGTGTTGGAATCGTTTTGTGAACTGGACACCTTGTTGGATTAGACAGTCAGCAAGTGTGACAGCCATGGACACCTGGCCGCCCAGGTATCCAGCAGGCTGAGGAACGACAGTGAGAGGCAGAGCTAGTTAGAGATAGGCAGACAGCTTTATAATTTTGCATTGGGTTTTTCCATGTACTTTCAAGCTGTGTATTTCTTGGGCCATTTGTGCTTTTGTAGTGTAACCATTAATTTTAAGAAACCTTAATATATTTTGCAAACAAACATGCCTTTTCTTCTGGGAACTGAGGTCAGCTATTCCAGTCTAGCCACTGGCGCTTAGGTTCCAAAAAAGGGGGTTACTTGGAACCTGAATTAGGCACTGGTAAAGTCTCCTGGACCACTGGGGGTTTGCCAGAGGTCAGGACGGAACTGTCTTCACCACTCAAGGTCTCTGGGGGTCTGCAGGTGCAGCCAGACCCCAGGGATCACGAAAAATGTCCCCTTACCCCAAGGAGAACAGCAGCAATTGAGAATCCCTCGTGGGATGCAGTGGAACCTGTGCTGGTGCCACTGCATCTCCACGCAGGGATTAGTTAAGGCTGGGCTCTATTAAATTTAATAAATTAAAAATATGTCAAAATAGCATTGTTTTATTAGCTTTATCTGGAATATAAATCTGTGTTGATCTCTGTTATCTTCTCATTAGGAATTTAGATCTGGTATATCTATTTAATTGCTGCTGTTGAAATTGAAAAATTTTTCTTCCACAGTGAGTGCTGTATGAAAGTACATAATAAGCCCTAAGTTGATAATATATACTGTTGACAGTGTGTTTTATTCATTCCTGTTGAGTTTAAAGTGCCATAGCTTTGCCTCCTGCCTGGGAGCCGGATAATTCATTTTTTCTGAGTCTGGCCTATTGTTTCAATGATGTGGCATAATAATTTTGAAAAAAGTACAATTGGTACTTAAAGTAAAAGCACACAGTTTTTCATGAGCATTGAGATGATATAGAAGGAGAAAAATAATGTTTTGAAGTGTCATCAAATGGAAGAATTCACCTTTCCACATGAAATGGAACAAATCAGATCATCAAGCAAGGAATATGAGACCTGCTTCTTGTGTATTTCTGCAGTATGCTGGGAACCACCAGGAAGCTGTGAGTGCTAGGCCAATTCTGGAAATTCATCTGCTCTGATTGGAATCTATGTACCAACTGGGATCCCTGTGCCTGACCCCAATAAAAATGGGATGGGTGGGCTTATATCTGTTATATATTGGGTTCCATGCAATAGAAACTCAGACAAGGCAGGTGCAGCTTGAACATTTATTACAACAGGCAAAAGTTAGAACTGAAGGGCAACAGCCCATCCCCTGTATATAATTAACTCCACCCCCAGTCTCCTGATTGGAGGGGTGATTAGCTCAACCCTTCCAGCTCTCTTACTTGGGCTTAACCCCTGGCTATCCTCCTGAGTACATAACAATATGATGAAGATAGTCCCTTAAATGTTTTGGTCCTGACTTTAAAAGGGCTTTAAAAATCAAAACTATCACATTCAGCCCAGAAACAACCTAGCGGCCAGTGTAGCCACCAAAGCAGCAGTTGACTAAGTCAAACATACGAGCCCCAGCAACCAACCACTTGGGCAGCTGCATTTTGCACTAGTTGTAGCCCCACATAGAGTGTGTTACAGTAATCTAATCTAGATGTCACTAAAGGTGCAATCCTAACTTTGGCTGATTTGCTTGCTGAGACCATACCTGGGTCAGTCAGTCCTGGCCATGGTGACCCATGCCCTAGAGTGCAATCTTAACCTGGAGTTAGGGTGGCACAGTTAGGCCAGCAAAGTTTGGCTGGCACAAGGGCCACTGTAAAGTGCATTTGGACCACTCGGTGTCAGGGAGAATGGCACATCTGTGTGCTGGCCTCTCTGACTTCAAGAGTGGTCCAAACATACTGTGCGGTGTCCTTTGTGCCAACCAAACTTTGATGGCCTAATTGTGCGGGCCTAACTCCAGGTTAAGATTGCACTCTAGGGCATGGGTCACCATGGCCAGGACTGACTGACCCAGGTATGGTCTCAGCAAGCAAATCAGCCAAAGCTGAGCAAAGGCTTCCTGGGACTCCAGGAGCAGCTGTGTATCCAGGAGAACCCCCAAGCTACGGATCTGCTCCTTCAGTGGGAGTGCAACCCCATTCAAGAGCAGGACGATAGTCCAATACCTGAGTCATGGAATTCCAGACCAGAAGAACCTTTTGACTTACTAGGATTTAATTTCAGCTTGTTTGCCCACACCCAGCAACCGACTGTCCCTCAGACTCAGGAGGAAAGGAGACAAAGAGCTGGGTGTAATCAGCATACTGATGAAATACTACCCAAAACCTCCAAATAGGATTGTAGACTTAGTTAAAAAGAAGAAAAAGACAACTGCTTGGCAGGATAAACAGAATGATAATCAACCAATACAGTGCATAAATTTTATTCATGAAATACTGGGGGGGAAGCTGGAAGGGGCCAGACTGCTAACAGGCAGCCAACATTTCAGTAGCCAGATCAATTTACATTTAAGTCTACAATCCTATGCATAATTACCTGGGAGTAAGACCCATTGCCAACAATAGGACTTACTTCTGAGTAGACTTCTTTCTTAGTATGACTTCTTTCATACTGTTTTTTTCTGTTGCTTCCACCCTCGTTTCCATTCAAGTGCCTCCTTATGACATCTGGAGGAACCGGAAGTGAGGGTAGATTGGAATGCTTTGTTCATTAAACTCTTTGTCAGAGAGTCTCCAGATAAGGAAGTGGGTGGTGACAAGACATCATCACAACTCAGAGAGTTGTTGCATAGCATACAGTCAGGTGCTGGTGGTGAGTTCAGAAGGGGGGCACAAAATATTTTCAGGTGCTGTTATTTGCATTTTGATATTGCAAAAATTGCACACCCACCCTTTGAACTGTGCCTGGAGCAGCTGCTCCTCAGGCTCCACCCATGATACATCACTGGGCTCAACCTGTATCATATTTCCAAAATGTACTGGTTATCTCCCAACTCTAATTTCGCCACAATCTGCCAAGAATGCCTCTTCACATCATGTGTAGTTTGGTTACTTATCTCTAGTAGTTACCTTGATATCTGAAGCATTCAAAAGAATAAGAGAATGAGACCATTTCAAGATGCAAACTTTCTATTTTTACATAAATGCAGTGCATCTAGTGAATGGTTTCATGACAGGCTTAATGGCTGCACAGATTTTTGCAGACAGGCACAAGAGTTTTTTGCTGCAGATTTTATGCTGTTATATTCCTCTGCAATTTGCTTGCTACTCACATGCATTTGGTTCTAATAGAATCCATATCTGTGAAGAAAGCAGAGTATCCAGGTATCTGAAATCAATCTATCATTATACATTAGAGAGTTTGAGCAAATCAATACAAATTTTGCATTTGCTTTGAATACCTCTTATAAATAGGATTCTATGGTACCCCAGTGTGCTTTTATATCAATAGAAATGCTGTGCTTGGTGGTATTTCTCATATTTTTTTTCCTCTTAAAAAGCCAGTAACCATTAAATTTACTTCAATGATGTATCTGCAGCCTGTTCTTTATATGGAGAGCATTCACCTTTAATCCCCCACCTGCAATTTGAAGTAATACAGTCTGGCAAGAGCTACGCCATGTGATTCTGCTGATCATGTGGCTTGCTTGTCTCGCTCACTTGTTAACATTTATTTCAGCTTTAATGTTTCCAATTACTTTCACATCAACTTTGGCTGTCCTTTTAAGTAGGGTTGCCAGATACAAACTGGGACAGAGTGCCTATTCCTTTGACCATTGTATAGAAGAGGGAATTTGGGCAGGTGCAGCTTTTGAAACCCTTCCATGATGAGCTGCACCTGCCCAAATTTCCTCTTTCTACTTTTAAGGCAGCTCAGCAGCATAGGTATGTTACTCAAGACTGAGGCATTAATTTTCAGTGCTAACCACTCCCCCCCCCCCAAAAAAAAGTATGGCCTGCATTTATGAAATATGTAGCTTATCCCTCCTGGAAGAGTTCAGGGGCCCTCTTCCTTGCATCTACATGTTTAAAAGAGTCACATAGCAAATTAGATAAGCAGAAAACTGTTGAAACACATGCTGGTTTAAATATATGCCGGTTATTGCTGATGTCTTGGTTTGTATCTGCCATCACCATCACTGCCCACTGTTTTGTTTATGAGCAGACCTACATTTTATAGCTTGCCTAATCTGTAAGGCAAGCTTACTCTTAAAATGGCTCCCACTGTGAGAAGAAAGCTGTCAGTGGTAGTGGCACCCCATCCTTAAAAAACAAAGCGTCAGCAGAGGTTACTTTTTTTTTAGACACATTAGGAGAGGAGAAAGCTGAGAGCCACAAAACAGAGTTTGTGGTCATGCAGCTGCCAAGGCAGCACCTGATGTTTACAAAAGACATAACCCTTGTGTTTAAGTGATAGTATTGAAGTGCAAGTTGTGAAAGTGAAGCCTTGCATGTGCAACATGAGGTGACCAATCTTTGAAACCCCCACTGTGGCTTCAGGACTGCAATCATTTTTGTCATTCAAGTACAGTTTTGGTATTTGCAGTGAAATCCTATGTGTGTTTACTCAGAAGTAAGTCTGCTGTGTTCAGTGGGGCATACTCTCATACTCTCAGGAAAATAGCATATCTGCTTCTAGGATTGCTGCCTGAATGTTGTAAAAATGGGAAAGTCCTGATTTTTAACCTATTTATTTGTATTAATGTCAGGTTCGTATTAATATCTGAGCCAAGTGCATTAAAGCGGACATGTTTACTGTTTCCCCTTGAATATATGAAGTTATAGTTTTCTGTGAATTCTTACTGAGGAGGAATGAAGTACAGTAGATAAGATGTTCCTTCCATGCCAAATTGCCCATAAACATTGCATATTTGCAGGTTCCAGTGTGTCTCCACGGATTGTTACCACACCTAGTGTGCCAAAATTAAAACCAGCCACAGGTTTTTAACATTGAAATAGAAGTTGGAGTTCAGTTCAAGTAAGACTCCAGTTAAGAGCACAATCCTATCATGTCTGCTCAGAAATTAGTCTCATTGTGTTCAATGGATCTTACTCACAGGAAAGGGTGTATACAACAGCTGCCTTGGTCAATTCATGACAGCCCAGCCTGAAGAGCCCTGCCTGTTTCCCCTTAATAAGAACAGTCACCTTACAGTTAGAAGTGTAAATAAATGAGTTAGAAATGTGAATAAAAATAATCACCATCCACTTCCTGGTTGCAATCACAAAACCGGAAGTGGGTCGCAATCATTTTTAAAATATTTCTAATGCACAGGAAGTGCTGCAGAGGAGTCCTCAGGGCTCTCCAACCCTCCCAGATGCTGGGAAATCCAGTGTCAGTTTAGTTCCCCCAGGCCCAATATGTGTCCTGAAGCAACAAAATCGCAGCAATCATATTGCTGCCATTCTCCCACCCCCACGAGCACTTACAGTGGTTCTCAAACTCCCGGAGAGTTTGAGAGCCGCTGCCTTAACAATCCTGGTCCCAGGTTGCAAGGCCTTTTTACTCTTCTGTGTGATTTTTTTTTCCCTTTTGCAACTCAAATGTTCTGTACAATTTGTTTATTCCAATATTGTACTTAAAAATGCATTCTGGTTGTTTCTCTAAGATGCCAGTTGAAATAATAATAATAATAATTAATAATAATAATAATAACAATAATTAATAATAATAATAATAATAATAATAATAGTATGTCACCTATGCTTTTTTTTAAACAGATGACATTGAATAGGAACATCTGTCAGCATTAGCTTTTACCCCACTTTTTAGTTCGGGGGTGGGGGTAGGTGGGGGGGGAAGCTGGGTAGAAAATAATGGCAAATAGCTTTTATTTGTCCCATTAACCTAAATGAAAGCCCAACTGGAAAATTGAGAGTGATTGTCAAGTTCATAATATCTAATACAATAGAAGCAAATTAGAGTTATCTCCAGCAGCAGACGTAGCAGCAGATTGCTTTATAAATCATCATATCACTGACAGTCAATTACATTCAAAACTTTTCAAGCATGATGCTGCGGTCGTGTTTATCTACCAACAAATTTGTCCACACCAGAAAATGCTGTAAGTTTTGGTGGCTCGGAGAATCTGTTTCTTTTCAGAATACAGAATATCCTCCATACTTTTTTATGGAGAATTTTATGTTCTTTTTCTGATATTTTTCAAGATATATTAATGGGAATCACCTTGATAATTTTTTTTTTTCTGTAGAGACAAAGAAGTAAATGCTACTACTCCATATGCTCAGTTTATGAGCACCACCCCCACCTCCATTCCACCTTCACCCGCCCTCCCACTGTCCTACAGAGTGTCCACCTGTCAGGTGCTGGCCTTTGGCTGGTAGTGGGGGGGGGCAGCGCACGCCTTTGTTCTGGCAGGGTAGGCCTCTGTGCTGGCACAGCATGCCTTATGGCATGTTTGCGACAGTGCCCATCCCGCTGGTGGAGGCCAGTATAAGATGGCCTGTAAGGTTACAGTTCTTATTACAAGTTAGCTGGATACCCTTACTTTGCTACGGTATGTAATAACAGGGTGGGGGAAGCATAGATCTCCTTACTTGCAGCCTCTCCAGATGGTTGCAGGAGGTCTGCACTGCCTCACAGTTTGTGCAAGAACTGTGGCCTGGCAGCTTGTATGAGAGGCCCTAGACCTGTGCTGCTGGGAGGGAGGCCTGGATCAGGGGGTATCGGCACGGAGAGACCCACCCCATCAGAGAAATGCCTTCAGCCTTTAAGAGAGCCTGCCCTGTGCTGGGTACCGCACATGAGGGAGGGAAGAAGCCTGTTCAGGGGGGTTGGCAAGGAGAGACCCACCGTAAGAAACACGCCTTCTCACAGGGGAAAAAGCCAGCTAGGCCTGAGTAATAGGAAGGGTTCTACTGTTATTTTTTCTGTTATTTCACAATTACCACCTCTTGCTTCATATTTGCTTCATATGTAACTACTTTAAATCCATTTTGACACCAATAACACATTCGTGGACAGGTTGAAATTCCCTTTAATTTGATTCCTCACATGACATTTTGAGTTGAGCGTTTCAGGGCTGGTGCCCTTCCCTGCTTCAGTGGGTAGAGAATGGGATCTCCATATCTGCCAGTCTGTCTTCTGCAGCTCAGCTACGGCCCCTTGACAAAGAGCTGCGCTCTGGCCTAATTTCCAGAGAGAAAATCAGTTAATTACTGTTAACTGCCACTACCTGGTCATAACAATAGTTAACCCTTTCTGAACTTTTAGAACTTTCAACCCTATTGATGTTTCTATTGAGGAATCAGTGAAAACACATTTGACCCATCCTTATCGCCTTAGGGGACATTTTTTTTAAAAAAAAAAAATCCCTTCTTAGTGGGTCCTTACATCATAGAAAGCTCAAATTTTGTGTTCCTAGTCCAGTGGTTGTGTTGTGCATTGATGAGTCAGGGCACAATCCTAACATGAAATTAGGCCGCACAGTTAGGCCAGCAAAGTTTGGCTAGCACAAGAGATGCTTCAAAGTATGTTTGGTTTGGACCACTCTCAGAGTCAGAGAGGCCAGCACCAAGATGTGCACCGTCACCCCTGACTCTAAGTGTGGTCCAAATGTGCTTTACGGTGGGCCTTGTGCCAGCCAAATCTTGCTGGCCTAATTTATGCCAGCCTAACTCCAGGTTAGGATTGCACCCTCAGTCAGTCAGGACTGACCATTGGCCCATTAGGTCAGTACTATCTCTCCAGTGGCTCTCTTGAGTTTCAGAGTTTTTTTATCAAGTTCATCCTTGTTGCCAAAAAAGGGCACAAATGGTTCTTATCGCGGGGAAAGAATGTAAAAAGGCAAACAACCAAACGAGAGGGTATGAGGCTCATCTTTATTCCACGTGTACAGGCGGGCCAATCTCCCTACTCCACTCAGCAAGCAGAGAAGAAGAGCAAAGTCATACAATTCCAAATCGTTTTTATATCCCTCTCCCCTCAAGCTGCTGCTTGGTGCAAACACAGGGGCTGGGACATGAGAAGCCGTGTCAATTGGGCCTTGAGAATATGTTGTGGCCATTCCAATAAGGGAGGAAGCTTTAGCCAGTTCCCTATTTATTGTGCAGAGCTAGCTGTACTGGATGAAGAAGGTTGCAGGTGGGGGCAAGTGAGTGAAAACAATGAGAGCAAAGAGAGAGAAAGTTACATACTTAAGCAACTTTAGGTAAGATACTATAAGCAAAAGACTTAAGATGGCTGCACTTTGGTTTGACGGCAACATCCTGAAGATGCAGGAACTGAAACTTGGCATAGTTTCTGTATGCAAAGTAGGTGCTTTACTATACTAACCTACAGCCAGTCCACTCCCATGCTGGATTAGCACCTGAGGTGATGCTCAACCTCTACCCCTTTTTTCAGGGCGCCTACTAGCATGTATGTTTGCTCTTCCAGTGCTTTCCCTGCCACTCTTCTTCAAAATTGGACTGGCAGGGGTTCTTCCATTCTCGGGATCTGCTTATCCTGTCCCCAGCCCCTTCCCAGGTCACAATTTTTAAGAGCCAGAAGCAGAGAATAGGAGTAAACAGAAATTCTTAAAATTGAGAGCAGTAAGCAGTGGCGTTCTCCATAGATCTGTATTGGATAGCTTTGGTGCATGTATTCAATCTGCCCTGTCTTGTTCTGTCAAAATGGATTGAACTGCTACCCGATGAAACAGTCAGTTGAATGCTTTGCCACGTGCCCAAATCCAACTGTACTATGACACGCACTTGTGAAGGTGAAACAATGAAACTATTGAAATTGGTTTGAATTGTAGTGGTTTAATTTGATGCTGGAGAGCATCAAATTGTAGAGCATTTATTATAGGGTATCTCCAGAGTAAAACAAAGTAAAAGCAACAAGGAAGTGACATTGGTAGACAGAATGTGGGATGTAGCTAGTCCTTTTTTAACACCTTTGGGCTGTAAGGGAAATCCTCACACCAGTCAAGGCAAGCATGTTCTCTTCTGCACTTGCCCTGATTTTCTGTTACATTTGACCAGCCTTAACCAAAAGTGCCTTACATTTAGAAAGTGAAAATGTTTGCTGCCCTTGTTGCCATTTGTTTTATTTCACATTCTCTGCATTCACTTTTTAAAATTTCATCTGGAGCCCAAAGAATTTCCCCAAGAATGTTATATTGTTAGTATTCATCTTGCTTCTCCCATCCTTGCTCTCTACAGTTTCAAGGCACAAGGTCATATGCTTACCAATTGCTAGCAAACAGTACAAAGCCACAATTCTCATGGGACTTGAACTCAACTTGCAAGGCATGTGTCTTCAAAATAACAAATAGAATGCAAATGATGTCTAGTTATTAGATACTTTGTCCTGTGATAGCATCGCAAATTTATTCTCAGCATGTACTTGAATGGTCAGTAGCTAATAAGGATGCATTTTTTAAAAAAGTATTCAAATGGCATTTACATTGGCATAAAGAAAGTATTGCTGGATAAGTGCTGAAGTTTTAAATTCTGGTGTAGCTTTGTAGCTGAAAAATAGCTAGCCAAGGAAAATATTCTCCGGCTTGACAGTTACAAATCAATGGCACATGGAACTGGAGAGCAATAGTTACAGGAAGAAAGAGAAACCAATGACATCTGTGGCCTCTTGTGTTCTAATTATGCAGCTACAGGGTGGCCCAGGAAAATGATTTTTGTAGCTTTGCAAAGGGAAGTGGGCAATGACGTTTCTTCATCTGCAGACAGTTTGGGAACATGACAGTTAATGTTTCTGAGAAGATTTGCATATTTCCAATCATCTGCCTCTGGCAGGTATGGGGGAAAGTTTTCAGCAGCCAGCTTTGACAGTCGCAATATCTGGCAGATGCTGGTAAAGGGAAAGTAAAGCAAAACAAGAGAGAGAATGGGGAGTAGTAACAGGATCCCCCCACGTATACTACTATTGATGTTTGCATAGCACTCTAGTGACATCTGCTCTCACCACCTTCAATAAATACATGTATCAGTAAAAGAAGGATGGTGTGTAGTGGAGAAGGATTACCCCACATTCTAACAGGTCAGAGTAATCGGTAATTTTAAAGCAAAATTTGTGGCTTCTCAACACTTTGAACACACTTGAAAATTGCATCTAGCTCAATTGAAAATAGAAGTGAGAAATTACAAACCTGGACATCTGATAGCATGGGAAAAAACATCTGTAGGTGTTGACAAAACTGAAACCTTTTGGGAAACAGCAATTGTGCCAAAATGGTATATTTTTAATGTTCAAAGGAGATACCTATTACTAGGTAGTTCACAGAATGAAGGCTGCTATTATGTGGCAACATTAATTATGCTGTCTTAGTATGTCATGCCTTCAATCTATAAGAAGTTTGTTTTTATAGAATGTCACTATTTATAGAAGAAAATTCTAAGATGATCTTGGTGTGTTGTCTATTTTAAAAATAATTGTGATAAAACGTAGCATTTATACAGCTCTTTAAAGTATAATTACCAAAATGATCCTTGCAACAACCATATAAAGTAGATCAGCGTTTAATTTTACTGCTGGTAGGGAACTAACAGCCCAGTCCTAACCAATTTTCCAGTTAGGAAATGCAGCCCCCAAAGTAGAGGAACAAGCATTCCCTTCCTCTGATTACACTTGCATGTCTGCCCCCCACCGCAAGATGGCATGGCTGCATCTGCACTGGAAATTTAGTTAGGATTGGGCAATAAGGGTAAACGAGGAACTTAGAATAGGGAACCCTCTGAAGAACTTACTGTGCAGGGAGGTTTGTATGAAGGCAGGTACTTGTCTTATACACTACTTTTAGAATACCCTTTGAATGTCTCATATTTTCAAAAATATAAGTGGTCCCTATCAATTGTGCTAGAAAGGCACGGGCGATAGAGGTGTTCGAGAACTATTATTTATTTTACTCAGAAATAAAACTGAAGGCTCAATCCAGAGCCCTCCAGCATGAGCGGTGCAAACATGTCATAAGGCATGTGCAGCGCTGGTGGTACCACCAGCCCCACCCTGCCCGGAGGCAGTGACTTGATGTTGGCGAGAGGTAAGGTTATCCCTTGCCGGCATTGCGGGGATTCTGGGCGGGGCAAGAGGGAAATCCTGGGTGGGGAGAGGGGCGGCCCCATGTAGGTCCTGGCAGTGGCTTCTAGCACCGGGTCTTATCCCCAGTGGAGGCCTGGGCAGCCCGGCACAGGGCTGCTCAAATCACTCCTGGCAAAATAACCGGCAGTGAGCTGAGGAGCCCCACTGCAGGTGGCTGGGCTTTCCCTGGGGAAAGGAGACGAACGTCCCCTTCCCCTGGGGAGACCCAGCAGCTGCCTGGCTACCACGGCACTCGCAGTGGCCAGGCAGTTCTGGATTGGGCTGTTAGGCTGTTATCCTGTCTTATCGGAAGCAAACACCTCTAGTGATGGGGTAAGATGCTGCATTATTCTCTTGCAAGACCCAGAAATGGAAATGGGCATGTTTGGGCCTTGGGAAAATCCGAAGTTTAAAACATACGCTGGGGCCGATCACCACATTTTCTTTGGCAACGTTTCCCAGTAAGATCATTAGAAGAATTGTTTTGCATTGGGGGCAGGGAAGAGTCATTGTTCGTTTGAAGGCTCCTTTTTAAGTTGAAAAAGTAAGGTATCATATTTGGCAGTGTTGGTCTGCCTTTGTTTCTTCCAGCCTGCATCAGGAGGCATCACCATCGTAATAATAAATAGCCTGTCAACACATTTACTGGACCAGAGCTCTCTTGGGATAATCACTGAATTTTCATCAAGACTCCAGTAATTAGATTTTCTGATTATCATAATCAAATAACTAATTAACTATCATGTTTCAGAAAAGACATAAGATTATAAAATTTCCTGAATGCTTTGTGTCTTTCTCTGAGGAACATGGTGGCTTAGCAGACACGGCAGACTTCCAAGCAATATGCCGATTGGTCTATTAAGGCCCGCCATTGTTATAGGCTTCTTCTTGGTTTCACCTACTCTTCCTTAAGGTGTAATGGATTGTCACTTCTTCTGGATTCGTTAAGCATTAATTGTGACTCAGACCTTTCAAATTTTCCCTTGTTCCTCCTCAGATCTTCACCTGGAAATAGTCTCAATTCAAGCACCTCAGGTTTTCAGTGGGTTTCCTGCCTCTTCTCCTTGGCTGGCTTCTGGAATTCCACATCTTCCTTGTTTACTTCTGTATGTAGACTGATCTTGTAGAGACTGAACAGATTTTCTATGTCTTGGTTTACTTTGCCTTCTCCTTTGGGATGAGATGCTAGTTCTGTGGTCTATTTAGTACAGGGGTCAGGGAACCTTTTTACCTTTTACCCCAAAATATATTTAGATACGCCGACGTTACCCCCCCCCCCGCCAGAACAAAAGAAAAAAATTACATATTGGAACCCATGGCTTTTTATTTGATTAATTAATGAGCTTAATTAATGCTATGTAAATATGAAGTTATAAAGGGTTTGGGAAAGTTAGGAAAGTTATTTAAATATTTTTTAATCTTACTCTTATTGTAAATATCTAACCTGCTGAGTTAGATTTGATTTTGTCATATATGCATGCCTGGCTGTGTCTCAGCAGCGCGACCATCCATTACCCCCAGGAATTTCATTTTTACCCCATTTGGGGTAATTTACCCCTGTTTCCAGACCACTGATTTAGTAGCTTTGGATTTCTAAATCTCTCCAGATGCTAGAACAGCTCTTCCTGTGCCAGTTTTTTTTCCCTTTCTTTCTCAAATGCTAGTCAGTCTGCATTGATTTTCTCATGCCTCTTAATTAATTAGGCCAGACTGGCTCCAAGTAGTTTGTGATATTAGTCAAGATGGAATCCAAAGAGCTATTTTAGCATAGTCCTAGAGCTTACAAGTGGTGCATATGCCTTGGGCACAAAAATAATAGGCATGCAAACATGGTAAAGGGTGAGGTGGGGTAGTTGTCAGAGATCCAGAAGAGTCAACTTCATAGGCATACTGGGGCTTTTCGGTGCCCCAGGCACACTGCATGACATCATGGCATCACAAAGTGAGGGGAACATGCAGGCTCCTACAGAACCCCCCCCCCCCAAAATGGTGCATTTATTTGGTTCAGAAAGCAAAGGGAACATGCAGGCTCCAGCAAGGGCGACGGGGGGCGATTTTGCTCCAGCTGCACCTGCAGGCACCCAGGCAGCCAGCGCATTCCCCTCGCTTCCCCACTTGGGAAGTGAAAGGAATGCATGGGCTCCTGCAAGGGTGATGGGGGAGGGGCAATTTTGGATAACTGCGCCCTGCCACAACCAGCTTCTGCTGCACCTCCATGCCCTCGTGGCACCTTTATAAGTCTCTGGTCAATTCCTGCTCTTTTTACAATCACTTCCATTATATATATATATATATAATCCATATCCAAATGTAACAATTCTAGATATTAAGCCCTGCCTATCTCTTGATACCCAGAGAAAGTGGTTTAGCTTTCATTGCACTGAGAGTCATTTTGTTCTTTGCCCAGGACACTAATACCCCTTGTTACAGCACATAGGGAAAAGGGTGCAGAGTCAGCATGACTGGGTTGGCTGCTCATTTTCCCAGGTCCAGTGTGGCTGAGCTGGTTGGTGATCTCTTCCCATCCTCTCAATGCTGGTTGCCATTGTGGAACCAGGTAGGGTTTCTTTGTTCCTCACCAGGTTCTCCTTTCCTTACAGGGTGCAATGGTATTAGCCAGTTGGGTACAGCTGAAGAAATGGTGTAGGACAGGGAACAGGTATACATGCTGAGGTAAACAAGAGTTATTGGGGGCGGGGTAAGAAAGAATTTGATTGGGCAGTTTGGCTTGGAGATGCTGGTTGCCACCCCCTCAGGCTTGGATTGGAAAGTCAACCTCAAAGGCTATCTGGCTTGTAGGAGGCAGTGCAATTCAGCTTTCTCCACCCCTCATAGGGGTTGGCATAAAAAATTGGATCGGCAGTTGCTGATCTACAGTTTGAGTCATAATGGGAACATTCAGAGGGTTGTCATCTCCTCCAGGATAGGAGCCTGCACGAAAAGGGGGGAAAGTGACTGCACAAAAATGGGGACAAGTGTCTGGAGATAGGATCTCTTTATACAGTCATTGTAGGGTTAGGGTTTACACAGTCAGTTGACTGACATTCATTTTAATAAATGTGGTCCAGGTGAAATCCAAATTTTATCTCATATCTTATTTTGGGTATTCAGGCAAAGCAAAACAACACAATGCACTACTAATATGTACCAGTGCTACTTGTGAGCTGTTCTCATAACATCCCAATGACCCAAACTCAGATCAAAATGCTCAGAAAAGCCTTACATATTTTGGTTAGTTGTGGCCTTTACTAGGTTTATTTAGATTTGGTGGGGTTTTTTTTGTAAGAAGTGGCATGAGGACAGAAGGAGAATTGAACATTTCTGTGGGAAGATCTACATGCTGGAAATTTGTATGCAATACAAAGCAATAGATTTGATCCAGTGAAATGTAAGCAATTTAAAGTTTCTGATTTCAGGGCTTTAAGTATATTTTTTGAACTTTCCCCCTGAAATTAATAAAACTCTCAAGTGCTTTAACTTCTGCTGAATTGTATACAGAGATAAATACCCATACACAATTTACACATTTGATTCCCTTGAACACTGAAGAATTGTTATAGGTATTGTTTGCACACAGGGGAAACTCTATCTTCAAAAACTGAAAGCTAAAACTCTTAAGAAAATTGTGCCCTTTGCTAGTGACTAGATCCAGTGCTATCTGCACTGCAGAATCACAGGCATTTATCGGCTATGGCTGACATTAGCAAAGCCTATTTTGTTGGGAAGAAGGGAAAGCAATTTCATTCCTTTTGAAAATGAGCTAACTTCTAGGCCTGTGTAACTTGGGATTTCAAGGATAAGCTGTGAAGTACCTGTATAGAGAATTCTGTTCTACCAACAAAGCAATAAGTTCTAAATATTTGAAATCTGCAGGTGCATTTTCAAAGATTCTTTGACTTTCAAAGTTTCCCTAGCCATTGATAAGAGGATCAGATTATTTTAGTGGTTTTGAAAAGATAGGTCCCTCATATGTGTTTAGGATCCACTGTACCCTAAGAGATACAGAACTTTTAAAGGGAGATTATAGTCTTTGAAAATAAAGACTTTCTAAGCATCCTTGTTTAATACAAGTTTACTTGCAGCCAGAGATGGTCTCTCTCTGACACTAGATTAGGATCTTGCCTCAAAGATCAGGCTGACTTGTTTCTTTTGCAGTCTTAAAAGACAATTTATTGAATTCCTTTCTACAAAAAGATTGAGAAGCAGGCCTAAGCACACTTATAATGAACACACATCTGGCATTTGAACTGATTAGTGCTCTTTTGAAAAAGATCTGGTTACATGAATAGACCCTATAATTGTAAAGGGAGACTTTCAATTCACTCGTATATATACAAAACACTTGTATATATAATATACAACACTTGTTGCTGTAGTGGAGTTTTGAAGAACATGAATACATAGCTTTGCTCAGAATCATGCTTTCCTCTGTTTTCTTCTTGATGTTACAATTACATACAGTAGTCCCTTGGTATCCACGGGGGATACTGACATCTGGATCCAATTGTATGGATACTGATTGGGCAGGAGGTCTGGTACAGAGGGTAGAGCCACCATTAAGCCTTAAGATAACATCCGAAGGTCACCAGTTCAAGAAGTTCCATGAGTGGTGAGACCTTGAGGAAACAACTGACAAGCTAGCTGAGCTGTTCCAGCTGCTGCCTTCCATGAGAGAGGAGGAGCCGTAGCTGCTCTTCGGTGGGAGCGGTGTTTTTTTCTGCATGATAGGCAACTGTGGCCAGAATGAAGATCAGACTGTGAAAGTTCCATCTGAATTTCTGGTTCTTGAAAGATTAATACTTCTTTATTATGGTAAAAAAAAGATTCTTTAAAAACTAAAAAAGCCTACCTATGTGAGCCACCTTGGATTAAAGTCAGAGGAGTAATAGCAACACAATTTTGTGATTTTTGCATCACAAAATCACATTGGTTGCAGGGATGTCTTCTGTGCTTCGAGAAGCTATTCTGGGGCAAACGGAGGGAGTCCCGTGACTCAGAAGTGGCTTCTGGGAGCACAGAGGACTGCACAATTTTGTGGTGCAAAGGTAGGGAAGGATATTTTCTTACAAATTTTTATTGTTTTAAACATTTTTAAAATGGACCCTGGCATCTGCAGATGGTGAAAACTGCAGATGCTGGATGTGCAGGTAAGGAGGGTCCACTGTATTCACAATTTGCTGAGGATGCCCCTGAAACTATCCACAGGACTGAAATGAAACATTCATTTCCCTCCGCTTCTTCCCCCTTGATGCTTTTGCCAGGTAACTTCCAGTGGATTCTAAAATAAAAGGCACATCCGCTGTCTGTAATATCAATCATATTACATTTCTCTCTCTCTCTCTCTCTCTCTCTCTCTCTCTCTCTCTCTCTCTCT
>JAJKFI010000139.1:1089672-1127432 GCA_029204185.1 Lerista edwardsae | reverse complement strand
CACACACACACACACACACACACACACACACACACACACACACTGTCAATACACCATGTATTTTTCAAGATGTTTCTAGCAGCTGCTTCAATTGTCCCTTCCCTCCCCAAAATGAGACTGGACATGAAACCCTTCTTTGCGTAATCTTTGGACATGAAATCCATCTTTGTGTCTTTGCACAATTCTATTCATGTCTTCTCAGAAGCAATGAAACGTAGTCAATGAAACATAGTCCCAGGAAAATGTTATAAGAGTGCAGCCTTTCTGTTGTTCTGTTGAGTACTGGTGGGAGGTACACTTCTGGTGCTGAGCTTTCAAATATGTTCCACTTTGTTGTAAGGAAAGTGTGCAGTGACTTGCAAATTAACAAATTTTAGGCTATTTTTGTATTGGAGGAGTGCTGTCATAAATGTGATTTTACCCAGTGATGAGTGAATAAATTGAACATTTCTACGCAGCTGTGGATTTTGCTTCCCTCAGCAGGATGATGTGGCTTTACTAGTCATGGGCATCATGACTAGATCAATTGGAGACTAGGTAAGCCTTTCAGGATGCAATCCTTTCAGCATTGGGGTAAAGCAATGCAGCTTTGAGGTAAGAGTACAAACATTCCCTTACTTGGAGGCAGCCTTTGTGAATACAGTTCCACTGCAGAATGCAGGACATGCCGTGTTGGCACAGCTAGGTCAGTGCTGGAAAGTTGGTTAGGATTGCTGTGCTCTGCCCTGAGCTTGTTTTGTCTCCATAGGTGGCTGGTTCCACCATCACAGGGCAAACTAAGCATTGTTTACAAATGTATGCAACAGTAACCCGATGCCTCCTTTGCTGCTTCAGAAGCAGCTTTGGGAGAACATATTGGCAAATATATTGGCAACCCTGTGTGAGGATGAATACTTAAGCAGATGACTGAGTGAGAAAATGAATGAGAAAACAGCAGAAGAAAATATTAAGCGATGCCTCCCTCCCCTACTTCCTTGCACCCCTAGTGGCTTTTTGAGCACAAAAAGGCTCATCAGGTCACATTTCCATGTAACATGCAATTTGGCCCTAGTTATTTTTTTTTTTACTGCTGACAACTGCAAGTAGATGTCATAAAAACATCCTCTTGTGAAAATACTTGGTTGTCTCTGGTTATCTAATTGTGCAAACATCTACCTTATCCTGGCAAAAACTCAGATCCTTTTTTTCTCTATTTGTGCAGTAACCTGCATATTCTGCCTGTACAGATCCAATATGACATCTTACCTGTCTTCTTATGGTTGTGTCAAAATTAATACACATTTTTAAAATTGACAGTAAATGAAGACATATAAAAGAATTGATTGGTTTATTTATTTAGCGTTACTTTTTGATAATGAATAATATTTGATAGGGGAAGGATAAGATGATGAATTTTGTCTACAGGGTGATTAACAAGACATGGAGATCAGATGGAAATAAGAGGAAACAGACTGAAGTCTTAAAAAGAGACAAGGATGTAATTAATGGCAGCCTCAGCAAAATATTATGGGGAAAATGTCATGTTAAGTTTATCTCATTTTTATAATAAGCTAAATTGAAAAACATGTAATTTTGTTGGGTTTATTTCTCTTTTGGAAATGAAGAGGTTGCGTAGATGTTCCCTGTGTGCAGCCAAGCCTTTCTTCCTAGAGCATTTCCACCTCTATTGCAAAATGCCTCTACAAACATCCCATTCCTAACTAGCACTGGTGCAGTGGGGCAGAGTAGACTGCTGTATCCAGCACTCATTAGGAGCAGGCTGGAGGTCTCCTCAGGGAAAGGGGATATGTTTCTCTTACCCGAGTAATGTCCCACCCTGCCCATTGGCGCTACTTGGATCTGTGCCAGCTATTCAGTTGGCGCAAATTGGGAAACGCCATGTAAAGTCTGCAGGCCTGGATACATGGAGGCCTGCTCCCCACGCCTGGGCCAGATTGTCCCATTCCATCCTCCCCCACCCAGAAATGCCCTTCCCCACCTATATTCCATCCTCCCACCGTCATTCGGCTGCCTGGCATCTCTTACCTCCACCAGTGGCCGATCGTCAGGATGCAGTGTTGGCAGAGTGCTGCTGCCTAGTTACATGGTGCAGCAAACCTGCTTTAGATGCTTTGTGTACCACTTAAGGAGACCTTATTATGTTTCCCTATTCTTGCTCTGTATCAATGGCAGGGACCAGAAAGGGTTGAGAAACTTGCAGTATGCTAATATTGCATGACATGTTGAACATTTGTGACTGTCCCAGTGTCACCACAAGGAAGATGTTGGGTCTCAGATATGGGCATCCACTGTGTCAGCTGGTAACATCCAATACTGGCAACAATACTACATACAAATGTAGTCCTGATACCTCCTTGGATGGGAGATCATAGGGAGCACAAAATTATGTTGTCCTTGTAAGAAGAGGAAAGAAGCAAAAAAAAAGAAGTAAAAGAAGTACTTAAAAAGAAGTAGCAGGGCATACATAAAGCATACATGTAGATCCTCTTTATCCACAGATTCAGGACCTGCAGATTTGACCCACCATGGGTTCTGAACCCACAGTGGAAGGCGACTGAGAACATCCTGGACTGAATGCAGCTCCTTCCAGTCATGCCCATGAGGCTTTATGAGACCCATAGAGGAGTGCTTCCAAGGCCTCTCTGAGTCCTGTAGAGACTGTGTGCAGCCTCTATAGCCCTCAGAATGGCTCTGCATGTGACTGGACAAAGGTTCCAGTCACTTCGGTGGCCCTGTTGGTCAGCAACATGTGGATTTGATTATTTGTGGGTTTTGGTATCTGCAGGGGTCTGGGAATAGATGATCCCCTGTGGATATCAAGGTTGAACCTGTACAGTGTTCACTGGTACTCTAGAAGACAATATAAAATACATAAAGTTACAGAGTGCATGCATGTGAGGCAAAGACTGAATGCAGCTAGAGAAAGAGAAAGCACAACAATCTCATTCTGAAACAAAGTCAACAAACACATTTTAATCTAGTGGAATGTTTAGCAGCCACGTGCAATCACTAGAGGCAAGTGAGGCAGTGCCTCACCTGACCCAGTGCCACACGTGACCGGACATGTTCTCCAGTCGAATCCTGGAGACTTTGTAAGGCCTGCAGCCTCTATAGGTTTCAGAAAGCTTCCCTTGGATGGTGCGCAAAGCCCCACCCACAGGGAGAACCTCACAACTTCCTCCCTGAGGGCGGGGCTTGGCCAAGCCTCTCCCAGCTTCAGGTTTCTGTGCTGTAAGGAAGCTCACAGGGGAGGCAGGTAGAGGCACACAGGTAGAAGCAGGGGAGGCTGTGCAGACAGCATGTTGCAATGTCCTCTCAGAGGGTGTGATGCTTCCCCCGACTTCTACGAAGGCTCCCAAGGGCAGGGCACTTCTCCATGCTCCCACCTTCAGTGAATGCAGTGAGCTTTCACAGAAGCTGAGATAGGCTGCAGCTCCAGACATGACCAGAACAAGATTTAGTCAGAGACTGCATGACCTGGAACTGTTATATCACTTCTGGGTCACTGGGCTCAAACTGTAAGGAATCAATGCAACCATATTGAAGAAAGATCTCCAAATCATAAAATAAAGGGTAGTTCTATATCAGCAGTACTTATAGTACTTGAATTCTTTTGCAGAGGCAGTCTACCTAGAACCAAATTAACCCCATTATCTGCTAATGAAAATGTCTTATGTATTATTCCTTGGGCAGTCTCTGGTCCCAAATGGCATTAGTATTCATCTGGTTGTGATGAATATAGTACTTATATTTCCTGCATCTGTGTAGGTACGCATAATGTTAACATACAGTCTAGAAAATCACAGTGACCTGAATGTGAATGCAGATTCAGAGACCCTCTCCAACACATTCTCCTTTCTATAATTTAAAACCCTTCAGTATCCCCCCTTTTTTCCATTCCTGGTAACATGGATGGCTTTTTAGCAAGACAATATCAGTGGGGGACCAGGCAAAGGGACAAATGGCAGAACAGCACTGTGTACTATTTCCCATTGTTAAAAGGATACTTTGATATGAATTTTGTTACAATGTAGTTAGGTTAGCACAGGTGAATAAAATTCAAATTCAACCACCATGAAGCATTTAGTCCCCGCATGAGTAATGTGTCCCAAACTGCTTAAAATGTATGGTTCCCCCCATCAGAAATGGGTTTCCAGCTTTCCTGCTGTGAGTAATGGCTTGAAATTGCAACTGGCATGAATATATTATGCTAGAATAGGGGCCAGGAATTGAATATGAAAGGACTGAGCTGCTGGACTTGAGAAACCAATGGTGGGGGTTAAGAGAAGGGGTTCTGTTTTTCATGCTGCCCAGCTTCACCTGCTCGTCCCTGAGACTTATTTGGCTCCCTTCAAGCTTGTTGCAATGTAGCCAGCAGAATACACCTATATAGGACTGCACATTCAGAGGAAGTGGATTCCAGGGACAAGCATGGGAGGGGCGGCGCCGGGGACATACCTCCACACATGCGTCCCCACCTGCATGTGCTGCCCATGCCCCCAGCAACCTCACGGGGCTACAAAGGACCACCCACCCGCCTCTCCAAGAAGGGGCAGGTGGTACTTCAAAGCCACATCATCAGTGATGTCATTCAGGGGGAACAGACCAGAACGGGCGTTCCGGATCCTAATGGGCTCCGTGGCTGCTTCCGGGTTTTTTGTTTTTTTTTGTTTTTTCAACATTTGAATTTGAACTCAAAAGTGAGTTCCTGTTCCTAAATCAAATGACACCACTGCACATCATTCTGGGAAACAGCTTCCACTTCCTGGAGTCATGCAGCTATGAAGCACCACCTTCTCAGAGAAGTGGGCAGCCCGTTGTAGCCACGCTGGGTTGCTCCAGGCAGCATCTTCCGTGGCTCGAAGTTAATATGGAAGTCGCTTCCCTGAGTGGCTTCACACTCCTACTCTGGTTGCAGGATGGGGGTGGGTGGAAGGTGTCATCCCCACCAGCCCAGTGCCTGGGCATTTACACCCCTACCCCCTGTATCTGCCACTGATGGATTCTCCCTCACTGGAGATCTTCAAGCAGAGGCTCAACAGGCACCTGCTGGAGATGCTCTAGATTTCCTGCCACAGCCAGGGGCTTAATGACCTTGTAGGTCCCTTTCAACTCTATGATTCTAGAATTAGATTCTAGAATTCCTGGCTTAACAGTGTCATCAGTTTGGAAGATTGCTTAATGTTATTTTTAATGTGTTGAGTATATCCATGGCTATCTGCAGAGATATTAACTGAAAGATATAAGTTGCAGAATGAAGCCATCATGTTAATATCGTCTGCTTCAGATATATTAGATCAATGTTTCTCAACCTGTGGTCCAGATTGTGTTCTTTGAAAGCCTTTTTTCCCCCCCCCCACATGTGCCGAAATTTATGAAACCAGGGCCTTCTTTCCTGCAGTATGCTGCATAGATCTTCCAGGACTTTTTTTGTTAGTTTTCCGCTTCCAGCTAAATAGACCACAATCCCCAGGCATTCCGCATAGCTGATTTATATAGCCATTCTAGCAGGATGATTCTTTCAAATAAACCCTACTACGGTAATATTTTCATCTGACAACAGAATTGTTAAAATACACAAGGGACTGAAATCAGGCTGCAAAGCAACGTAAAGAGATTAGAATTGCGAGGGCTACATGCAGCACTGATAGATTTGATATTAATAAATGTAAAGTCCCAGAGTCACAGAGAAAGAAAATATAAACAGCACACAATATAGGTGAAAGCAGCTACCACTGCCAGTGGCGGTCCTCCTGTTGTCTTGGGGGGGGGGAATACTGTAGGCGCCACTGCCGCCAGGTCCATTAAGGGTGGTGTTGTTGCCTCCACCTCTGTCATTCCACCCTCTGGGGAACCGGAAAAAGTCAGTAAACGCTGTCCAGAGGCATTACAATGCTTTCGGACAGAAGTGGAGCATTGCAGGAGGCTCCGTAATGCTCAGGTAGGTGGGGAACGGCAGTCTGCCGGGGAAGGGTGGCAGTCTCCAGATCTGGACCCAGGGCCAGGGACGCGACAGACCACTACTACTTGACTGTAATTTTCCTCTTCTTTTATACACTGCAAATGTTTCTTTGTAGTTCCGGAGTTGCACCACACAAATGTTCTGCCTTAGTACAGAAGTGGGGTGCATGTCCTGGGATAGTCACAGCTCTGAGGAATTGTCCATAACTATAATTATTGTCAAAAACTATAATTATTGCTGTATTTATTATTAATGTGAGTAGTGGCATTTTTGCAGCACTATCTCTGCATAGACCATCAACGTGTAGAGAACTTCAGAATTTCACAAGCAAACAAAGAAATAAAATATTCCCTGTGGCAAGCAATTTATAATAATAATAATAATAATAATAATAATACATTTATTTATATACCGCCTTTCTTAATATCACTAGATTTCTCTAATGATTGAACTCAAGGCGGTTTACATAGGCAGACTTTCTCACAAACCCGAAGGCTTTTACAATTTTACAGAATGTTCTGTCTTCCAAGAACAACACTCCTACAGATCTTTCTTTCTGGATTTAGCCTTCTTTCTTTAGCCACCCGTCTGTCGTCTGCTGGCTGATGAGGCTTCCCTGCTGCCACCAGAGATGCAGCTGATTTCAGCACACTCCTCCTCCCACGAGGCAGCTGAAACTCAGCTTTTAATCAGCCGCAGTTTCCAAGGTCTGCTGCTCGCAGAGACTTCCGGCAGTCCCGAGCTCACGACCTTGAGATCTTCAGGTGTTATCTTCGGGCAAACGGAGGCATTAACCCTCTCGGCTAAATCTTCTGCCGTAAATCTTATGTCTCAGTTTCAGCAGTCAGAGGGGAGCACAAAGGGAAACACAGAGGTATCAAATAGGGAGTGGGAACTGGAGAAGTGATAGAATAAAAGGCAACAAGGGATGCTTGTCTGGAAACAAGTGCAATTTCAAATACTTACCGCTGTCTTCTAACCCTGTTGCCCACTCTGCTCCCACACTTTTAGAGACACACGCAGTGTTTGCTACTACACATCAAATGCACTATTTCTGGTCTGGGTCTATATAGCCCAGAATTAAATCTAGGCTATGAATTTAGGCCCCGTTGCCAATGCACAGGGGATGCAATGTGCGGGTGTTGTGTGGTCATTGACTGGATAGTGAAGCTGACGACCTCAAAGTGCCTCTTAGATTACCAGTAACCATGGAATGGGGTTTCTAAAGGAATAGATGTTTCATTGAAAAGATCTAGAAAACAAGCGTAGATGTACATGCTCTGTTAGTGGGCTGGCAGGGGATAAGATTTGCGTCCTGTGTCACTCTTACTGTGTAATCCTGTGCACGCCTATTCATAAATGTGTTCCATTGTGTTCAATAGGCTTCCTCCCAGGAAAGTGTGCACAGGTCTGCAGCATTAGGCTTTGTTTTGGTTGGGAGTGAAGTTGAGCTAAAAACTTCACAGGAAAGGTGGTCTTTGAGAAGGAATTTGAAAGACAAGAGCTGTGGTGAGCGACATACAGGTTTCAGGGAGATCATTTTAGAGTTCAGATGACGCAAGTGAAGATTGGCAGAATTGTTTCAGAAGAGCTTTTGATGGCTCAGGAAGTGACAGTAGTAAGAGGTTAGAAAATAAGGGCTACAAAATAAGTGGCAAAAATCTTAAGAGGAATTTCTTGCATCCATTTTGTTGTTGTAATGTCCTTGAAAACCAGACCTGGAAAGTGTTTTTCATTGTCTTATCTAGTTTGGTATTGTCTGTTCTCCATGGTATCCGGCAGAAATATTTCCCAACTCTTCAACTTCTTAACTTGAGATGCTGAGGATTGAACATGGGCATGCGCTTAGTTCATGGGAACCAATGATGAGACCACCTTGAATATTTAGCCGAAGTCCCAGTTGCAGACCTGGCCTGTTTGCTGCCCTAGGGCCAGGACCTCAGGCTGCTGCCCCCCGCCCCTGCGACTTGCACCCCCTGCAGCACGTGGTGCCCCCACTTACCTGGAGCTCAGAGCACTTCACACAACATTCTGTCACGCTCCGAAAGTCTTTTGAAGGCTCAGAAGGCTTTTATACAATCCTTCCGGTTTTTGAAAATCAGAAGTATTGTATAGCAGTCCTCCGGAGGAGGAAGAGGCAGGTGGCGCCTGGGGGCACTTGCCCCCCCCCAAGTAATGGTAGGACTATCACTGCAAATCCCAAGTGAATTATGCGCCATATTGTCAGAGAATCCTATACAATGCATAGGCGTTCTAAGGAGACTATCACAATACATCCATAAGCTGGAAAGTGGAATCTACTGAATACATATTATAGGAATAATCGGTTAAAACCAAATTGTTTGAAGATACAAATCAGTGCTTTCCATTTGAAAAAACATCAAGAACATTGCAAGTATGGTGGAATGGAACCAGCTTAGAACATTGTGCTACCTGGTTACCAGTTGTGGTAACTCTGGATCATACACTTACTTTTAAGAATCACTATTTAACACCAAACAGAAGGCTTTTGCCAGAAATAATATCCTGAGGAAAATAACAGGCACAAGATGGGGTGCCCAGCTGCCTGTATTAAGGATTTCTGCTTTAGCACTATACTACTTTATTTTTATCCTTTTTAATATTGTAAGCCGCCTTGGACATCTGCCTTGGCAGAGGAAAGGCGGGGTAGAAATTTCTTAAATAAATAAATAAATAATAATACTCAGCTGGAAAATATTCCAGTTCTGTCTGGTATAATTCAAAACATGCAAAACACGTGGACGTGGCATTAAATCCGGTGATTGGTCACCAACCCCAATACAAAAGGTACATTACCTAGCTGGCCTTCCCCCTCCTAAATTTTGTCGGGAAAGCGTGGCACAGAAAGAGTGGGTTAAAGCAACGTCCCTAGAAACGCACCCACTATATGGCCATCAACTTCCATGGTCAAGATTGAGCTGAACTTCCATATTCCAGTTACAATCGGATAACCTCCACTATATCTAGCTTTGTTAGAATGTCCTCAGGAAAGAAGGGCTTTTTCCCTAGCGAGATGTAATGCCATGCCATCAGCAGTAATGCAAGGCAGATTTAGGGGCATTCCTTACAACAATAGGTATTGTCCTTGCGCCCTTGGCGAGGGTAAGTCAATTATGCACGTAATTTTACATTGCCTTCTCCATGTTGTGGCCCGGGGAAAGTTTTTAGTTCCTATTTTGAAAACGAAGCATCAAAGCCTCGAGTCTGAGATGCTGAAATTTTTATTGTCAACAACGGAGCCAAGCTTAGTAAAACAGATAGCCGCCTTTTTGCACCAAGTGGTGAAGTATAACCGTACATGAGGGGCTTTACGGGTAGGACTCTTTTGTTATTCTTGACTTGTAGTTTAATTGTGTTTGTATATTTGTACGTCTCTATGTGTGTACATATTCCGATAAAGGTTACGATACAATACGAGATTGAGGAATAGCTTCCTTAGGACTGCGCCCACCCCCCAACAATTCCACTACCGGCTGCTATGGAATTATGGAAAGCGAGCAAGGAGCTGCCAAGTGAATGGGCACAAACATCTGTATGCCCGCCACCAGGCCAACTATGGCCTGTATGGAGATCATTATATCGACTGCGTGCTGGGGTAGGAAGATCTAAAAATAATCTGAGGAAATGATGATTCCCCATAAAAGGCATGTTGTTTGAATGTGGAGAAGAACAAACCATCTTCCACATGTTACAGTGCACACGGTGCCCCTCAATATATACAAAGGAAGATCTTATGCTGGCAAGGGAGAATGCTGTTGAAGTAGCCCAGTATTGGACAAATATCTAGTTTTAACCCTTTTATTTTAAAAATGTATTTTGATATATGTATAAAATTATACTAATGTAGGTGCTTCTGATACAAAGAAATAAATAAAGCTGGAAAGTGTTACCTGAAGATACAAAGTACGAAAACCTCTGTGGTGTAGTTTTACATTGTTTTGAAGACAGCAAAAATTACAATTTGTGCTGCTCGTTTTCACTTTAAATTTGGCAGGGGGTACTGCAAAATATTTGACCTATTTCCTTTCAACCCTTATGCGTGCTGTTTTATTATATAACATCAAGATAATGCATGAAGCTAACATTTGTAAATCTTTCACTTGGAAATCCAGTGTTATCCTAAGTAGATATACAGTGAATTGAACAAATGTTTGATTTTTTCTTGGTTGTGGTGTTCATTCAGCTTGCCATGCTATCTTTTGTAGTGTTTTCTCTCAGTAATTGAATGCCTAGTTAAATTTGGCTTGGATGTCTTCCAAGTAAATTCAACACGAGCGAAACCTGAGTGAGCATACATAAATCATAATTAATACACAACTTGCAAAGTGGTTTTATCTTAAATATCCTGAAATCTTATTATAGTTTAGCTTGGTATCATTTTCTGCAATGAAGTGCTGAATGAAAGCAAAGCCCTTAACATGAGCAGTTTTAAATCTAAGTATGGTTTCAAAGCAAAATGTACTCACAAGTAACTATTTGGGAATGACCTGAAGCATACAGAAGAAAGCATTGTAATAATCTGGGTTACACAATCTGCATTTAGCTGGCATTTATTGTGTAACAATAAATGCCAGAAACTTTGGAACAGATTTTTAGTGCACATTTGAGTATTTCAGAGTGCCATTCTAAACTGGCGCAGGGTCAATGCAAGCTGCTTGTCGCAAGTCTGTCGCAAATGTGACATGTGATTGTGATTGTGCCTATGGGCACAATCCTAAACTGAGTTAGGCAGGCATAAACTAAGCCAACAAAGTTTGGCCAGCACAAGGGATACCGTAAAGTATGTTTGGACCAGTGATGTCATTCAGGGGGAATGGACCAGAACGGGCATTCCGGATCCTAACAGGCTCCGTGGCTGGTTCCGGGTTCCCAACAAGTGCCAATCAAAAGTGAGTTCCTGTTCCTAAATCATTTGAATGACACCACTGGTTTGGACCACTCTCAGAGTCAAAGAGGCCAGCACACAGATGTGAGCCATTCTCCCTGACTCCGAGAGTAGTCCAAACACACTTTATGGTGGCCCTTGCGCTGGCCAAACTTCGCTGGCTTAGCTTATGCCGGCCTAACTCCAGTTTAGGATTGCGCTCTATGTGCCTGTGTGGGCCCAGAGAAGCTGCAGCTGGGCGGAGGTGAGTTGCCCCTGTGCCGCCTGAGTTTGCCCAGCACGGGGGCTTTTGGGGACGGGGGAAGGCAGGAGGTGGAATGGGGCGGAGGGAGGGTGTCCCTTTGGGTGTGGTGTCCTGGGGAGGAAGGAGGTGCACTGCACTGTGGCTGCATTGATGCTGGAAAGTTGGGAGGGATTGGGCCTGAAATCCTGTACAAGTACTGGAATCTTTTAAACCAGCAGGTTTGTATTTTTAAAAAATTTGTTGCATAATAGTAACAAAAAACAGAGAGAAAGAGAGAGGGGCAAACATGTACGGAGGGGAAGAAGAAGAAAAGGAAAGCAGGCTGAGTGGAAAAAAGGGGGGGGGAGATGTAGGCCAAGCCAGAACTAATGGCTATACATCAGTTTCAGTACTAAAACAAATGGAGTTCAGTGGAGTTTCTAGAATGCTAATCAATCCTGATGGTAGGTTCACATTTTCACATTGCTAGCAGCATAAAAATAAGACCTTGATTACAACAAACACATTTTATAATGGTTCCATTGATTCACTGAAAACAGTGTTAATGATATTAGTGGGGGTGGGGGGTGAAGCAGCACCAACCTGCTTTTACATTTCCAGTAAAGAAGCAGCTTTCATCACAAGAATCTCCTAGGTATTTATTACCCACTGATATGATATAGCATATATTTCCAATATTGGCTTCATGGTTTAGACATCTTATCAGCATCTATAATTCACAGGAAATTTTGTCCAAGAAAAAAAATCACTCTATAGATAACACAGCTGATTTTGGAAGCTGGTGAGATGAGGTAATGCTGTGTATGCAGGACAGATTGTCCCTGGAATACTGATGAGAACATTTGGAGGAACTTCAGCCAAACATTAGAAATAGTGGCACCATGTTACAAGAACAGAAAATCCTTGCTAAGCTGAGCTACACTTTTAGGAGTGGGGTAAAAAAAGTCATACCAGTGATTTCTAACCAGAGCCAAATTAGACATTTGTGTGCAGCAGAATGGGGTCTGGGAACCTGGATCATTGCTGACCAATGACTAAGTGGCAGGGGAGGGCCTCATTTGCAAGAGGGAATGTCTGGATGAAATGTTGAATCTTCTGCCTACCTGGCTGCTTTTTGTTACAACTTGACAGGCATTCAACTGGAAGCCTGGGGGGAGGGGGGAGTCATAGGGGAAAACTGTTTTATTTGACTGTTTTTAGCTGCTGTAAGCCATCTGGTACAAAAATTTTTACAGGGAAAGGCAGGATATGTAAGTCATAAAATAAGCAAATAAATAAGTTTCAGTAACAAGCAGGGAAAGGGTTAACTAGTTCCCTGCTTTTCCCTGCTGCCAAACAGTTGTAGAGCAACAGTTTGGTGGTCGTTCAGAGCACAATCCTAACATGCGCTGGAACGGCAAGGCCAGAGGGTCTGCGTCGTATCCAGCGCACGTTAGGAGCTGGATGGAGCCTCCCTGAGGCAAGGGCACACCCAGTGATGTCATGCACCCATTACGCACCACTACGCGAGTACCGGTTTCTAGAAGTTGAGCTGGCCTAAATCATTATTTGTTTGGCATTTGGACAAGTGCCAATCAAAAGTGAGTCCCGGTTTCTAAATCATTTGGATGACACCACTGGGCACATCCATGCCCTTACCCCAGGGTAGGTGCCAGCTGACCTGATGGGCTTGCTTGGATCTGTGTCTGCTGTTTGGCAGGTGCAGCTCCCAGCAAGCCATGCAGCCCGAATTGGGGCCACATAGCCTGGGAACCGAAGCTTGGGTGCAGCCTAGTGTCTGCATCCCAACTCCTTCCCCCTCCCCAGGCCAGCACACCTCCTGGCATGCCCACCCCCCACCCAGAAACGCCTTCCCTCACACCATCCCCTGCCCAGAACTTCTCTTGCAGAGCTGGACTTGGCTGGCACAGGAGCAGTGCTGCACCACCTTCGGCTTGCATGCTTCAGCCGCTGCTGCAGCTAGCGTTGGCCCAACGGCACCAGCACTGACACGAGGGGGATGGCCAGTGCTCTCGCACCGGCACTGGTGCCGTTGGGCCGATGCAAGTGGCCAATGCGTTGGCCTAAGAGCCAACGTTGGATTGTGCTCTCAGGCTCCTGGACCTGGCCGGCTACCAAATTTCTAGATCAGGCACTCCTATACAGTAGGCCCTCAATATGGTCATGCACAGCTCCCGTGATCCTCCGAAAACCCCTGGACCCAACTGGAGCTCAGCTCTGGTCGGGTTCGGAGGGTGAGATTGGCCCAAATCCATTGGTTGAATACCCGTGGGTTTTGGTATCTGTGGGGGTGCCTGGAACGGAATAAGGAGCCACCTGTATATGTAAGTCTTTTGTTACAACAATAATTTTCTCTTTCTTTGTCATCTGTCTCTCTTTTGAGCATGAGTCTCTCTAAGCATTTGACAAATTTCATCTCTCATTCAACAGAAAAGTCACACAGGCCGAGATCTCGCGTCTCTGGAGTCGCTTGGCGTACCTGGAGTCTCACTGACCACAATGGTATTTACTTCTAAATACATACGCACAGGGTTTGCTGTCAATGATTCTCCCCTGTCATTTCTTCCTCCCCCAAGAGAACATTCAAGAATACATTGCCTTTAAAATTCACAGTACTCCAGAATTCAATAATAATTCAATATTATTGTAGGCCAAGTCAGTTGTCTTTGTAAATACAGGTGCAACCTCAGTATCTGCGGACCTGGCATCAGACCTGCGGACCTGCAGGCAGATTTAACTGACCGAAGATGTCAGTGGATACTGGGGTGGTGGTGTCACAATTCAATGCCTTTTCAACAAAGAAAAAAGTGCAAAAATAACATTTTATATCTTTGCCCAGTAAACCACATATGTCCGAGCCTCTCAGGGCTAAAAATAATAATAAATGACCCACTTCTGGGTTGTGCGGAGCTTCCTGGCTCCTCCTGCTAAGGCAGTGTGGGCGGAGCTAGGAACCACCACACAATCTGGAAATGGGTCGTTTGTGTTATTTTTATCCCTGAGAGGCTCGGAAATAATGAGGTTTGACTATGTGAAGATAAGAAATGCTATTTTCTACACTTCTTTTCTTGTTTGAAGGTATTTAAATGGCAACCCAGTAACGGCAGATTTCTGTATCCATGGGGGGGGTTCCAGAATGGAATCCTCTGCCCAGCTACCAAGGTTGCACTGTATATCATTCTTGTATATGTATAGTTGCTGAAATTAGTCAATGTATAGTTGCTGAAATTAGGACAGGGGAACAGATGGACTAAAAATGGCATTTTTCCTTACCCAGTCTAGGACATCCATAAGCACTTATTGCATGGAGTTCACCTGCTGATATGATCTGACATCAAGCACACAATTTTTAGAGAACCAATACGTCAGCAAATACTGGAGGTTTATTGATGTGTAGGTAGGCTGTAGTTAACACGATGTACACATGTAGTACAGCTTGTTTGAAAAAAAGAGTGGGGTCACAAAGTGTATCTGACACTGACTTCCTTTACTTTCAACAGCAAAGCTCATTGATTTGCATGAGAACAGTTCCTTTGTGTAACATAACTAGGTTTGACTGAGTTTAATATGTTGTGAAAATTGCCTTGTGCAGAGTTCACAATGTGCAGTGAAATATGTACTAGGTAATATCTCTCATAAGGGAGCAAAACCCATGTAGAAACTGACAAAGAAAATTTGGTTTTTTACTGTATATTTTATTGTGATTTTTCAGCTACACCATTTGTTAGCATTTAGCAGTTCCTTTAGATGAAAGTGTATGCTTTTCAAGGAAAGAACTCACTGCTTCAAATTTATATTCATGTGTACCACTCTCATCTGTGAATTCATAATTTTTATAGCAGAAGGTTATAAAAATAAGTTTTACAAATGTAAGACTGCATGAGGACAAAAAGCTATTTTAATAACATTTTTAATAGAAATAAATTTGTGGGGAAAAGATAGAAAGGAAATCCTTAGTTATAGTAATGTCACGGAAGAATACTTAGCATTTTTATAGTACTCCTTGAGTATTTCATGTGTATTATCTTGATGCACTCCTTACAATGGCCCTGTAAGGTATTATGCAGCTGGGAGGCTGAGATTGAGGAGCAGCAGTTTGAATTAGGCAATGGCAGTTGCTGGGGAAATCCTGATTTGTAGCTCACAGCTCATTCCCATCTAACGCAGCTTTGACGGGCCTCAGAATACCCACTTTGAGGCATAAACGTCACATAACATGGAGGGCTTTCCCGGCCTCACAATGCCTTAAAAGGTAAAGGTTTCCCCATGACCGAATGGTCTAGTCATGACCGACTGTAGGGAGCGGTGCTCATCTCCGTTTCTAAGCCTGTAGAGCCGGCGTTTGTCTGAGGACAAGCTTCCGTGGTCATGTGGCCGGCATGACTATAAGCCATAGCGCACAGAACGCCGTTACTTTCCCACCGAAGTGGTACCTATTTATCTACTTGCTTTTTTAAGTGGTTTCGAACTGCTAGGTTGACAGGAGCTGGGACAAACAATGGGAGCTCACTCCATCGCATGGTCTCGAACTCCCAACCTTCCGGTCAGAAAGCCCAGCAGCAGCAGCGGTTTAACCTGCAGCGCTACCACATACCCTGCACAATGCCTTATAAGGCATTAAAAACATTCTCCTGGAAACTGGGATGTGACGTTTATGCACCAAAACGGCTATTCTGAGGCTCGTCGAGGCTGCGGGAGGCCCCACGTCGCCTTGGTGGACCTCAAAAGAGCCTCTGGAGGTGATGGGAGCACAGGTCCGGTCGCCTTCGGAGGCTTTAGTTTGACCCTAATTTGGTTCAATGTGGTCTGGGGGGACCTGTGTTGAGTCAAATCCATGGATGAAAAATCTACAGATAATTAGGCTCAACCTGTACAATATCTTTCTGAAGAACATCAGCCATGATTTTTTTTTAAAGCCATTTTACAAAATGCTTTCTATTTGCTAAGGATGAGGGGAAATACATTTTTTTTCCTAGCTATTCTGAAACAGGATTTATTTCTGCCATAATTATCTGGCTTTGTCACTAACTCACTGGCTTTTCCTGATTGTTTGTCAATCTGATATGACTCAGCAATCAAGGTGAGAGTATTTAGTGTCAGAACGGCAATGTCTGTATGCATTTTGACAAATAAGGAGATTTTGTAGTTGTCTTTACTACTCATTCATGGACCTGTTTCATTAGTAAAATAGCTTATCTGTCTTTGCTTTTGCCCTTGCCTTTTGTTCATGCATTTGATAAATGGACACCATTTTCCATTTCATTTTTGGAAGTGGAAAGTGACAATTAAATATGTAGTGAAATTCATAGAAGTTCAAGGAATGAGGCATCCTGCACTATAGGAAACCATCTTTGACTTTCCATTATTATGACATGGCATAGGTGACTCTGTTAATTTAAAACAACAGGAAAGAACTTTTCTCTTGCCTTCTTCTCCCACATGCCTTGGCAACCAACAGAAAAGGTATGGAATGTTCATTTGACTGCACAGTGAAAGCCCAGTGTCTGCCATAAATGTTTAGTTCCAGAATCATATCCCCTGATCCAGAATCTGCTCTGGGACAGAACTGGGGAAATGCTCCTTCTACAGATGTGTGAATTGGAATGGCTTGTGGAGCTTGCAAGAGCTTCTCAAAGCCTGTGTCTAGATCTAGATTATTTTTGATGGTCCATAGAGTGTGAAATCCATTGAAAGGCACTCAAATCTACATAGCTTCTAGTCATCTTAGCGCTAGACCTGGAATTTTCAACCTTTTTTGTGCCAAGGTCCCAATAAATAGACTAGGAATCCACAACCAATCCTGCCCCCCTCCAAGGATGTGACCCTGTCCCACCTGCCCCATTTTCCCTTACCTCTTGTGTCTTCACAACCTTGTGAGGTAGCAGCCTGAGGGCGCAATCCTAACTTGGAGTTTGGCCAGCACAGTTGGGCCAGCAACGTTTGGCTGACACAAGGCCCACCGAAAAATATGTTTGGATCACTCTCAGAGTCAGAGAGGCCAGCACACAGACATGTGCCATCCACCCTGACTCCAAGAGTGATCCAAACGCGCTTTACTGTGTCCCTTGTGCCAGCTAAACTTTGCTGGCCTAACTGTGCCAGCCTAACTCCAAGTTAGGATTGCTCCCTTAGTTAGGTCGACTTTAGGAGAGTGAGGAGAGGCTGTACATGATAAGGCAGTACCATTATTAGATTGGATCCAAACTTGCTCTTGCAGTACAGAGGCTTTGAAAAGTTGCTGCGACCTCCCCAAATGAGGCTTAGTGACCTCAGTGGGGTTGTGACCCACAAGTTAACTGGAATGACTCCCCCCGCCCCCGAGACTGTGTGTGAAGATTCCAGTTAACCAAATTTTATGCCTACCATTACTCAGCTTTTATTGTATTTATCAGTATTCTGTTCATTAATTTGTAGTATTTTTTCACCTATTTTCCATCACTACATCTTTCTAACCTTATTTGGGGGACATACATTAGGGAGTCATTCCAAGACTGGTTACATGGTTGTGGATTTGAATCTACAGTTGTAAGATCTCTTGAAATACGTCCTAGACAAAAAAATTGGTGTACGAATTCCAATGACTGGCTTTTGACTGAAGAGGAATAGGAGAGCTGTTCTCATAAGTGATGGCAGCTATCATGGTACTGCTGTTCCCTTGTTGTTCATTGTACCCAGTGCTGTTGCTCTTGTGTCTCTGTCTTTGTTATGGAGAATAAATAAAGGCTGATGAAGCTGAGAAATAATTGAAGTATTGCATAGGCTAAAGTCCACTTATTAAAGCATCAGAAATCAATTCACTAGAATCCCATTATCCACGCATTTACCCTTGATTCATGCAGAGAATTTTATTGATGTTGGATATACAAAGGAAGGTGAAGTAGGTAGGCTTTAATAGTGAATGACTTAAAACAGCCATTTTCAACCACTGTGCAGTGGCACATTGGTGTACTGCAAATGGTCCCCAGGTGTGTCGTGGGAATTTGGGAAAGGGTCATTTATTAATAGGGCCATTGTGGGATGTGAGCTCCCTCCCCAGTCATAGCACAGTGAGCCTTGTCAATTGGTTGGCAGTGACCCACCTCTATTGTGTTGTGGTTCCCGGCCTGTGGAATTTGCTTCCTATAGGAGATCAGGACTGCTCTGTTTATCCTGATCTTCCAAGGGGGAATACAGGCTTTTTTTTGTTATACCCGGACTTTGATTGATTTGTTTTCTATTGCTGGATTTAATTGCTGCTGTTTCTTTTCCTTTGCTCTTGATTCTAGATTTTGGTTGTTTCATTGCTTTATTATTAAGTTTTCATTTGACTGTTGTGAGCCATTTTGGGTTTTTCCACTGAGTTGGAAAAAACAGGGTATAAATATATTTAAATAAATAAATAAATATCATATGCACAATAGCAAAACATTTTATTTTGCACAGGAGATTTTGGCAGAAAGGATG
The DNA here is from genome assembly GCA_029204185.1 of Lerista edwardsae. NCBI lineage: Eukaryota > Metazoa > Chordata > Lepidosauria > Squamata > Scincidae > Lerista > Lerista edwardsae. Next base: position 1,108,877 of record JAJKFI010000139.1, on the reverse strand, counting down.
CATCTTCAAAAATAAATAATGTTGCCCTCTGACATAAGCAGAAATATTTTTTGTTCTTGGAAAATGTTTGTTCCCTTACCTCAGGGCTTCATAGGTGCTAGAATTAAGTCTTTCACCACCACCACCACCCCAGTCCTGACCACACTCAGGCCTGACAAGTAAGTTATACATTATATCTAGACTGGGGGAAAAAACACAGTGGTAGAGATCTTCCTTATTCTCAGCTCTTCAAAAATTCAACGAAGGACACTACCTAGTTCATACAGGGAAAAAGGAGGAATGGCCAAGTTTTCGGACTGCCCTCACCGCTTCATGGCTTCATATTGGAATGAAGCGTTTCGCCTCTAAAGGCCTCCTCCAGGTTAGCCAGCCTGCTGAGACCTTCCACACAAAGCTGAGTCCCTGGATAAAGTTAGTTTCTGGGATATTAGCGGGACGGAATTCTGTTCCTTCTGTCATTTCATTGTGAATGGATGGGTAATTGATTATCAGAATTGTGGTTGGTTTGTTTTTTTGCTCTCCTGTTTAATTTTGTTTTAGTCATCTATGCCAATAAAGGTGCTTCTTCAGTGCACTCTTGTGCACGTTTACTCAGAAGTAAGCCCCACAGAGTTCAATGGGATTTACTCCCAGGTGAGCATGTATAGTATTGCCACCTAAGAGCTGTTTCACACAATGCTGTATAAATGTGTGTACGTTAAGAGTTTAGGGCACAATTCACTAGAATTTTTGCACACATTGAAATGAATTCCCAACAGGCCTGGACTCAATATGAAAAGGTTGCTTTACACAGAAGATTCCAGGAAGGACACATTTCTTCTGTCTCCATTCTCCATCTCCCTGTCGTTCATTGACGTGTATGTGTTTCCAAAAATGCACAACAGCCTAGAGTAGACAGACAGGAGTCCACCTTGACTGTATTTCATGCAAAAAATCTATAAAGATAGCATTCATTTAAATGTGGCTTCTTCACAAGCGTGCCCTTGCATGCACACTGAGGAAACATGATGCGGAAAGCCGCAATTTATTCCTGTTAGGAATATGCTGTTTTGTTGGTTAATTATTTGCTGGGTGACCTGTACTATTCAAATAGTTAAATAAATGAATAAAGTTAATGGGGGTGATACCATATGTTACCTCACTGGGTGACACCTACACTAGTGACCACTGATGGGAAGTCTGGATAGTGCTGGTCACTGGCTTAGATGACTTTTAAAGTGGATTTTAAATATTCATGGTAGATTATAGTGGTTATTAACCATGATGGCTTCATTAAACTTCCAGGCCAGTGTGTGAGGGGAGCAAGAGCAGGGGAGGGTACAGACGTTCATCCATTGCTTGGGGCGAAATTTTGACTGCATTTATTTTCTGGCCATTATTATTATTATTATCATTATCATTATCATTATCATTATCATTATCATTATTATTATTATTATTATTATTATTAGTAGTAGTAGTAGTAGTATTAATTAATTAATTAATTTCATGATTATTACCATCTCTTAGACTCACCTCCTTTACAGGAGGTTGTGAGGACAAAAGAAGTGGAGGAATCATGCATACCATCTCTAAATTGTTGGAGGGTGTCATAAAATGCAGTTGATTAATTAATTAATTTTGCCATGGGGGATGTCAAAAACTAATGGGCCTTGGGTGCAAAATAACCTAACTACACCATTGTATATCTACTCAGCTTTTACCAGGAGAAAAGGGTCCTTTCCTATGTTGTGTCCCAATAAAAGGGGAAAAAATGCATGCTCATAATTAGGAGGTGTAGAGGAGTTCTTGGAATGGAGGGTTACCTGCTGCTCTTGTTTTCTGTAATATTTTTCTTCTATGTTTGGGCCCCACCATCTTTCTATAGCTCCCCCATACTTTAACCCATTTCTTCAAGTGTGGAGCAAAATATGACAGTTCAGCTTATGGTGTCGGTGTTAGCAGCCAGCTTGAAGGACAGCATTGAACCTTGTAGTGGCCTACCTACTGCTAATTAGCTGTTCGGAGGAACTCTCTGTGCCACAGGCATAGTCTTATCCATAAAGGACATCTTTGCCATTCACACTGACAGCTGAGATGCAACTGCTCATGAAGGGAATGGCATATTGAGAGGGAGGATGGGGGAGGCGGAGGAGGATTTAGAACAAGTGACAGTTCCAGTGCCTTGAATTGAAGCAGTCCTGAGAGATCATAAACAACCAGGGAGGAAAATAGAAAAGGAAGGAATCAGAATGTATGGAATTAGAAGGTAGACAGACATAAAACGAACCTGAAGAAGAGAGCCACAGACATGGGAGCAAGCCTTGCCTCACGAGTATTTTCTACAAAAGCTAGGGCTGTATGCTCTTGTGATTAATGCAGGCCCAGTGATTCCCTTTAGATGCAGTGCAGAAATAGACGTGTTTTTCAGTAGGTTGTCTGCATGCCAACATTTATTTTTTTTTAAAAAGGAAGCATGCCAGAAACAAGACACGGATTTGAACAAGATATGATGTGGAACACACCTGAATAATGTAAGACCCAGTAGACCGATGTCTTTGGAGACAGGCTGAGGATTTTCATGCTATGATAGAAAGGAGGGAAACTACCCACTTAGGAAACATGTGCAATGATTATGGCCTGCAGCGGGTGGGGCTTTGTGCCTCAAAAAGTAGATGCTTGTATCTGTCAGAGCAAATTCTAAATTTTGGTTTCACCCCAAAATTTCTATGTTCATTTTTTTTTAACTGTTTTGGTATTAGCACACGTATATATTAGCACACATATATTATCCTAGGGACAGTTTTTCTAACCTGTATAAAAGTATATACTTTTAAAAATATATGCAAGTGTAAAGGGAAATCTGCAAATATATGAATAAATAAAAACAGGCCTGCAATTTTTCAGCTGGGTGATAACCAGCGGCGTCATTCACCCGGTACGCTGGGCGGGACTTACCTTTGAGCGGCAGTCCACCCGTTGCATCACACCGCGTTCCGCCGCTTTCCCGCCCGCCCCGGGAGAGGCAGAGACCTGCCAGTGGGTCTCCATCTATTTAGCCAGTGCAGACTTGAAGGCCTCCCTGTCAGGCTGTGCAACCCGACATGGAGGTCAGGATCCAGCGGCAAAGGTCATGATAATGCATATAGGATCTCTCTTTTTATACTTTGTAAATATAGCAACACTAGCTTGTTCTTACCCGGTGTTGCCTGGGTATTTATTTATCCCAAGTTTCTGTTAGACAGGAAAAGGAATGAATTCTATCTATAGTGTAAAATCAAAGTAATTTTATGTACAGGTAATTAAAAGGATAAGTACAGTATAAAAATTATAAAGTGAAATCTTTTACAAGTTCACTATAATATTAGTTTAACTAAAAACTTGATTATAAACAACATTTTTAGTTTCACCTCCAGGAGCAAGAATAAATAAATTCTTGGGTGAACCCTTGAACAAGCAACATAAAGTTGTCCATGGGAGATCTCAAATCCACGCTGCAGTACTCAATAGACTACCCCTGTGACTTGTTGATCGTGATCAAGAATGCAAGTCTCACTGGAAATGGCAATCTCTTAAAGTTAAAAAGGAGATCCATCGGAATGAGTGGTATCAGTGGGATAAAAACTGTTTCACCCTCTCCCTTTCCTGTTAAGACAGTCGCTTCAATGACATTACCCAGCATCTTCTTGACACACAGCCTTGTGCTGTTGCAAAGTTTTGTTGGGTTGAGGTTCCATAGTAAAATAATTGGGAGATCCCGCTGCAAGTAAAAGACGACGTGGTGGCAATCCAGCCAGATCAAGTGAGTTTAGGAAGTCTGATGGGAAATTGACGACCTCATAGGCATCTGCTACGATATTGATAGACTTGTATTCAGTGACTACGCCTGTTAACATGGCAAGTATTTGATTGGAGTCCAAGACCAGGGCATAACGATTTCTAAAAATTTCCAGAAGGTTCTACAGAGTTCTGTTTGTTCTATTCAACTACACCTGGGCTTAAATGTCATCGGGGCTGTCACCAATCAGCTTAGCGACCCCGAAAACTATGGATTTGACACTAATGTCAGTTGTTTTAGACATTTTTTTGTCTACAAACCCCTTCTCACTCCCCATGCTGATGGGGGCTGAACATGGATTTAATTGGCATCAGGAGTGTCACTATTCATCTCAGCGACCCCGAAAACTATGGGTTTGACACTAATATTGGCCGTTTTCTATTGTTTTTACATGTCACCCCCTTCCCATCCCCACTCCTAAGGGTGCATTCTATTTGACTACACTTAGGCTTAAATGTCATCGGGACTGTCACCAATCAGCTTAGCGACCCCAAAAACTATGGATTTGACACTAATGTTGGTTGTTTTGGACATTTTATTGTTCACCCATTCTCATCCCCCATGCTGATGGGGGCTGAATGTGGACTTACATGGCATCGGGAGTGTCACTGTTCATCTCAGAGATCCCAAAAACTATAGATTTGACACTAATATCAGCCGTTTTTGATTATGTTTACATGTCACCCCTTCCCATCCCCACCCCTAGGAGTGCTAGGGGTGTCTTACCCCCACAGTATTTCTAGAATTGGGATGAGTTGTGAAATCTGAAATCAAATGGGGTCCTCTACGCCACCATCAGTGTGATGCAGACATTCTATTTCCAAGCGCTGTAGCTTGCACCCCTTCTCACCCCCAATGCCGATGGGGGCCGAACTCGGACTTAAATGGCATCGGGAGCGTCACCATTCATCTCGGCAACCCTGGAAAGTATGGATTCGACACTAATATCGGCCGTTTTCAATTATGTTTACATGTCACCCCTTCCCATCCCCATCCCTAGGGGTGCTAGGGGTGTCTTACTTCCACAGTATTTCTAGAAGTGGGATGAGTTGTGAAATCTGAAATCAAATGGGGTCCTCTATGCCACCAACAGTGTGCTGCGGATATTCTATTTCCAAGCACTGTATCTTGCACCATTCTCACCCCCAATGCCGATGGGGGCCGAACTGAGACTTAAACGGCATCGGGAGTGTCACCGTTCATCTCGGCAACCCCGGAAACTATGGATTCGACACCAATATCGGCTGTTTTTGAGTATTTTTACATGGCACCCCCTTCGCACCCCCACCCCTAGGGGTGCTAGAGGGGGGTCTTACCCCCGCAGTATTTCTTTCCAGATCATAAGGCATATGTGTACCAAGTTTGGTGCACATCGCTCCAGGCGTTCCAGAGGAACATACACACAAACATACAAACACATCCTTTGTGGTGACAACTACAGAAAATACATAGGCTGGGGCAGGGAATAACTACCATTCCTTTTCTCCCTTGTGGTTCTATGCATCTTGATTGTCTGAATAAAACTTCAATTTGAGTTCAATGGACCCTCTTTCAAATAAATATGCTTAAAACAGCAGTCATTGAGGGCGCAATCCTAAACTGAGTTAAAGTAAAGGTAAAGGTTTCCCCACGACCGAATGGTCTAGTTGTGACTGACTGTAGGGGGTTGTGCTCATCTCTGTTTCAAAGCCTGTAGAGCCGGCGTTTTTGTCCAAGGACAAGCTTCTGTGGTCATGTGGCCGGCATGACTCTACGCCGTAGCACACGGAACACCGTTACCTTCCCACCTAAGTGGTCCCTATTTCTCTACTTGCATTTAGGTGCTTTCGGACTGCTAGGTTGGCAGGAGCTGGGACAAGCAATTGGAGCTCACTCTGTCACACAGTTTTGAACTCCCAACCTTCCGGTTGGAAAGCCCAGCAACAGTGAATTAACCCGCTGCGCCACCAGCACAAGAGCCATTGTAAAGTATATTTGGACTACTCTCGGAGTCAGAGAGGCCAGCACACAGATGTGAGCCATCCTCCTTGACTCTGAGAGTGGTCCAAACACACTTTATGGTGGCCCTTGTGTTGGCCAAACTTCGCTGGCTTAGTTTATGCCGGCCTAACTCCGGTTTAGGATTGTGCTCTGGGTCATTCCCAACTGTAGGATTTTGGGACCCTCATGGCCTCTTCTTAACTTGAAATATGTAGGTCATATAAAGTGAGAGACAGTTGTGCTGTGGGAGTTTGGGGAGATAAGAGTCATTTATCAGTACGATCATTGGGAGATACAAGTCCCCCACCAGCAGTATGGTGTGCCTTGTCAATTGTAAAAAAAAAAAAGAAATGCTGGTGGGCTTAACAATTTTAGCACCTTGTCAGTGTGCCAATGAAAAAGATTGAAAATCACTGACCTAGACAGACAAGTTTGGATTGGTGAGGCTTAGATATTCCAGACAAAAAGGTTTCAAATCCACAAACATGCATTTTCGCCCAATCATAATAGTTCAACAAGGAACAAAAACTGTAGGAGGATGTCCCAGCAGCTTTTTAGAGTGGTGAATCTGCGTGTGTGCTTTCTGGGAGTTAGAAATATAAAAAAAAGGGGGAGGCCTTCATCACAGGCACCATTAAGGTGGTGAACCCTTTCTTGGTGTTGGTGTGTCAGATGAGTGTCTGGTCTTGTCACCCTTTAGAGCTGTCCCAGCACAAGGTGAAAATTCTACATTCTTATTCCTACTTCACACACTTCTCAGATAGTATTGTAAAAAAAAAAATCTAAAAATTGTCACCTATTGTCGCTTTTGCTTCAAGTGCATTTAAACAGGATCATTTTACCTTTTTAAACAGAAAAACACAATTCATGGGGTAATAGTGGAAATATACATTGCATCCTCATGAGTACTATCCATTTGACACCATGAAAGAATCTACTTCTACTCTGTTTTCCTCCCTCAGGCTTTATTTTGTTTTAATCTATGATCTTTTATTGAAGATAATATGATAATCCACAACTCACTGGCATTGGTTGCAGCCAGCAGCTATCGGATCTATCCTTTCTGCAAAATTAAAAGACTGCCTCTGGCTGTAAAAGATGCAATCTGTTTGTTTGGCATACCTATCTGTTTATTGAGTCTGTTAACAGATGAATAAAAAGTTGTTTGGAACAGCATAATTTTTAATCTAATGGATCTGATAGATGCTGCCTGCAATCAAACCACTAACTTCGGAGCATGCCTGCACAATTTGGGATTTAGCAGGCCAAACACAGCCCACCAGCCACGTGCTGTGGCTGGCCTGGCCTGCTGAATAAGAAGCCGTTACAGACAGGAAGTAGCAACATTCCTTGCACCACTGCTGGGTGCTATGTATGGCTGGTGGACTGAGTTTGGCTTGGTGGGTCCAACATTGTGCAGTCCTGCTCTAAATAGAACCTATTGAAGTAAATTAGTAAATATTAACAATCATTGATTGGTGGCTCTAGGCAGTGATGCCTTTGAGCTGGAAAGACCGCCCTGAGTGTACCTACTGAGGTATTAGAAACTTAGGGGTGTGCCGTATAGCAAATAAATCAAGTAAACTGTAAGCTGCTGCGGTGCTTTGTTATTGAAATTTTTTTTTCCCAAAAATATATGGGGACTTTGCATGTGCCACTAAGAAAGTGTCTGTGTGCCACGAGTGGCAAGCGTACCATGGGTTGGCCACTCCTGGTTATCTATGAGTACCAATAAGCCTATATTTTAAAGAGCCTGATACATGCTTGCTTGAGTACTTTCCATTGTTTTGATCTCGGCCTCATAATTATCAACATAAGTATTGGCCAAACTGATGGATGCATTTTTTTTTTTCCTGCTAAGAAGATGGCAGCTTGGTGAGAGAGATTTAGATAAGAAAGGTTAAACACTCCCTGCTTGCTTAAAACACCACTATTGCTCCAAGCAAATTCTGAGGCTCCTGCAGCTAAATTTCAGTTAAAACCAAAAAAGGAAGATTGTCCATAGGTTTCTCATATAATGACTAATTTGACCAATGAGCATGTTTTCTGGATTGCATAAGGAATACCTGAATAATGTATGCAAATTGCTTTGTCCTTTCTAAAGTAGTAGTTACCAAACTTGTTAGAGGCCCAAGGCTGCGGCCTGATTTGTAAATGCCCATTTCTGTGACATTTATGAGTCTTGGTCATGGGATGGGATTTCACAAATAACAATACTCACCACTACCTTCTCCCACCCTCTTTTCGTTGCTTTAAACAAAATGAGCATGTTTAGCTCTCAAGGCAGTAGCCATAATTATAGGAGAACTAATCACCCAGTGCTAATATATCCACACTGTGCCTCCTGTATGACCTTGAAGACCTTGATAAATGATTTGGAATGTGGAACAGACAGAAGTTTGGTGATAACCCCTCTGAAGCACAATGAAGAAAAATAAAAATTGAACAGTAGGGAGAGAGAGAGATGTTTGGTGTAAACAAGATTCAATAAATCCTGCAGCTAACTTGTGCTGTGTTGGCCCATGATTGGCCAAGACTTTCTCAGTAAGCACAGTATATACTATACTTGCATGTCCAATGCTTCTGTGCTTTATGACTATCAACACTCTATTATGGCTGGGAGCTATGGTGGTTATTGATAACTATTCCAGACTGAGTATAGCTCATCATGCAAGTGGAGCTCATCATGCTTTCCCCCCATGCAAGTGGAGGGAAAGCAATCAGCAGCGTGAATCACTTAGCCTGAATTTCCTTGACACAGTTTACAATCCTTCTCCTGGTAGTTCATCTTCAGGATGTGGGTAATTTGCCACCAGCATGGGAGACATTGGTAAATGGATACACTGAAAAATGAAATAAAGTTTCCATATAGCCCAGTTCTACATATATTTACTCAGAAGTAAATGAGCAGGTTCTGTGATGTTTACTCTCATGGCAGTGTGCATAGGACTGCAACCTTCTTTTAAAAGGATTACATGAATTAAATGCATTAATACATATCTTGAAGTTGTTGGTATACCACATGTGTTTTCTGTGGTCAGTGCACCTGTAAATGATGTGCTGAGAGAAAGACCCTGAGCCCTTTTCCATTTTCACCTAGACCAGTGTTTTTCAGATTGTGGGTTGAGACCAACTTGGTGGGTTGCGACCTGATATCAGGTGGGTCACGGAAAGCTGGGAGCAACCATCTTGGAAGTTTCAGATCTTGCTCTGGCTATATTCTTTTTGTAAGCATATAGCCTTACACTTCTTATGTGAAAGTTTGAATTACTTTAAATTCAAAGTTTGAATTTTCAAGTGGGTTTTTAAAAAATTAAGAACATAAGAAGAGCCCTTCTGAATCAGGCCAAAGGCCCATCTAGTCCAGCTTCCTGTATCTCACAGCGGCCCACCAGGTGCCCCAGGGAGGCCTGAGACAACAAGATGCTTGCATCCTGTTGCCACTCCCTTACACCCAGTACTCTGAAGTAGCCTACTACTAATGTAAGGAGGTTGTGCAATCCATCATGGCCTATAGCCCATGATGGAATTTTCTTCCAGAAATCCATCCAAACCCCTCTTAAAGGCATCTAGACCAAATGCCATCACCATCTCCTGTGGCAAAGAGTTCCACAGACTAACCACCTGCTGGGTAAAAAAGTACTTCCTATTATCTGTTTTAACTCTCCCAACCCTCAGTTTTAGTGGATGCCCCCGGTTCTGGTGTTTTGAGAGAGGGAAAAGAACATCCCTCTATCAACTCTATCCATTCCGTGCATAATTTTGTATGTCTCAATCATGTCCCCGCTCAGGCATCTTTTTTCTAGGCTGAAGAGCCCCGAACGCTGCAGTCTTTCTTCATAAGGGAGGTGCCCCAGCCCCATAATCATTTTCATTGCTCTCTTCTGCACCTTTTCCAGCTCCACTATGTCCTTTTTGAGGTGCAGCAACCAGAACTGCACACAATATTCCAGGTGCGGCCTTACCATCGGTTTGTACAATGGCACTATAATATTGGCTGTTTTATTCTCAACCCCTTTTTTAATTACCCCAAGCATGGAATTGGCCTTCTTAATTGCTGCTGCACACTGGGTTAATACCTTCATTGAATTGTCCACCAGCATCCCAAGATCTCTCTTGAGCTGTCACAGACAGCTCAGAACCCATAAGCCTATAGATGAAGTTTTGGTTTTTTACCCCAATGTGCATCACTTTACACTTGTCTACGTTGAAACGCATCTGCCATTTGGCTTCCCATTCCCCCAACATGGAGAGATCCTTCTGGTGCTCTTACAATCCCTTCTGGTCTTCACCACCTGGAAAAGTTTTGTGTCATCTGCAAACTTGGCCACCTCGCTGTTTGTCCCTGTCTCCAGGTCATTTATGAACAAGCTGAAAAGCACCGGCCCCAAGACAGATCCCTGGGGCACTCCGCTTTTCACCTCTCTCCACTGTGAAAATTGCCCATTAATCCCCACTCTCTGTTTCCTGGCCCTCAACCAATTCTGGATCCATAAGAGGACCTGCCCTCTTATTCCCTGACTGTGAAGTTTCTTCAGCAGCCTTTGGTGGCGGACCGTGTCAAACGCCTTCTGAAAATCCAGGTATATGATATCCACAGGTTCACCCACATCCACGTGCCTGTTGACCTTTTCAAAGAATTCCAAAAGGTTTGTGAGGCAAGACTTACCCTTACAGAAGCCATGCTGACTTTCCTTCAGCAGTACTTGTTCCTCTATACTATGTGTTTTAGCATTTTATCTTTGATGAGGCTTTCCACCACCTTACCTGGAACAGACGTTAGGCTGACTGGCCTGTAGTTTCCAGGGTCCCCCCTTCTCCCTTTTTTAAAGATCGGCGTGACATTGGCTATCCTCCAATCCTCTGGCACCGTGGCCATTTGAAGGGACAAGTTGCATACTCTAGTTAAGCGTTAATTGTTTTTAATTGAGTCTTTTTACATAATATTTTGTCCTAATCTTGCTTTCTGTCAGGGATGTTTCATAGTTGTGCAATTGCTGCAGTCAAAGAATACCAATTTTTTTTTATTTTTATTCTGTCATTTGATTACGTTACAATGACAGAACTTCCTGCGTGATGTCACTTCCCTCCATGATGTCACTTCCAGGTTAACGACATCACTTCCAGTGGGTCCTGACATGAGTGCCATTCTAAAAAGTGGGTCCTGGTGCTGAAAAGTGTGAGAAACACTGACCTAGAGCATGGATCTTTTTTTTTTCCCATTGTACATTCATAGGCATGTGCTCCCCCTTGCACAGGATACAGCATCTAGTGGTGATTATGTTTAATCTGACATGCTGTTAGCTCACTTCATCACATCCACTCTTCCAGTGACCATCGTTCATTAAGAGCCTGTGTTGGAACAGACTACAAGACCATCTGATCCATCATTATTTTTTCCAGCAGTGGCTCACTATATACCCCTGGAAACCTAATGAACACAGCAAGTTGGAGAGCCATCCTTGTTGATTCTCTGCAGTATAAAGTCATTAGAGATCTATTGCCTCAGAGGTTGCATTTAGATCTCACGGCTAATAACCATTGACATATCTATCACCCAGTAATTTGTCTAAGCTTTTTATAAGCATTTTGTAAGCCATTTAGAATAACTTCATACCTTTGAGATGTTTCTTATAATATGCAGCACCAATGGTAGAATATGAACTGTACTCAGCAACTGTACTGAAGTTGTATCAGGATGATGTGGCATAGTGGCTAAAATATTAAACAACAAAACAGCAAGTTCTTGCTTTGATTTTGACATTACTATGAACAGAATAGGTGGCCTTACTAGGCCCCTCTCCCGCCAAATGGGAATAATATGGATGTTCTGTAAAGATTCCAAGAAGTACAGATATATGTTGAAGGCCTTTGATCATTCTCAATCTGTTATATTAATGCACATTGTACGTGGTGCAGCGAGTTAATCCGCTGTTGCTGGGCTTTCGACTGCAAGGTTGGGAGTTCACGACTGCGCAACGGAGTGAGCTCCCATTGCTTGTCCCAGCTCCTGCCAACCTAGCAGTTTGAAAGCACCTAAATGCAAGTAGATAAATAGGGACCACTTTGGTGGGAAGGGAACGGCATTCCGTGTGCTACGGCGTATAGTCATGACGGCCACATGACCACGGAAACCTGTCCTCGTACAAAACGTCGGCTCTACAGGCTTTGAAACGGAGATGAGCACCGCCCCCTACAGTCAGTCACGACTAGGCCGTTCGGTCGTGGGGAAACCTTTACCTTTAAGCTATAAAGAACAATATGTGTCCCTCCCTTCTAGGGCAACCTGGCCCTTTCCCCATTGCTATTTGTATTCTATTTTTGTATTTCTGTTCACGGCCTGATCCTGCCCCAGGCCAGTGCAGGTCTCCCATGTGTTGCCCAGTTGACAGCTGACACAAACATGCTGTAAGGCACATTATGGCGGCTGGAAGAAGGGAGATACAGGTAGGGAGGCCAGTGCTGATGAGAGCTGTGTCTCCACAGTGGTTTGCAGTTGCAGTAAGTTCCCTGCTGAGTGGCAGGGAGGCATTTCAGGGCTGAAGATGGGCACATGGGTGAAGGAGGGTGGGCTGGAGGGTGGTTCAGGCCCAGGAGGATGACAGCAGAAATTAGCCTGATCCTATCCCCACTCCGATGCCTGCAAGCCCAACACAGGTCTATTTGCTTGTACAACAGCATTTAAGCAATCTGAGTAGACCCATAGAGGCTGGTTGGGACCAGCATGGGTCTAACTAACATCTAACTGGCCTTTCACTATCCCGAGGAGATCTCTTGCTGCTTCACTGTCCCCGCAGGATACAGCAGCGGCCGTTTCTGCACTGCTGTATCTCTGAATGGGCAGTCCAGTTAGGATTGAGCTGTTGGTGTTTGATAGGAAACATCTCCCCTATAAATTATACACATGAGCAGCCCTTTGTGATTGGTGCGCCTTGCTTGTATTTTGTATTTGAGCTTCAGAAGCAGCACCGAGTCTCTCTCATGTAGAGTTATTGGGTGGAAAAAATTACAGCAACATAAGAAAGCAGAGTGCTATAGCGTTCCTTTAAACCTTGTCAGGACCCAAGTCTGCTACTTCAAAAGACTTTTGGGATTTTCTACAGCAGCTCCAAAAAGTTTCTTTGCATTTACCAGCAAGGGATGTGCTATCACAGGGCAGCAGATGCATGCTGGGAAAAGGTTCAGAGAGTTGTTTGCCACTGGGGTTTGTAATGAGGTCATAACCCTGTCCTGGAGAACAATTAATTTCCACAACACCTTTTGCTGAATGTGTTTCTATTTTAGAAAGTGTTAAGATTTCTTCCTACCTTTCTCCCACTCCACAAATAATTCCACTGTGCTTTGCATTCATGCAAAGCCAAATTGGCCGTGTACAACTTTTTTGCCTTCTTTGCTCCTGCATTTAGTCTGAGAACCTCTTAGAGAGTGGGTCTGAATATAGAAAATGACAGGAAGACGGAATTAGAGATGGACAGGCTTAAAGAACATGATTTATTAAATTTAGTAATTCCACTTCTGAGCTAATTCTTTTACTTCTGTTTCATCTGCATACTAGAAGCACTTGCTGCAACTAGCACAGGTTATTGTTATTATTGGTTAATCTTCACAGTCATACACTGGGGATTACTTAACCATTCAAGCCCTAACAAAGGTCCCTAAGAACTGTTAATGGAGTGTCTATTAGTAGTTCCAAGTAAAGCTGTTTTCTTGCAAAATCAGGATATCCAAGATAGATTCAGAATTTCTAAATACCTAGGTAGTCCTTTAGGTATTGCTCCTAAGGCACTTATTACAATTGGTATAACAGCAGATTTCTTCTTCCATAATGGCTCTACTTCAATTTGCAGATCTTGATACTTGTTTAATTTTCTCTAGCAGTTTGTCCTTGATTTGCTTGTCACCTGGTATGGTGATATCAATGAACCAATCCTTTTTCTTTTCGATGACAGTTATATCAGGGGTGTTGTGTATAAGATGTCTGTTTGAATTGTGAAATCCCACAAGATCTTACCTTGCTGAGTTTCCAAAATATTCTCCAGCTGGTGATCCCAGTAGTCTTTGCTACTTTCAAACCCAAACTTCTGGCACAATTTCTAGTGGATTGTTTTGGCAACTCAATCATGATGCTACTTGGAATCAGTTTGCAGAATTTTGCTGCACCCACTGATTGATCAACTGTCTCATCTTTTTCATGGCAGAGGTAACATTTACTGTTGTTGTTGTTCAGTTGCTAAGTTGTGTCCGACTCTTCGTGACCCCATGGACCACAGCACGCCAGGCCTCCCTGTCCTCCACTAGCTTCCGGAGTTCGCTCAACTTCATGTTCGTTGCTTCAGTAACACTATCTAACCATCTCATCCTCTGCCGCCCCCTTCTCCTTTTGCCTTCAATCTTTCCCAGCATGAGGGTCTTTTCTAAAGAGTCCTCTCTTCTCATGAGGTGGCCAAAGTATTGGAGCTTCAGCTTCAGGATTTGTGTCCATTTTCGTTCACTAACTCCCATGATGTCGATGTTCAGCCTTGACATTTCACGTTTGACCACATCTAGCTTACCTTGATTTATAGATCTGACGTTCCAGGTTCCTATGCAGTATTGTTCTTTGCAGCATCACACTTTCCTTTCACTTCCAGACACATCCACAACTGAGCTTCCTTCCGGTTTTCACTCTTCACTCTTCACTTCACTCTTCACTCTTCACTTCACTCTTTCTGGAGCTACTAGTACTCGTGTTCTGCTCTTCCCCAGTAGCATAATGGACACCTTCCGACCTGAGGGTCTCATCTTCCAGTGTCATATCGTTTAGCCTTTTAGTTTTGTAATCCATGAGGTTTTCTTGGCAAGAGTACTGGAGTGGGTTGCCATTTCCTTCTCCAGCGGATCACATTTAGTCAGAACTCTCTACTATGACCTGTCCATCTTGGGTAACCCTACATGGCATAGCTCACAGCTTCATTGAGCTATTCAAGCCCCTTCACCATGACAAGGCAGTGATCCATGAAAGGGAACATTTACTGTTATAATGTGCTTAAGGTGTAGTATGCTGATCTTCTTCCTCCTCCTCCTCCTCCTCCTCCTCCTCGCACAGTCAGATTGATCTTAATGGCTGATTTGTTTTATCCTGACATCAAGTCCTTCCCATGGACCTGAGATGCCTGGCTTGTTATAAATGACATCACAAAATGTGCGCTGTTTCCAGAAAGATGCTTTTTGCAGTTAATTGATGGTGAGTTCTGTGCCTCCCGTGCTACTAAGCTGCTCTTCAAGGTGTTTTGGAATTGCACTGGGGGCTTTAATCACTACTGAGATCACTTTGGTCTTCTTCTGCCAGTCTTTCAATTTAGATTTGTAGATATTTGTATTTTATTTTTTTCCTTATTCTTTCTCTTCTACTGTACCTGGTATCGTTATATCAATTGTTTTCACCTGCTTTTCTTTCTTCTCAACTACAGTTATGTCTGGTGTATTTTGTGGCAGATTTGTCTGTTTGTAGATGGAAATCCCATAATATTTTTGCATTTTCATTTTCACCCACTTTTTCCATTTTGTGGTCTCACCAGTTTTGGGCTGCAGTTAGCTTATATATATATATTTTTAACAGATGTTTCAGCGTATCATTGTTGCTACCTTGTCATGCCTTTCCTTGTAATCTATTTGTGCAATCTTTTTACAGCAACTAATTAGGTGGTCCACTCTTTCATCTGTTTCTTTACAGAGACTGCACTTGCTGTTTTTCCTACTTTTGCTTTTTTTGCATGTGTTCTTAATGCTTGTGCAACCATTATTAGATCCCCTGTTTCTTCAAGTTGCCTTTCCATTTTTAACCTGAGATGTGGTCATGCAACGGGTGTAAAAGGTGTTTTCTAAAGAACTGCTCTGCCCAATCCTTCTGAAATTTTTTCTGTGTGAAGTGGAGATGAAAGTATTTTCCTGCATGGTTTCCAGAGCATTAGAATCATCCATGTTTACATGCCAGAAGGGCAAAGAAAATGTTTTAGGGAAATTTGGGCACTGGAATTGTTTGCAGGGTATCTCCCCCTCCACCGTCATTAAAAATGAAACTTTTGTTATCCACTTCTTATGGTAAGGGACAACAGTTTGTAATCCATTTGGTTTGTAACACTTCAGTTAAAGGTAAATAAATACCTGAATACATTTTTTTAACATAGTGTTGAGCAAATGCAATTCAGGTCAAAAAAGGGGTATCACGCATCCATATTCATTCATATTTCTTCACTTCCCATTATTTTCTTCTGTATCTTGGGGGAATTTTGCTGGATATGACCAACAGGTACATTTGGTAACACAAAACAAAATAAAACAAAGTCTGCCTCACAGTTTCAGAGGTTGCTTTGTCTCTTGCCTCAGTGAGAAGGAATTTATCAGTTCTATTGTCATGTGAACAGATTAGCTAGGTAGTAAGACCTAGCTTACTAAAAAAATATAAAGACCTTACCTTTTTCACTGCATCTCTATATTGACAGCATGATGACACAGGCAGCCCCATCCAAACCAAATGATACGGACGTTACCAAATGATAAGTAGCAGGCTATGTTACAACCCTGACATTGGGCAAACACTAGCTGGTATGGCGGCGGCAGCTGGTGCGAGAGTGCTGACCAATGGCAGCAGCGCTGGTGCAAGAGTTCTGACCACCACCAGTGATGTCATGCAGGGGGTACGCGGGGGTACGCGAGTACCTGTTCCTAGAATTATGGCTGGCCCCGCCCATTTGCCCACCCACTTGTCGACTCCGCCCCCTGCAACGTTTGAATTTCCTGCACGTTTGAATTGCCTGCACGTTCTCAGAGCCAGGCAGGCAGGCAGGCAGTGAGCGGAGACTTGCCTTGCCTTGCCACTGAAAAATGAGCTGCTCTGGGGTTTTGGAACTGTTGGGTCACTTTAACATGATGCCAGGCCTCCTTAACATGTTCTTGGGGTGCTGTGGAATACTGTTGCAACTGTTGGGTCAGTTTAAAATTGTCTGAGGCCTCAAAAAGGCCTTTTTTCATGTCCCTTCCTGCCACGACATCACTTCCGGCTTATGACGTCACTTCCGGTGGGCGGGTCCCAATGCGTGCCAATCAAAAGTGAGTACCTGTTCTTAAATCATTTAGATGACACCACTGACCACCACCCTTATGCACCGCTGTGGCCGCTGGGCCGATGTTAGCAGCAGCATTGGCTCAGCAGTGACGGTCGAAGCCGAGTGGCACGACACTCCTGTGCCAGCCAGGTTTGGCTGGTGCGGGAGCATTTCTGGGCGGGGAGAGCAGGAGGGAGGGTTTTTCTGGGTGGGGGTGGGTAGGCCGGGAGGTGTGCTGGCCTGGGGAGGGGGGGTGGAGCTGGGATGTGGCCATTAGGCCAAATCCAAACCCCCATTCCCAGGCCGCATGGCCCCAATTCAGGCTGCAACCTGCTGACGACCTGGGTACACAGAGCCTTGTGCAGAGAGATGCTTTCACCAAAGAGGCTTCCCTGAATACCACCGCAGAAGGCTCCCTTGCCCTCTGGTCCCCTCCTCCTTCTCCCCTGATTATTGTATTGAATCAAACTATCAGCACATAGATTCTCCAAGCTTGGACTGTTCTGTATCATAGGCTGAGTACAAAAAAGATCAATGTAAAAATCCATTCATCTAAGTTCTATCTCTGATGTATTTATTATTTATGCATTTATTAAAATTTCTTCTTTGACATCGTGTCAGATAGACAGTGCGGCCCTCATGCTGAAATGGACCCCTGCACTAAACACTGGGAGAGCAAAGGTTACTGGCTGAGTTTAATGATAAGTAGCAGGCTGTGTAACAGCTCTGCAAAAATGGCAAATTTGCTGCAGTCAGAGGCCTGTAAACATAATTTAAAAAAAAATTCTTTACTCCTTACTAGTTCTGCCACACCCTGGGGCCCTTCTTGGCTTAGGGGCACTAACAACTATGCTCTGCACTTAGTGAAATAATTTCTTAAAAGATTTATTTTTTTTAAATTTATTGTTTAGTTTAGATAAGGATCAATACATCAGCAGCAAGGACAGTATTAAACCACCCATACCGTTTTTGACCCACGTTGCACTTTAGCAGCTCCTCTGTTTCAGGCATACGGAAACATTTAATTTTTTTTAAGGCATTTACCTTCCTTTGGAAGTCCCCTGACACTGTGCACAAATGCATCATTGGCTGTGATGTGTAAATGCATCTTGGGTTAAAAAAAAAAAGAAGGTTTTAAGTCACTGCCAGGTCATGGTGATGTTTGCTTTCCCAGTTATGTCTCACAAATATTGTCCATGCAGTGGCTCATCATTTTTCAGCTCAGTTTTGGCCTGCATGACTATACGCCGTAGCGCACAGAACGCTGTTACCTTCCCACCAAAGTGGTCCCTATTTATCTACTTGCATTTTTACATGCTTTTGAACTGCTAGGTTGGCAGGAGCTGGGACAAGCAACGGGAGCTCACTCCGTTGTGTGGGCTCGAACTCCCAACCTTCCGGTCAGAAACCTTCCAGTCAGAAAGCTCAGCAACAGCGGTTTAACCCGCAGTGCCACCACGTCCCCCCAAAAGCATATACATAGTAGCCTGTTAAAAGTACAGATCTGTAACATTTGCCCAAATGTAGTCATTTGCTGTTACACACACATGGAAATGAATCGGGACCTACCTGAAATTAACTTGTGACCCACTTAGTGGGTTCCAATTCACAATTTGAGAAACACTGTATAAATCATTGAGTGGGCCTATGTACTAGATATGCATCTCAAAGTTACACATTTCAAAAAAGGGATCCTTTTCGTTCTGTACTGATATGGCAGCTATGACTGAAACTTTGGGGGTTGCTAAAGCTTACTCTCTTTCTTAAAACTGGTTTGCCCTTGCACTGAAATCTGGTAGAACCCAATTTAAATTCCAAGGAAGAAAATGGCTGAGGATCACGATACATGGAGATCTTGAGATTAGGCATAATGGTAGGGGTTAGATGGAAAGGTCCAAGGGACCAGATTTAGCTCCTTGACTAACAGCTGCCTATCTTCTATATGTTCCTTCATATTTCTATATATGTTCCCTAAGGACTAGATTATCCCTTTATGTGATACTGAAAATTAGGGCTTTAAAAACTAAAGAATTCTGCAGAAGTTAATGTTCTTTCTGTCTGCAGGCCTTGTTGCTAATAATGAAAGAGAGGAAGAAAAACCTTGAATTATAATGGAATGGATTTTGTTTTTCAGGCAGAGAGCCCATACGATTTCATTTTCATTACCAGCAACACAGTGAGAAGGCTGGGATCAGCACGTACCCTAGGCAATGCAGGGACATTGTGGTCCTAATCATATTAAATTTTAAGCTACAAACTTTATCAATAGCATCTGGTGTGTGTGTGTGTGTGTGTGTGTGTGTGTGTGTGTGTGTGTGTGTGTG
>JAJKFI010000139.1:1068795-1081308 GCA_029204185.1 Lerista edwardsae | reverse complement strand
CTCTCTCTCTCTCTCTCTCTCTCTCTCTCTCTCTCTCTCTCTCTCTCTGTGTGTGTGTGTGTGTGTGTGTGTGTGTGTGTGTGTAACAAGTCCTTTGTTATGAATCACTTTTATGTTCACAGACCCTGACATTCTTTAATTGCTACAATATGCTTGCTCTTGGATTCTGAGACTTACAAAGAACATTGCTAAGATAGATTTAATGCATAGCCTTTATAGAACTAAAAGTACCCATATAAATAAAACATGTTGCCTGACTCACAACTGGAAAAGAACTTCGAAAAATGAATGCCAAGTACTTTTTTACAGATAGGCTCTCAAGTACCTATACCCACTTTTGAGATTTGGCATCCCGTATTTCCAGAAAAAATCTCTTTGTATAATGAGTTCAGATATAAGGAGAACTCCTTCCATCAGTTCCAAGTCTGTGTTTAAGTAAGTGCTATGGATATAATAGCTTGTATTATTTCAGACTCTTCAGTGAATTTTCCCAGCAACAGCGATTATAATCATCACACTTACTATACTGTAAAGTACCCTGAATTGCTGAAATATATAAAAGTATGTAAATTGAAAATATTGTATTGGGATATTTGAAGGCTAGAATAATGGTAAAGGCGAAAAGGGGAAAAAAAATAATAGACATCTATTGCCGATGATTGTGGCTGTGCTGGTAGTGGTTGTTCTTTTCTCTCTTATTTTATTCTCTTTTATTTGAAGATCCAGGCAATAATAATAGTCCACAATCAAGGACTATCCTGCAGTGGGCAAAAGGTCACTCTAGAGCTACCGATAGCTCTAATGGTGATCTAAAATCACTCAACCACTTGTTGCATTCAGTGGTTTGAATGTTCTTGTGTCCTCCCTGGCTACACTCTTCCCTCGTTAGCCTGACATAATTCATTTCTGAAAATGGCCCTTATAGCAAAAATAAGGATGAGTACAATTATTACTCATATTGCATCTATAAAATCACCAAGAAATGTGCACGACTGAACAGATAAAACTACTATTACAATAATTTTAAATGGGAAAAATTCTAACTTATTCCAAAGCCATGCCATCTTCACCCCCCAAAATCACCCTAAATGTCTAATACCACAGGTTAGAGCCAGCACCTTGAATTGTACATGGTTGAGAACAGGCCGCTCATTCAGTGGTATTGCGTCTTAATGATAATATTATGTAGAAATATTGCCCAAATAGAGCTTTCTGAAAGATTTTAGAGGGTTTATGGGTTTATGCCCTTCTGCAATGAATATAAATAGTCATACTGCCTAGAACTGTATTTCTGTTTTAGAGAAATGAGCAGAACAAGGTTTGTAACCTCATAAAAACTTGCAGTTGCACAAAGCCACCAAACAGATTTTTTTCTTGACCAGTCCCCAGAGTTCAGACTGCCCCTTGAATTAATGAAATTCTGACAACATATTTTCTGAAGAATACCTGTACGTGAGGGAAATTGCTATAGATAGGCACAATGTCTCCTTTTTTGAGAGTTGTCAAGAGTCCATGCTGATGTTTGATAGCATATTAGCAATGTGCCTACTGGTCTAATAAAAATGCTATTAGTACCATTTGTGGCAATATTGCCAATACTAATTGACTTAGGGTGTGATCCAGACCTTGAGCTGAGCTGCCATATGCTCCTTACACCGGCCAAGTGTGTCATAAGGCATGTCTGTGCTGTGGAAAAAGGTGCTGGGCCAGGGTGGGCAGCAGTCAAGATGTTAACAATTTGGGGCACAATTTGTGTCACCTTCTATGTGCGTTACCTGGTCCCACACATAGGCCTGCGCCCCTAGTGATGCCACTAGTGTGTAGATGCCACTTTACAGTATGATTGGTGGTACTTGGAATCCCCAAGGTGTTCCAGAGTTCCACATAATCCACGGAGAAGAGCTTCTCTGAATTCCTTTCAAACCCTTCACAATACCTAGTTAATCAATTGACAGGGAAGAAGCAGCTCTCTTCTCCCAGGCAAGATGAATATCAGTAACAAAACCAGTATGAGAAGGAACAGCCATGATATTTAATACTGGGATAGTGTGGGAGATAAGAGAGACTTTCTATAGGACTAGGGTTGGGAGAAGATATAGTCAGAAGAAAATAGTATGGAATTGCTCCCAGCTATGAAAACATGCTTCAGTCAATAGAGCATTTAAGGTAATGCTGTCTAGAAGGTGTTAGCTTCATCTGGTGCCAGAAATAATGGGTAAATGAAGTTTAATGGGGTCTGTGTAGCTGATTTGTAGCTGAGAAATTTGTAGCTGGATAACTGAGAAATGAGAGAGTGGGATTGCTGCTCAATAAGGATGGCCAGTTGGTGTCTGGTGACAACGAGAAGGTGGAGCTGCTAAACTCCTATTTTGAATCTGTCTTCTCCCAGAAGGAGGATTGTGCAAATGAGCGTGCTGGATCTATGGCCAATAGGGGGAAATATGTACATCCACACAGAGATAACGAACACCTGGACAGCACAGGTCTGCAGATTGAAATTGACAGGGAACTTGTAAGGAACCACCTAACTGGCCTAAATCTTAAGTCATCTGGACAAGATGAGCTACATTCTAGAGTACTAAAGAATCTTGCAGATGTACTTGCAGAGTCTCTGTCATTTATCTTTGAGAAATATTGGGGGACGGGGGAGGTGCCGCTAGACTGGTTGCAGGCTAATGTGGTCCCAAAAAGGGGAAAAGGAAGATCCAGGAAATTACAGGCCCAACTTTAATACTGGGGAAGATATTAAAATAAAACATACAATCTGCATATATCTAGACAACAACTTTGTGATTAATAGAACTCAACATGGATTTGTCAAAAACCAATCTTGCCAGAAAAAACTCATCTCCTTTTTCGATTGGATGGTAAGAATGCTATGGATGTAATTTATCTTGAGCGGTAAGAGTTCCACATGATATCTTAATCAGCAAGTTGGTAAAATATGGGCTCGATGAGACCATTGTTAGGTGGATTGGATGACTGTGCACAAAGGGTGATCGTCAATGGCTTTGTGTCAACCTGGAGGACAGTTTCGAGCGGAGTGCCCCAGGGCTCTGTCTTGGGCCCTGTTCTCTTTAACGTCTTCATCAATGACTTGGATCAAATTTGTGGATGACACCAAACTGGGAGGAGTAGCAAACACAATAGAAGATAGTAGAAGCCTTCGGAAGACATTTACAAAATGAAATATGGGTTGAAATGAATAAGATGTTATTCAACAGGGGCAAATGCAAGGTTCTGCACTTAGCCCAAGATATCCAAAGATGCAGGTATAGAATGGAAGATACCTACCTTGGCAGCATGACATGTGAGAGGGATCTTGGAGTTGCAGTGGATCACAAGAAGAACATGAGTCAGCAGCTGAAAAGAAGGCTAATGCAATTTTAGTCTGTATTTAGAACCATTGTTTTTAAGATGCTAGTTGTGGTTCTGCTTTACTCTGCATTGGTGAGACCTCACCTGGAGTTCTGTGTCCAGTTTTGGGCACCTCAATCCAAGAAAGATGCAGCCAAACTGGAGCAATTCGTAGAAGAGCAACGAAGATGATGAGAGGGCTGGAAAATAAGTCCTCTGAGGAAAGAACTTGGTATGTTTAGCCTGGAGAAGAGAAGGCTGAGAGGGGATATGATAGCACTCTTCAAAAACCTGAAGAGCTGCTATAAAGAAGAAGGGACAAATTTGTTCTCACCTGCCTCTGACAGTACAACTAGGTCCAATGGGTACAAACTGCATGAGAGGAGATTCCCGCTGGACATCAGGAAAAAAATTCTTGTCGATAAGGGCAGTTTGACAATGGAACAGATTATCGAGGGAGGTGGTGGATTCTCCCTCACTGGAGAACTTCAAGCAGAGGCTTGACAGGCACCTGCTGGAGCTGCTCTAGGAGGATTTCCTGCTACAGTCAGGGGGTTGATGACCTTGTACTTGCAGATCCCTTCCAACTCTATGATTCTATGATTTGAGGTACTTTAGCATCCATTGTGAAGCCTTATTGACTGCATTATTAAATATGAGGCCTATAAAACTCATGTCCTCCCCTCTACAACCATCCTTCTTGTCATGCATTACCATTCTTAGGAGTGTGTGGCATTTAGATAGAACAGAACAATTCAGTAAGATTTACCAGGAAAAAAAAAAGGATGCAGATGAATTATTGATGAGGACAGTCTGTAGCAAATATAGCTCCTTTAAATAAAACTTGAGGTTGGGGTGGTGGTAAAATTATTCATTATGTTATAAGAAAAACTGCAAAGATTTAAGAACTTTGAAATGCCATCGCTAGCTTCCAGAAGGAAAATGTGAAATCCACCTGGGAAATGTTGCTAGATCATATTGAAATTCTTTCCTTCTACATTTTCAGACGTTACACCTTTTGAGCAACTTTCAAATTTCCTACAAATTTCATTACAGACAACATCCAGTGACGATCTAAGCATGAGAGAAACCCATCTGAGGAATTTTGTAAGTCTTGTCAAGGCAATCCTGGTCTCCCTTAACATTCCTCAGATGTTTCACTGGAAATCTCAAATTTCCTTTGATTAAATTTAAGTAAGAAAAAAATTTCCTTACAAAAAATTCTCATTAATAGAGAAGCACAAATTTTATTTCACCACATTCTTGGTAATTTGTTTCCAGGGTTACAAAATGTTTTACCATAGTTGAAATGATGAGGGCAAAATGGGCCTAATCATAACACTATTATTATCAAGAAGCCATCTGTCTTATAAAAATTAGAGAAGTTCATCATGCACAGTATGCATCAGAAACTCACACCAGAAGAGCTGCCCTGATGGCAAAAGATTCAGCATTCTGTCCCCAACAGTGGCCAGGCTATCCCCAGAATCTGATACTCAGAATTATATTACTGTATGAAAAATCCATTCAGTTGTCATAGTTATTAGCTGTTTATAGAACTATTCTACAATAATTTGTTTACCTATGTTAGTGAAACCTCACAAAATCTTTTTGCGGTAAGAGAATTATGCATTTGTTGGACTAGCACTTCCTTTTGCATGATCATAACGTACTGCCAATCACTTTTGGTGGATATGACTCTGAACACCTTCATGTTCATGGTCATACAAAGAACAATATACGAGGTGCAAGTGTTCGTGCGTGCATATAGTGCTTATTTTATCTTAGAAATACAGTACATAACGTGCAGTGCATTATGTACAGTATACAGTACAGTACAAAATAATATGTCCGTGATGGATGGATTGTACATGGGCAGTCCACTCCTCAACTGCCCAGCTCCTGTAGGAGCAGTGGGGCCAAAATGGCTATTGCAGGAAGCTCCTCGGGAGAAAGGGATGTCCATCCCCTTCCCCTAGGGAAAGCCCTGCTGCTTAGAATGGGGTTCCTCGGCTCACAGCTCACTAAACTCTGTTTTGCTGTAAGAGGCTGCAGTGAGGAGATGGAGGGAGGGACGTGCCTGTGCAGGTAGTTCAATCAGCTGTGCCAGTGGGGCATGTTCTGCATTCTGCAGTGCAATAGTGGGGTATTAACCTGGTATGTATCCACCTTCGCCGGAGCCCAGGTCTACCCAGACCTGGGCTCCAGTGAAGGTGGATACATACCGGGTTAATACCCAGTAGTGGTCACAGAGGCCTCCTCAAATTATGGTAGTGTTTGTTCCTTCACCTCAGAGCTGCACTGCCCTTATCCCGGTGCTGGAAAACTTGTTACGATTGTGCCCAATGTGTTTGGCTGAGTGTGATTTAACACCGGGTCCAACACTGTATCAGACCAGCCTTGGATGTATTGTGTATTGCAAGGGACAAGGCCAGTCCATCCACGAGGCCAGTTGAAGCGGTTGATTCAGGCGGCAGATTGGGGGAGGTTGCCCATCTCTGTCTGCCTTCTTGTCTCTGCTGTTCCTTATTCTCTCCCCTGGATTGGAAAGGAAGTGAGGAACAGAGAAGAAGAAGAAATGTGGAGGGAAGAGAGTGGTGAGTGAGATCAGCAGGCGCCAAACCCCAGCCTCTGGGCCGGATCCAATGCCTGACAAAAGCCTTTGCTGTTGTGCGTGGCACTTACCAAGCCAACCGTGGCGGTTCTCACAAACCCTGTTGTGCACAACACTTACCGTTCCAGGCTGCTGCCTCTTGCCTCCCAAGCTTACCTGCTCACGAAATTATGCTGGGCAGCTGCTTCCACTGTACGTTGCCTCAGCAAGCTCTGTGCCTGATTTCTGTGTGGAAGAGGCTCCCTGGTATGAGAAGATAGGCCTGGAAGATAACAGGCAGCAGCCTGGAACGGTAAGTGTTGTGCACAACAGGGAACACTTTTTCAGACCCACAGTCCCATGGTTTGGAGACTGTTGAGGCCGCACTGGAAAGTAGGAGGAGCAGTGGCTGGCGTATCATCAGGTCAGAAGGAAGCAGCATTTGGCACGCTACCTCATCTGTCAGGAAGTCTTAGGCCTGCCCTGACGTGGCAGATGGCACTGTGGTTCTAGTAGTTTTGTTTTCAACACTGAAAGAGAATTCTCTCCCTTTGACCGTTATTTATTGTGACAGTCACATTTAAGCATACCTAGGAAGCATCTCCATGCCTTTTTTCTTCCCTTAGCTGGGATTTGTTGTAACATTGGTAAAGAAGCGAGCATTAGGGCGCAATACTAACCTGGAGTTAGGCTGGCACAAGCACAGGAGTGTTGCAAACACACCATAAAGCCGTTCAGAGCATTCTTGGAGTCCGTGCACCAGCCTCCCTGACTCCAAGAGTGTTGCAAAAGTGCTTTATGTTGCATAAGTTCAAACTGTGAACACTCACAAAAGGAATATAGCAAGAGGAAGGTCTGCAGCTTCCAGGATGGCTGTTCCCAGCTTTCCACAACCTACCTGACATCAGGTCATGAGCCACCGAGTGGGTCCCAACAGTGGGTGAAACACTAGTTTGAAAAAACACTGGCTTAATCACAAAGCCAGTTCACCTGCTAAAACGTCACGCCCTTTGGACTGCAATCCCATACACCCTTTCGTAGGAGCAGGTCCCACATGATACAATAGGGCTTCTTTCTGAGTAGACATGCTTAGGAGTGCACTGTTGAAGAATTGGCAAAATCTACTTTTTCATGCCTGACATGCTCCCTTTAACACTACAGGCCCATTCAACAATATATAGTTGACCTTATCTCAGCATTGTCCCAATTTTCTCTCATGATGCACAGGTGGTACCTTTTGAAGAAAAAAGGTTGCCTACATTTTTGAAGAGTGAGCTCCTTTTTCTATTAATAAGCAAAATACTCTTGGATTATTTTGAAGCCATTAGGTTTTGTTTTAAACTTATCATAAGTTTTCTTCAATAAAAGTACCAGTATGTCTTTAGACATTCACAGCCCTCATTGTTCCTTACTTCTGTCTTGAAATAAGTTTTATGTTAGTGAAAATTGATAGATGATAAAGACTAGTGGCTGAACTCTGGTCACATACGTAACATAAGGAAAGGGAGGATAGGCTTCTTATGAAGAAGCTAATAACTGAGAACTGTACAGAAGCAGTCTTCTGGTTTTTGACTACTTGTGTTGGCAAGAATGGTTCACAATTTTGCAAATTCTAACAACTTGTACATGCAGTACATCACCCTGGAATTTGATTGAGCTACCTGCTTACTTTAACTTAGGGGTAAACTTGTCTTGCGCAAAACCCCATTTCATGTCCACCAGGTAAAATTAAAATAAATTTTAATTATGGAGCTATGACTCTATAACCAAAATATATATTTGTGGTTATCTGTGTCTTAAGCTATATTCAGCTTGTTGAATTGCAAAACATGCAAGTTCGCACTAAACAATTTTTCACAATAAGACATATGTTAACTGTATTTCTTGTAATGTTTTTTAATGACGTTTAGAACTTCTGCACATTAAAATAAGCTTTATCTTTAGTAGGTGGCTTCCATTTCACTCTCCAGTTCTGTTCAGCTCTTCACCATGCCAGAAATAAAGACAGGCTGGAGGCAAGAGCAGTATGAAAACAAAATAGGCAGTGCCAGGTGGTAGAGATAGTGTAGTAGAATTGGCAAAGTGTTATCTGGTGCTTTTTCCTGAATCAAGAGGTTTTTGTGCTAGGGTTTTTTTTGTGTGTGTATGCACATAAATGAAAATGTCAGCGGGAAACTAAATTCAGCTCTCTTGACTTACTACTATTTGTTCTTGCAGCTATCATTTAGATCTTCAGTCCTTAAGAGCAATAATTTTTCAGTGTTTTTACGTAAGTGTTATAGTTTTAAAATACAGCACTTAGATTAAAGATGCTGCACTTCAGCAGCAGCCTTTTCAAGACTATGAACCTTGAATTGAATTGAGACTACGGGCCTTGAGTCATTTAATGTTGTTGTTGTTGTTTGCCTGTAAACCTGTTATTTACTTTGTGAACTTTTTGTTGAAAAGTGGTATATAAATACTGTTTTTTATTTGTTTGTTTGTTTGTTTGATTGATTGATTGATTGACTCACAACTTAAGGCTATGACTTAGCCCAGTGACCTACCATGGCCTGAATGTGCCTTAAAATCTTGGAACCGTCTCCAGGCACAAAAATGAGAGGGATATGGAACATCGTCTCCTGTGATTGGCAGGCAGTACAAAACCACTGGATCAGTTTAATTTTTGATCTAAAAATAAAATGCCTTACCTTCTACTCATTGCTAGGTCATCAGAGCTGCACTGTTTGCTTGCTGTATGCGAGAATCTACTTCTGGGACTTAGAAGTGAAACAAATTCATCTCAAAAAGGACATAGTGGAACTGGAAAAAGGTGCAGAAGAGAGTGATGAAAATGATTCGTTCGAGGCGCACGGGATATTGGGTCTGCCCCGGTTGGAAGTTTACCTGTCAATCCTGTCTCCTGAGCTCCAACTTCTCCAACTGAGCTCCAATTTGGCTCAATAAGGGTCAGAGTCGGGGGCAGGGGGTTGCTCCATCCTAGTCCTGCTCCCCTGAAGGGTCTTTTTGGTAAGGACAGGCTGAGAGTAAACAGCAGCCACCTGCCTAATCCCTTCTGCCTCTCATCACCAGCCATAGGGGTTTTTAAGAAGTATGCCCTGCCCTCCTTTCTCCTCGACGGCCCCACCTAAGTTGACCTGTCAGCCACAGGGCCCAATCTGCATACTCTCCCACAGGCAAGGCCCCCTAAGGCTCCCAGCTCCCCCCTCCAGCCATGATTATTGGACTGGGGCACCTTCTATAAGGAAAGTCTGGAGCATCTGGGGCTCTTCAGTCTAGAAAAAAAGGCACCTGAGGGGTGACATAACTGAGATGTACAAAATCACGCATGGGATCGATAGAATGGATAGAGGGATGTTCTTTTTCCACTCTTACAACACCAGAACTAGGGGACATCCACTAAAATTACGTGTGGAGAGAATTAGAAAGGATAAAAGGAAATACTTTTTTTACCCAGTGGGTAATTAATCTGTGGAACTCCTTGCCACAGGAGGTGGTGATGGCATCTGGCCTAGGCCATGATGGATGGTGCAACCTCCTTACATTAGAAGTAGGCTACTTCAGAATGCCAGGTGCAAGGGAGTGGCCACAGGATGCAAACATCTTGTTGTCTTGTGTGCTCCCTGGGGCACCTGGCCACTGTGAGATACAGGAAGCTGGACTAGATGGGCCTTTGACCTGATCCAGCAGGGCTCTTCTTATGGTCTTATAAATTGTTGGTGATGTGGTTAATCTGAAGCAATACAGAAGCATATGTTCTGGTTTTACACAGTTATTAAACCTTTTTGGATTGAGATTATTAATCATATCAATGAGATATTAGATCAGCAATTAATGATAGTGGACATGCATATTCTTTTAAACTATTTGCCTATACTATGGAAAATTTTGGAAGGCCAACAAAAATGGATTTTCTGTGCCCTTAATGTTGCTAAAAGAGTTAATACTGAACTGCTACTGGAAATAGGAGTTTACTTAGGAGTATACTGGAAATTCTCTAATTTCCCTCTCTATTTGAATCAGTTGTCTCTAGAAGACAATTTTGTGTAGATAAGTTTATGGATATGTGGAAACACACATACACACATTTCCCCCCTTTTTCTTTTTTAAATTATAATATATATATACAGTATATTGTGTTGATTTTTATTATATCATTAATAAATGCAAAAAGAAAAGGATTCACCTTTCAGTTTTAGGTTTGGGTGCAGTTCAACTGAGACAGAAATTATCAGCAAAAGCAGTTCTACATGACCTTGCATAGTAGCTTCTCTTCCAAAATTATGTCATTGATATTTCTCCAGCCATGAGTATATATAGTACGGGGGGTTGAAAGGAAATTGCTGTAGTCTGGGCACTCAGTATTACCCAAATGTCCCTTCCTGAAGTTATCTTAGCAGCACGGTAGCTTCTGTAACATGTAACCCCTCCATGCTACTCTGATTGTATCAGATTAGGGTACGTGGGAGGGGGATTCTTCTCTGAAAAGTTTTCCCCTTCCAGGATTTGCCAGTTCTGAGGATGGAAAAGACCCATATTATAAACTCCTTCCTCATGGCCTAGATTTTCAAACACCATCAGAAAGCATAGGATGAGACTATGATGCAGTGAATCACAAGCTGCAGAGAATTAAGATATCACTAGCTGGTCCTTACCCGGCGTTGCCCGGGTATTTATTTATCCCAAGTTTCTGTTAGACAGGAAAAGGAATTAATTCTATCTATTGTGTAAAATTGAAGTAATTTTATGTACAGGTAATTAAAAGTATGAGGGACGTGGTGGCGCAGCGGGTTAATCCGCTGCTTCTGGGCTTTCCGACTGGAAGGTTGGGAGTTCAAGACTGCGTGTCAGAGTGAGCTCCCATTGCTTGTCCCAGCTCCTGCCAACCTAGCAGTTCGAAAGCACCTAAATGCAAGTAGATAAATAGGGACCACTTTGGTGGGAAGGTAATGCCATGTGCTATGGCGTATAGTCATGCTGGCCACATGACCACGGAAGCTTGTCCTCGGACAAAACGCCGGCTCTACAGGCTTTGAGACGGAGATGAGCACCGCCCCCTACAGTCGGTCACGACTAGACCATTGGGTTGTAGGGAAACCTTTACCTTTAATTAAAAGTATAAGTACAGTTTAAAAATTATAAAGTGAAATCTTTTACAAATGCACTATAATATTAATTTATCTCAAAACGTGATTATAAACAACATTTTAGTTTCACCTCCAGGAGCAAGAATAAATCAATTGTTGGGTGAACCCACCCTTGAGCAAGCAACATAAAGTTGTCGGTGGGAGAAACATGGCGATCTCAAATCCACTCCGCAGTACTTAATATACTGCCCCTGTGACTTGTTGATCGTGATCGAGAATGCAAGTCTCAGTGGAAATTGCAATCTCTTGAAGTTAAAAGGGAGATCTGTCGGAATGAGTGGTATCCGTGGGATAAAAACTGTTTTACCCTCTCCCTTTCTTGTTAAGATAGTCACTTCAATGACATTACCCAGCATCTTCTTGACTCACAGCCTTGTGCCGTTGCAAAGTTTTGGAGGGTCGAGACTCCGTAGTAAAATAATTGGAGATCCCACTGCAAGTAAAAGACGATGTGGTGGCAATCCAGCCGGATCAAGTAAGTTTAGGAAGTTTGATGGGAAATTGACGACATCATAGGCATCTGCTACGGTATCGATAGTCTTGTATTCAGTGACTATGCCTGGTAACATGGCAAGTATTTGATTGGAGTCCAAGACTGGGGCATAATGATTTCTAAAAATTTCCAGAAGGTTCTACAGAGTTCTATTCGTTCTATTTGACTACACTTGGGCTTAAATGTCATCGGGACTGTCACGGTTCATCTCAGCGACCCCGAAAACTATGGATTTGACACTAATGTCGGTCATTTCAGACATTTTATTTTTCACCCCTTCTCACCCCCCATGCCGATGGGGGCTGAACATGGATTTAATCGGCATCGGGAGTGTCACCGTTCATCTCAGCGACCCCGAAAACTATGGATTCAACACTAATATCAGCTGTTTTCGATTATGTTTACATGTCACCCCCTTCCCACCCTCACCCCTAGGGGTGGTAGGGGTGTCTTACCCCCACAGTATTTCTAGAAGTGGGATGAGTTTTGAAATCTGAAATCAAATGGGGTCCTCTACGCCACCATCAGCGTGCTGTAGACATTCTATTTCCAAGCGCTGTATCTTGCACCCCTTCTCGCCCCCCATGCTGATGGGGGCCGAACGTGGACTTAAATGACATCGGGAGCATCACCGTTCATCTCAGTGACCCTGAAAACTATGGATTCAACACTAATGTCAGCCATTTTCGATTATTTTTACATGTCACCCCCTTCCCACCCCACCCCTAGAGGTGCTAGGGGTGTCTTACCTCCGCAGTATTTCTTTCCAGACTGTAAGGCATATGTGTACCAAGTTTGGTGTATATCGCTCCAGGCATCCAGAGTTATGCTGGAACATACTGTACATACACACATACGCACACACATACATTCAGTTATATATATATATATATATATATATATATATATATATATATATATAT
>JAJKFI010000139.1:974377-1054987 GCA_029204185.1 Lerista edwardsae | reverse complement strand
GTGTGTGTGTGTGTGTGTGTGTGTGTGTGTGTGTGTGTGTGTGTGTGTGATTCATTGAACCAAAAAGTTTATCAATTTTCCTAAAATGAGTAACTTTTCCCAAGAACTTTACAGAAGTCTTCTGGATATTTCTCCACTTATATTCTAAGAACATAAGAACATAAGAAGAGCCATGCTGGATCAGGCCAAGGGCCCATCTAGTCCAGCTTCCTGAATCTCACAGCGGCCCACCCCAGGTGCCCCAGGGAGGCAGGAGACAACAAGATGCTTGCATCCTGTTGCCACTCCCTTACACCCGGTACCTGTAGCCCACCACCTTTGTAAGGAGGTTGCACAATCCATCATTGCCTATAGCCCACAATGGATCTTTCCTCCAGAAATCGGTCTAATCCTCTCTTAAAGACATCAAGACCAGATGCCATCACCACCTCCTGTGGCAAGGAGTTCCACAGATTAACTACCCGCTGGGTAAAAAAGTACTTCCTTTTATCTGTTTTAACTCTCCCAACCCTCAGTTTTAGCGGATGCCCCCTGGTTCTGGTGTTGTGAGAGAGGGAAAAGAACATCCCTCTATCAACTCTATCCCTTCCATGCATAATTTTGTATGTCTCAATCATGTCCCCCCTCAGGCGCCTTTTTTCTAGACTGAAGAGCCCCAAACGCTGCAGTCTTTCTTCATAAGGGAGGTGCCCCAGCCCCGTAATCATTTTTGTCGCTCTCTTCTGCACCTTTTCCAACTCCACTATGTCCTTTTTGAGATGCGGCGACCAGAACTGGACACAATATTCCAGGTGCGGCCTTACCATTGCTTTGTACAATGGCATGATAATATTGGCTGTTTTATTCTCAACCCCTTTTTTAATTACCCCGAGCATGGAATTGGCTTTCTTAATTGCTGCCGCACACTGGGTCGATACCTTCATGGAATTGTCCACCAGCACCCCAAGATCTCTCTCCTGAGCTGTCACAGACAGCTCAGAACCCATTAGCCTATAGGTGAAGTTTTGGTTTTTGGCCCCAATGTGCATCACTTTACATTTGTTTACGTTGAAACGCATCTGCCATTTGGCTGCCCATTCCCCCAACTTGGAGAGATCCTTCTGGAGCTCTTCACAATCCTCTCTGGTTTTCACCACCCGGAAAAGTTTTGTGTCATCTGCAAACTTGGCCACCTCGCTGCTTATCCCTGTCTCTAAGTCATTTATGAATAAGTTGAAAAGCACAGGCCCCAAGACAGATCCCTGGGGCACTCCACTTTTCACCTCTCTCCATTCTGAAAATTGCCCATTTACCCCCACTCTCTGTTTCCTGGCCCTCAACCAATTCTGGATCCATAAGAGGACCTGCCCTCTTATTCCCTGACTGTGAAGTTTCTTCAGCAGCCTTTGGTGGGGGACCGTGTCAAACGCCTTCTGAAAATCCAGGTATATGATATCCACAGGTTCACCCACATCCACGTGCCTGTTGACCTTTTCAAAGAATTCCAAAAGGTTTGT
Organism: Lerista edwardsae; assembly: GCA_029204185.1. Classification (NCBI taxonomy): domain Eukaryota; kingdom Metazoa; phylum Chordata; class Lepidosauria; order Squamata; family Scincidae; genus Lerista; species Lerista edwardsae. Next base: position 1,053,491 of record JAJKFI010000139.1, on the reverse strand, counting down.
GAGGCAAGACTTACCCTTACAGAAGCCATGCTGACTTTCTTTTAGCAGTACTTGTTCCTCTATGTGTTTTAGGATTTTATCTTTGATAAGGCTTTCCACCATCTTACCCGGAACAGACGTTAGGCTGACCGGCCTGTAGTTTCCAGGGTCCCCCCTTCTCCCTTTTTTAAAGATTGGCGTGACATTGGCTATCCTCCAATCCTCTGGCACCGTGGCCGTTTGAAGGGACAAGTTGCATACTCTAGTTAAGAGGTCAGCAACTTCGTTCTTTAGTTCCTTAATAACTCTTGGATGTATACCATCTGGGCCTGGTGACTTATTTATATGTAGTTTATCAATTTGATCTAAAACATCTTCCTTATTCACCATTATCTGCTTTAATTCCTTAGTTAGGAAGGGCTGTTCGGGCTGTGGTATCTGCCCAAGTTCTTCTGCTGTGAAGACGGATGCAAAGAATTCATTTAATTTCTCTGCAATCAACAAGTCCCCTTTTATCTCATCTTTCCCTCCCTCACCATCCAGCGGGCCAACCGCCTCTCTGGCAGGTTTCCTGCTTCTAACATATTTGAAGAAGCTTTTATTATTCCCCTTTATGTTGCTAGCCATGCGTTCCTCAAACGCTTTCTTGGCCTCCCGTATCACCTTCTTACTTGTCTTTTGCCAGAGTTTATGTTCCTTTTTATTCTCCTCACTGGGGCAAGACTTCCATTGACGGAAAGAAGCTTCCTTGCTCTTTACAGCTTCTCAAACTTCGTTTGTCAGCCATGCAGACTCATTCTGTAGACTCAGGGTACCACCAGTGCAGGTGGTACAAGCATACTGCCCACACTGGTGTTGCAAAACATGCCATAAGGCACATGCAGCACAGGCGGTAAGCTCTTACAGCACTGCCAACATCTCACTGCCGGAGATGGCGAAGCAATGCCAGTGAGAGGTAAGGTTACCCCTCGCCAGTGTTTCAGGGATTGTGGGAGGGACAGGAGGGAGTTCATGGGTGGTGGAGAGGCAGAGTGGGGGTGGGACCGACAGCAAGCCTAGCTGCCAATCCCGACCTCCTTTTAGGGCTGTGTGGTCGTACATGGAGGCCCTCGCCTCTGCTCCAGCTAAATAGCCGACGCAGAGGCGAGGGGATTGCTCCCCTGCCCACACCCTTACTGTGGGGAAAGGGGACAAAAGTCCTCTTCTCCCATTTGGCAACCGCTGCTCACATGGGTGGCCGGGCAGTTCTGGATTGGGCTGCCTAGCCAAATGATTAGTTATAAAGTAAAACAATTCCCCAAATTCTTTTACGTTGACCAAAAGCTTCCTGAATCTCTTTGGCCTGAAAGCGGCTGTTATATCTGAATGCAATTTAGGCTGCTAGAAATGTACTAATTTCCTGTGTTACTTTGAAAAAGTTAGTTCTGTTGTTAAAGCTACAAAAGAGGCAGCAAATATATGGAAATTCAGATAGATTCATTTCAGAATATATCAAAGTAATTAAGATATAATTCAGATATATCGAAGTAATTCAGAAATTCAGATATATCGAAGTAGGTGCAATTCTTTTTGTACTGAAACTATCTCATTGAAGCAGACCAACAAGATGTGTTTTATATCTTGAGTTCATCTCTCCCTAATTAGTAGTGTTAAATGAACCATTCAACCCCATGGTTCCCGCACCCCCCCTTGGGAATTTTCCAGCTGTTTTGCTCTCCTGTTGTAATTGAAATCAAACTTGTTCCAACCTGTAATTGATAGTGAATTCAACCATTTTATGTTTGCCATGAGACAGCTGAGTGTTGTAAGAATGCAGAACAGTGTAGGTACAAAGGGATATCCTAATACCATGAAAAGAAATGTGATTTTGTGTCAGTTTTTGGATGTGTAATCAAGTAACTTATACACATATAAAATGAGATATGACTGCACATGTATACAGTCATACAAAACCAATAAGCCAGCTTTTCAGGCTGGGTTGCAACACTCCAGCCAGAAAAGCCTTGCTCCTGGTCCCTTAAGGGGAGGGAGGGGAGAAGGCAGCAATGTGGCGTAAAGGACATTTTTTAGTACTTACCCTGTCTGGGTTCCGCGCCAGGGATGGAGCCCGGACTCACCGCTCACTCACCTGAGGTTGGGCGGCCAGCTTCCCCAACACGGGCCTTGCCGGGTTCGGCCACCGAGGGACCAGATCCGACCTGGCGCAGCAGGTGCAGGGCAAGGCGCAGCACCGGCATGACTCTGGTCGCCTGCCCCGCCCTCCAGAGGCGCCGCTCCGAACGTGGCGAGGGCCAGTGGTGTGCAGACGCTGCTGGGTGTGTCGCCGACAGCCAGGCCCCAGTCACTGGCGGGGGAGGCGAAGAATGGCGTATGTAGATTTTTAAAAGTTGGAATCTGTTCTTCTAAAGGGAAAAGAGCCTCTGGTCACTTCCCCCTCCCCCAAACTAACATTAACAGATGTATGGTCCATCCTAATAGTCCTTTGCAGCAGCATAAAACCATATATTGCAGTATACATGCCTTTGAAACAGCATGACACCAGTGAACATTTCAGGGATGCTGCCACAAACACTGTCACACACACAAAAGAAAAAAAAAACATTTGCGGTAGCATCCCTGAAATGGTGTCATGCTGTTTCAACATCATAAAGGCATACTGCTACAGAGGGCATTAGGAAGCGGCACCAGCAACGTGCAGGACAAGGGGAGGTTTTCCCCTTGCACCCACGTAAGCTCTACTCGCCCCTATGGTCTGCTCGGATCTACGCCTGCTGTTTTGCAGGCGCAGAGGAACGTGGACAGGAGCAGCCTGAATCAGGGCCGCTTTAGGATACGGCACTATGGCTGTCTTGCGTCACAACCTCCGTCTCTGCCCACTGCAATGCCCAGTTATGCCTCTGGAACGCCCTTGTGGAGGCCCTGTGCTGACCAAGCAACACCGACGTTTGACTGGGGCAAGGCCGATGTTGCTGACGGTTACACCGGCGCCTAAACTGCTTGTGCCAATCCAGTGCCATTGCGCCAATGCGGACGTGCTTGATGGCACGTTTGTGACAGCGTTTGGCTGGCGCAAGAGCTTAGCGCCAGCTCAGTGGGGGTATAGGATTGTGCTCTGAGCAATGGTGTCATCTAAATGATTTAAGAACAGGTATTCACTTTTGATTGGCATGTGTCGGGACCCGCCCACCGGAAGTGACGTCATAAGCCGGAAGTGATGTCGTGGCAGGAAGGGACATGAAAAAAGCCCTTTTTGAGGCCTCAGACAATTTTAAACTGACCCAACAGTTGCAACGGTATTCCACAGCACCCCCAGAACATGTTAAGGAGGCCTGGCATCATGTTAAAGTGACCAAACAGTTCCAAAACCTCAGAGCAGTTCATTTTTTAATGGCAAGGCAAGGCAAGGCAAGGCTCCGCTCGCTGCCTGCCTGGCTCTGAGAACATGCAGGCAACTCAACGTGCAGGAAATTCAAACGTGCAGGAAATTCAAACGTTGCAGGGGGAGGAGTTGAAGAGTGGGCGGGCAAATGGGCGGGGCCAGCCATAATCCTAGGAACCGGTACTCGCGTACCCCCGTGTACCCCCTGCATGACATCACTGGCTCTGAGGCAATGGAGGGGCAGAACAGAGTGTTTCTGGGCAGGGGGGAGGATTGGAAGTGGAAGGAAGGAATGTTCCTGGCAACAGTGACTTGGGCCAGAACCTAACCCTGTTCTTCTCCCCGTCCCTCTCCCTTATTCACCCTGGACCTGGCTGGCACAAACCTGAGGGAGACCCACTGGGGCAGTGGAGGCTTGTCCCAGGTTAAGAGAACAAATATTACCTTACCTTGAGGAGACCTCAACAACTGCCTGTTGCAGGATTCGCTGCATGCTCCATTGGCACGGCTCAGTAGGGTTTTTTAGGTAGGATTGGGCTATTCTATTAAATTGGTATTTTGATTGGTATCAGCTTAATATCTGACATCTCAGCTTTAGAGCTTTCATCAACAGGGGAAAAAGAGTCAATGTTTTAAAAGAACTTTTTCCTATCTTTGATTTCTATCAGCAATAAAATATGTACATACTTAATACATTCTAATATTATATTCTTAAAGGCCTAGATTATTTGTAGTCCTAATCCTTTTTTTAAAAGAGAGAGCAGAAGATACAGATCAGAGATGTCAGACTGTCAGTGTCATATCACTAAAGTGTTGTATGCTCTTACATTTGTGCTTGAAAAGAACTCTCTGCACTGATCCCTTCCAAATCAGCTTGTCAGATACTGGCAAAAGCTCAGGGTGGTAAATCTAAACTTTTTGCTTCGTATGCCCTTGGGGCATAATTCAGGAAGTTAACTGCCATTAAAAGGCATACTTCCTTTGCCTTTTCTTGTCCCCAGAGTCAGAGGACTGGATGACCCATCAAAATTGCATGTGCATGCTAGGTTTGCCGAGTTGTTCCCCAAAGGCAAAATAGTCTCCTTTCCTATAGGTAAATGGATAGATTGAAAACACCACTAAATCTTGCATTCACTTCCACAAGGGGAATTGATTAGACTACTCTTAATAGTATGAGACAACCTGTTGTGATCTTGAAGACATTGAAAACAACAAAAACCATAACCTACTTACTGACAAAATCAGCTAACAGCCCAATCCTTTTGAGGATTGCTGGCCATATAATAGCACATTGCGATAGTGGAAGGCATGTCTGCTGTTGCAATGGCTGCTGACAGTACATTGTGGTTATTATTGGCTATTTTATGTGCATTACTGCAATAGGCAGTGCTGCTGCAACAACAACACCATGCCTGCAGGAGCAGGTAAAACAGTGGTGTGTGTGTGTGGAGAAGGTGGAACTGGGCAGGGAGGGAGAGGAACGGGGATGGAGTGTGGCTGGAGTGGTGGTAGATCCAATAGCAGTGGCGCGTGCCAGATCCAATTCCCTTTCTTCTTCCCATCCCTTCTCAGATTTGCTACAACTCCAGAGTGTGGAGTCAGAAGCTACAGAAGGGTAGGGTATTCCCTCTGCAGGCTCCTGATTCGCTGTCCCTGCTGGATACAGCATACACCTTGTGTTTGTATTGGCTATATCACTTCCCTCCACACATACAGCTACAATATTAAAGCTACTACTATTGGCTGAGGCGCTACCAAAAGTTTACATTTGCAAGACTAACTGTCTTATCTATCACCCATTGATGGAAATTGTGGTATCAACCTTGTTTTACTATGGAGAATCCATTGTTGAAGTGATTTGATCATAAAATGAACCCTCCGTAAAGCTGAGTCTACCCTATTGAATGTTTAAATATATACAATATGTTCCCAAAGAGAGAATAAACAGATTAGAAAATATACATGTCTGCATGCATGAACAGGGCTGGCGTTAAGTCAGTGTAGCCTGTGTCATCACATTAGGTCCCATGCTTCGGGGGGACCACACGGGTGCAGTAAGCATATTGCTTTTACCCAGGACCTTTGTGGGCTATAATCCAATGGGGTGAGTGGAGCAGCTGCTCATTGGGCCATTCCCATCTGGCCCTGCCTCCAAATGGTCCAAAATGGGCCTCCCAGAAGCAGTTAGTGGTAACATCATGTCACTACTGACTATTTCTGGGTCTAACTTTGCGTGGGGCACAGGTGCTTTTCTCATCATGGCTGTATGGTGAGTGCGACTGTGGAGAATATGGGGGCCCAATCAGGAGGACGCAGCACCCCAAAATGTAGGACATTACAAAATAAAAGCTAAAAACACTCATATAGATTTATTTTGGGATGTCTTGTCCTCCTTTAATCCAACCCAATGAAGGAAGGAACAAAGGGCAAACGTACAAGCAAATAATGCAGGCAGCTCCTCTTGACCCTGCGTCTGTCTTTAGAAACTTATCCAAGACCGATGGTTGAAATGTAGGACGTGTCCTGGAAAAAGAGATCATCTGGCCACCCTGGGCCCAACGAGAATGCCCCACATTGCGGCCCGCCACTCTTAAGATGCTACAGAACAAACAGAATCACTTTGAGAAAAATCCTGTGCATATTTAGTCAAAAGTAGGTCCCATTGATTTTCAGTGAGTCTTACTTCTCAGGTTAGGTTGCATTGACTGCAGCTTCCAACTGCATCCCATACACACCTGTAAGTTCCAGTAAACTCAGTGGAGCTTCCTTCTATGTAGACCCACATAGGATTTCACTTCCAGAAACCTGTATTACATTAAAGAACCAAAAAAGTCATACCACATGGTTTGAAAAAAAAAGGCAAGCGAATTTAAATATCTGCCTGCAGGCTGGCAGTGATGTAGACTGGCAGTCCCCCCACTAGAAGGAATTCTCTCTGGCCTAGCTTCTGATTACTTGGAGCCAGGTCTCATAAGATGATTTCAGCATAAGGATCAATTTTAGCATAAGGATTTCAGCAGAAGGATCAATTTTAACTATGTCTTGTAAAAGAGAGATAGAAGGAACAAGAGAGCAGTAAGGGACCACATTTCTTCCTCAACAACAGGTGCGAATGCCTCGACAATTCTTGCAGCTTCATGACGTTTTATTTCTGTGCTGCAGTCAGTATAAAATAATCATAAGCCAAGCATGCACAGATGCTCATTTCCTTCAAAATTTGTCTCCCTCAATGAGCATCCAGCTCTCTTTCATATATGAATCAGTGCCATCTCATACCATTCATTACTGCAACAGATAATCAACACTTTTGCCTATTATCAACAAAATTTACTACTTCATGTCATTAAAACAGAAACATCCAAATCATTTCAAACTGTAAGGATTAAGAAGCCATTCACCGCCCACCACCCCTCAGCATCCTTCAGAGATGAGACTATGACTCAGACACAGACAGACAGACAGAACTTTATTGGCATTAAGCAACAATCAACAAACAAGTAACATACAGCAACAAAACATACACACAACAAACAAAAGACGATTAAGTAAACTCAAGATTATTGGTAAGACTAATTAAAATTTACCTTCCTTGCTTACCATGTAACTAAGTAACAGCACAATCCTATAGACCGCGCAGCATCTATAAACGCTGTGCGCATAGTGCTGACGCGGGGGCGCTAATCTGCACTCCGCGTCAGCACTCGAGCAACAGGACCTGCGCTGCAGGCACTGCTGGCCCTGCTGCACCTGCGCTGAGCCTCTCTCTTGCTGACCGAAGCCGGTTGGTGCGAGGGAGGCTCCATGCCTAGGCAGCACGGGGATTGGAGGGAGGGAGGGAGGGAGGGAGGGAGGCAGGGGTCGGGACTTGGTAGGGACTTGGGCTGGCTTGGGAGGTGGCCATACCTCAGGCTACACGGTCTCCTCGGATCTGCACCCGCTCTTTAGAGGGCGCAGATCCAAGGAGCACATAGGGGAGGCTCCAGCCTCACCTATACTGCGCTAGGATATGGCTTTGGCCGGCCGGCCTCACCATTCCAGTGCAGTATAGGATTGCGCCGTCAGTAATACTAGAATAAAAACTATAAAGTTTAGGGGAGAGAGTGAATAGTGTTTTGTGCCGTTGGATAACTGCCTAACAAAATTCTGGCGTTCCGAGGATAGTATTAACCAGAAACAGATCATTTGGATTCTGTGAATGGGGCTCTAATACAGGGATAGGGATACAGATTAGTTTGCCGAAAGTCCTTAATAGATAGGGCAGTGTAAAAGAACATGTGGCAGATTCTCAATGGCTCCTTTGTTGCATATACATACATCCTCTTTGCCACCTACTACAGAATTATTAAAGTGGGCTTTTAAAACATTAGAAGGTAAAACGTTGCACCTTGCTATCGTAAAGGCCCATCGTGCCTGTGGATTCTCAATTAAATATAAGTACCTCGGCCTACAAGCAAAGATTAGTGATAATTGTAAATGCAAAGGTGAGCATACTTTTGATGCCTTGGCGAATAATTTCTGCTTCTGGATGTCAAATAACCTGGTCAGAATAATGTTAGATGTGCTGGGTAAAGATTCAGCACCAAGAATATCTGCAGAGAGGCCCATAGATTGTACTTTGTGGAGGAACAGAGTTAATCCCTCTGGTTGCACAGTGTCTGAGATGATAGCTTTGAGTAGGGGTGCGTGTTCAGCTAAATAACATACCTGGAGCCAGTATTTAAGAAACCTGGCCCAGGCTAAGGTCTTAAACCGTGTTTGTCTTGTCTGCAAACACTGAGGCTGCAAGCCCATCCATACTCTGAGCGCCGTTAATTATAACAGGACTTACTTCTGAGTAGACAGGCATAGGATTGGGCTCAAAGTCACATATGAGACACAGTGCGGCAGCCCCATAATTTTATATAGAAAATTTGATTGGGCTCTCTCTGCCTCCATATTCAATGCTGGTAGCCAAATATGTATGCGAAATAAAAGTTGGGAGAAAAGTTGCATTAAATATGACCCATATCTTTATCGAAAGTGATCATTGTCAGTTTAACCCTATAATTGCATGTGAGACCTGAAGCAACAGTCAAGGCCCACTAATGACTGCACAGTTTGTGTGATAAGTCGATCCAACTTTGCTGCTATTCAGGCCTATATTAGATGGCAGGTCATGCAGCTTTCAGGAAAGGTAGCACTGCCAGGCCCTTGTTGTGGACAGAACAGGGAGGAAAGATGAAAAGGCCTGTAGCCGTTCCAGAAGCCAGAGTGATGTACAGTGGGTGGATGAACTTGCAGAATTTAAAGAATCCAGAGCAGCTCAATATCAATCAAACAATCTGTGTTATATACCGTTTTCAACAAAAAGTTCACCAAGTGATTTACAGGCAAAAAAATAATAAAAAAGTTAAATAGCTCCCGGTCCAAAAAAGGGCTCACTTATAATATATAATTATATATAAATTAATTATATATAATGATATATAAAAACTATATAATGTCTATATATCTCATTGACTGGGTGAAGGACATAGGTCCTTCTTACATGAGTATGACTCTAAGTAGTGTGATGTCCTGGGAAAGGAATATGTCAGTTGCCCCCCCCCCCCACATGGTTCCTTTATCTAGGAATTGCAAGAGCAGCTCAAAAGATGCACTTCCAGATTTTCCAGCATGGGTATATTCCTCAAGTGGCTGAATGAGATATATACAGATGTTGGGAGACCTGGAATATGAATATAAATTATAAAGTTAATATCTTTGTTAAATCTATATGGAGCAGAAACTGAGACAAAAACTTTTGTGATTTGCCTTGTAGGTTGCTTGATGCTTTTTCAAAATCAATTCCCCCTCTTCCTGTCCAAGTCAATTTTGCCCTCTGTTCCCCTCCTCCTTCTACTTCTACCCAAATTCTAAGCACATTGACAGCGCAATCCTAGCATGCCCCTTGCGTTGACGCTATGTCATAGCGTTGACGCAAGGGGCGGAGCGCCGATGTGGGAGCGCCGAGCAGCACCCCCGCTTCAGCACTCCATCTCTGAAGCCGATGCTACTGACAGCATCGGCTTCAGAGCGCCAACGGAGAGCCTCCTTTGCGCTGACCGAAGACGGTTGGTGCAAGGGATTCTGTGTCCTGTTTCGGGACAGGGATTGGTGGGAGGGAGGGAGGCGGGACTTGGGCAGGACGTGGACGGGTTTGGGAGGTGGCTGTACGGCCTCATCCTAAGCCCGTCAGTGAGGCCGCATGGCCCCTGCAGATCTGCGCCCGCTCTTTAGCGGGCGCAGATCCGAGGAGCACATAGGCGGGCTGGAGCCTCCCCTATGGTAAGGGAGTGCACGCTCCTTTGCCATGGGGGAGGCTCCAGCCTGTCCTAAGCAGCATCGGATATGGCACTGGCCCGTTGGCCTCGCCAGTCCGGTACTGCTTAGGATTGCACCCTGATTCTCTGTGTATGTATTATTATTTCTTGGCTCTCAACACAGTGTCAGATATATGATGTGGCCCTTGTGCTGAAAAGTTTGGAGACCCCTATATTAAGCTGTTGGAGAAGCATATTTTAGTTGTGTGAATTCAACTATGTGTGCTTTGGCGGAGGGAGGGAGGGAGGGAGGGAGAGCTACAGTTGAAATAGTACAAGCCATTTACTAAATACACGCCCAGGAATGAGCCTGAAATCAGAGAATGAAGCTGCTGTTCCCTTAGTTGGTCTCAGTTCCCACCAGCCTCTCATATTTTTGAAGAGACAGTACATACTTTTCAGATGAAATGAATTGTCACGGTAATTTTGAGTATACATGATTTTAGCTTTCTCCTTACACTTGGACGAGTCCCAGCCTTCTGTATAGGGTTTCTCAGATCCGCACCAGCTGTGTAGCTGGTGCAAATCCAGGAAGGCCAAAATAACACTGAGCAGGGTGGTGGTGGATTAGGATACAGTGGAGACGTGCTCTGCCTGTCCACCCCTTCCTAGACCTGTTCTGCCCCCGTTCTGCCTTCCCCCTGCCTCCAAAATGCCTTCCTACCACCCTCCTCACATCCCCACTCCACCCAGCATGAACTTAACTATACCAGCCAGCACGGGTTCCGGATATGGTGCTACAGAGCCTAAATCACCGCCGATTTAGGATAGCACTGTTAATATGTTAACACTGACCTCCACCGCTGAGGGAGAGTTTGTGTTTGCTTAGAGCTTTGTGGCTTGCTCTCTGTTACTAGATCTTCCTTTTTTCCATGTGGTGTTGTGTTCTGCTTGTGTAGCAATGGTTGCAGTTCTCTCTTTGTTCCAGTAAAGAGCTTTAAAAAGTCAGTTTGATATGTGTGAGGCTGCCTTTATCCCTCAGCTCTGCTAACAAATGGTGTGATTTATCTGTCAAATGCAACAGAGGAATAACATTTTTCCTGCTCTGTTTTAAATGTATAAGGATGTACAAAATGTCTGTTTTGTAAAAGTATATCTATTTTGCCCAGCACCCCCATATTATGTCATATATGTCATTTGGTGATTTATGGGTGCAGGGAGCAGTCACAGCAAGGACTAACAGTCAGTGAACTTTAAAGGAGGAGAAGAGGGGGGAAAAGGAGATTTATGCCCTGAAGTGTTTCATCAGTGCTCCATTATAACAATCAAACTTTTGTCACCAGCTGCACTTACCACCCTGTTTGTGCCAAGCTTCAATATTTGTTACAAAGAGTTGCCTTGTTAAGACTGGACTGGCACTAGTTCATTCCCTCTTTAACTCCTTAAGAACCTCAGAATATACATTATCCATGCATACGTAAGGCCGGACATGAGAGGTCGAAAGATAAACTTTGCATCCATTTTACTGTATGTTAGTGTATTCCAGAAGAAAAGGGAGTTGACCATCATTCAGCTGCCTGATCTTTGGGTCTTTGTGTTATCTAGATCAGCATTATATATTTTGAAATGTATTGGCTTTCCACAGTTTCAGATTGGGAGATTCCTGTCATACTCCACTGTGGATGACAAAAAATACAGAGCCCAACTTGCTACAACAGTTCTACCTGAACATATGCACCTATGAATTAGGCAAGGATACATCATGATGGTGCAGTGCATAATTTGTAAGAAAAGAGAGGCTGTCAAGTTTGTCTGGTAACAATTTCCCCTGATTTACAATTTCTGCCCTGATGTATGAAAACTTACTACAGTTACTCACAGTGTAATCCAACTGCTGATGCAGCCTTGACCAAGCGGCACCCCTGCATTGGCGCTAATGCACCAGGTGCTGCCTGCAGCGCCGGCCTTGGTGTGCCCATGCTGCGCGTCCTCTGCACTAGCCTAAGCTGGAGTGCCAAGGAGGGAGGGAGGGAGGGAGTGGGCAGGCAGGGGATGGCGTTTCTGGGTGGGTGGTGGATGTGCGGGTGTGCTGGCCTGGGAGAGGGCGGGCCGGGTGGCCCTGATTTCGGCTGTATGGCCTTCTCATGGCCTGCTGTTTAGCAGGCGCAGATCCAAGGAGTCCATAGGGGAGGCTAGCTCCTCCCCACATGCAAGGCTCACAAATGTGCCCGTGCGCCGGGGAGGCTCCAGCTCCCTTACACTGCTCTGGATATGGCACAGGCCCGTCGGCCTCCCCATTCCAGCGTAGTACAGGATTGTGCTTTCAGTGCTGAGAAGCAAGCACTCTGCACTCACTATTCTTTTTATCCCTTTCAAGGCTGAGCTCTAGAATTAGAAACAGATGCCAGGGCTAAGCCCTGTGTGTGTGTGTATTAATGTGTGATGGTGCCAAACAAATGAATCAAGCAAGCAAACATTGAGAAAGGACTCTGTATCATCTTACAAGAACAGGTTTAGATGATTACAGCTCAACAGGGCCTCCTGTCTGGCTCTAGAATGCTGTGTGATCTACACCCACTCTCTGGGACAGCGGCTGCATCTTGTTTATTCTTGCTGAGGACCAGTAAACACCATAGCCATGTCAAAATGCTGGTGAATGGCTCTGAATTTATTTGGCTTAAAAACACACACACACATACCTAATCCCCCCTTGCCTTCCCCATCTCCAATCTAGTACTAGATTGGATTCACATCATATGCTTAAAGCTGTTGAAAGCTGCCAAGGGCATACACCAGCAATTCATTTTTACACTTTTCAATTTACAGAACCAGCTTTCAGTCTTGCTTCTTTTTTTTTCTTTCTTCTTTTAATTTGGTGCTTTAGATGAAATCCTATTTGGGAAGATCAATGAGAGGTTAACCAAAGCCTAGACAGTTGTACTGGTAAAAAGTCGACAGCTTTGATTTGATATCAAATTGACATCTTTCTTTCTTTCTTTCTTTCTTTCTTTCTTTCTTTCTTTCTTTCTTTCGCAATTTTGTTTTCTGTTGCTCTTGTTTCCCTGTCTGTAGTCAGATCACATAGATACTCAATACTGCCTGAAAAGATTATTAGTATGCTTATCCTTGCATCAGAAATTACCATGCATTATCATTTTACAATCCCACAAATAACAGAGAAGGAGAAGGGGGGCCTCTGAAAAGGATATTAAGAACAGTTGAATTTCTGAAAACACTTTGACTTTCTCAATAAGGTACCCGTTCCTCTGATACCCTTTACTGCCCCCAATTTAAATTGAATAAGCGATTAAATCATGCCATTGTTGGAATGTAAAAGGCCACAGATGTATTTATATACCACCAAGCAACACAAACAAAAATTGATCAGAGCACTTCCTGCATATGAAATGAACCCATGCTGAATAAGGACGCTCACTCAGCCATTTTAAGTGTCGGAGGCATTGTTCTCCACTGCTGTTCAATAACAAATAAGCCACCAAAATTAAAGGAGGATGACAAGGTTTAACTTGTCCTCTTTATATTTTTTCCATCATCAAAACATTTTCAAGTCTCATTCCAAGAAAATGCTTAGCATGTAATGTTGCTTCCCTGCTATCGTACCTTTTCGTTTGAATTGTCTTGCAGTGGCAGGAAGTTGTTCTTCTTAGCATTATTAAAGCAGTCAAAATCAGAAACAGGGCAAATATGTGCTCTATTTGATGTGCGTAATGAATAGCTTCATTATTTATTGAACTCTCACCCCTCCTTGCACCAATTTCAAAACACCCAGCTTACAGTGCCCCACCTGCCCCAGTACCTCACCTACTCCAGGCCCTCCAGATGGGATTGGAGCTGTGTTTTAGTCATGTACAGAAAGTTTTCTGAGGCCCTTCAGAGATGGTTCAGGGAAGGAAAAAAGGATAGAACCTTGGCATGCACAGCTGCTGCTAAGACCCTTCCACCCCTGAACCGCCCCTGGTCAGGCCCACTCCCTGCCTCGAACTCCCCTGGTGCCAACTTACCTATTATAGCATCGTGTTTGCAAACTATTGTCATGCATGTAGGACCTCCAGCCATTTTTGCACCAGCGACACCCACACACATGACAGTGGTGTGGCTTTTGTGCCATTGGTCTGGTACTTATGGTGGCAATCTTACGATCCCCACCATAAATCTTGGATAAGATTGGAAAGCCCGTAGAGCCCCATTGGTCACTTATGGCATCTGATCCTGCTGAGCTGGTACTTGTAATATTATTTTACAACTCTCTGTGAGAGCACAGCAGAGGCCAGACCAGAAGCTCTCTTCCCTGCAACTATTGAAACATCAGATAGTATGAGATCTATTGCACTGCCAGATGCTCCAGCATGCTGCCTGCACATCCCTTGCAAACTACCAAGCTTGATTTGAAATTTTGAGAATGGGTGTTATAAAATAAATTATAACATCGTAATTCATGAGACAAAGGTGAACATATAGAATGCCAGACTTTTTATATATCCATTACAATTTCTTTGGTCTTTTAATGCCAATGAAATTGGAGTGGAATGAGAAGCACTTATCTCTTCATTTGGGGCACAATCCAGTTTCAGTTAAGCATCCTGTGCAACCAAATGGAGAATTAAGCACATGCATAACTTTCTCCCTGTGAAATAAATGGAACCAAAAATTGTTTAACCTTTATTAATGTATTTGCTCATTCATGTCAAACAAAATCGGTTTTGTCTAGCCAAAAGGCTCTTGTAATGGATCATAATACGCTAAAAAAATAAAATATCCTAAAGGAGAAAAAAAAAATCAAAAACATTTAATCACCATAAAATACTAAAAGCAACCAGAACAGCAGCTGGTAATTCAGTATAGTTTGTCATGTCTTAAAATCAGGTTTAAGATCCCTTGAGCCAAATATATTATTAAAAGGAAAGATTTTAATATGCCTCCTAAATGTCAGTAAAGGATCTGCTAGGCAGCCAGACTCCCTTGACAGACAGTTCCAAATAATGGCACCACTACCAAGATGGTTCCATTTGAAAACCATTTGCATTCTTACATCTCAATAAGCAAGGCATTGACTGAAGAGGTTAAAGCCTGAGGAAGACTATCTGGGAGAAGGAATACCTTGAAGTACTCTGGTCCCAGACTATAAAAGTCAAGGACTAGGTAACTTTGTGTTAAATCTGGAAGGAAACTGGCAACCTGAATTCTTCCTTGACAATCCAGAATTTTGGCTTGATCATCCCCTTTGTCTTTTTTAGGATTTAAAACAATGCTATATTATCAAGTGAAGGTATAAGCTTGATGCTTGCACATAATGTTTTTCTTAAGCACATGTGGCCATTTATTCCTTGATGTATACTATATGAACTGGAGATTGGGAGGGGAAAGAGAAAGGCTTCCAGCCATTCTTTTGTCACTGTGAAGGGAAATATTAAACACCAAATACTGGCATAAAATCTATTAAGGTTTTACAGGGATTTTTGTGAAATGTCAAATTATGCCGGAAGAAAGATAGACAGCTGTAACTCATAAGCACTGCAGGCACAGATGAATGGCAAGGTCAAGTTTCAATCTGGAGGACAGCAACTGAAGATTTTGTTTTTATCTTTACCAGCAGAAAAATACAATTAGTTCCAAATGTTTCTGCATCTGTGTGGGGAGGAAATGCTGCTCAGAAAATATATTTTATGCGTGCCGACATGAACTGAGAACATTGTTGCCTAGGGAGCAAAGAAAACAAATGTTGTAGCCATTTTTTCACTTAATTTTGGCAGTTGAAGACTAAGGTAGTCCCCATGCTAATGTGGCTCCTCCATAAGTTTGGTAGGAAATTGTAAAAAACTTACATGTTCCACCATGTTGACAGTATAATGTGGCTGTAGAACATTTGTGCTGCAGTTCACCCTAACCAAAAGAAAAGAAAAAGAGATTTGTGATAATCATATTAATACATATATACAGGAGCATTGCAACATTACAAGGCTGCATGTTCATTCCTTGATGCTTGCAACATCAAACAATGACTTGCATATGAGAATACCATTGACATAAATAGTATACCACTGACATTTCATATCCTTTTAAACACAATGTTGTTATAGTCAGTCAGCTTTGAGCCAGGGTGGAAACACTGGAAGTGAGAATTGACAGTTGCTTAATGTCTCCTCCAAGGTAGGTTCCTGCACTAGGTAAGGGAGGAGTGTTTGGCGGATCAGACCAAGTGCATGGGTTTTGACACTACCTTTTTGACTGTCATTGTTTGAATAAATGTGGCCCAATAAT
Source organism: Lerista edwardsae (assembly GCA_029204185.1). Classification (NCBI taxonomy): domain Eukaryota; kingdom Metazoa; phylum Chordata; class Lepidosauria; order Squamata; family Scincidae; genus Lerista; species Lerista edwardsae. The sequence goes on along the minus strand of JAJKFI010000139.1, from coordinate 1,037,573 downwards.
AATCCATAACCCTGTTTCATGTGTAGTGGAGATTACCATGGCATTATTGTGGTTAGAAAAATGAATCTTGATAAGACTACCAAAGTTTTTTGAAGGTGGTGGTGGTGGTGGTGGGGATGTCATTGAGATAAAAAGATCCAACCATCTTCCCAACCCTCTAGTACTTTAAACTGACCAGTACAACTTTTCCTAGCATTTCTATGATACGTGCTAGTTCTTCACTGCCTGAGGTTGATGCCATTTTGCATGAGGCTATGTGATTGGGTTTGTCTGGAACAATTGAGCAGGCTTTTTTTTTTTCTTTTTGCATTTAACAAAGGTCAAGTGCTTTCACAGGCTATAAATACCAGTCATAGGATCTCCGTGTTTAAGAAGTTGCTAATCTGGAACAATGTTTTGCCCTCTGGCCACCTTTGCTGGAAACTGAAAAGTTTGTTCTCCGCCCCCATACCCCTCCCCCCTCAGTGTGCAAATTATATATAATGAAAGATTTGATGATGAGACTAGATGAGACCAATAGCACCTATCTTGCTAATAGATAGGTGGAATATTTATGCATTTTGAAATATAAAGGAACATAATATAATATATATTATACAACATAATAGCCCTCCCCCAAATCAATCAAGAAAAAAAATCCTTGTAAGTATATTCCCAAATGAAAACAATTTGATATTGAGAAATAACAAATATAGTAAGTAATGGTCCTTCTTGAAGCTCTTCTGCAGGAGCTTCATTAGTAGATGTTTTTACCCCTATGGCAGTCACTTCATCCAACTCAGAAAAGGTGCCTCTAGGAGCTGAGAAACATGTTTCTTAATTTTGTTCCTCGTAAAAAAAAATGAGGCACAAGAGAACTAGTGAGGCCTAATTGAAATCAGAATTATTGTTGCAGAAGATTCAAGCTGTGCCTGTATATATATACACCAATTCAGTCCTATGGGGAAAAATAAAATGCCACACAAGAGCACTGTCCTAGTGATGGCTACACATATGCCAGCCATTATAATAACTGGCTGTCAGCTTGATCCTATGCATGTTTACTCAGAAGCACGTCTCATAATAGTAAATGGGGAGTTCTCCTGAGTAAAGGTGGATAGGATTGCAGCCTGTATATGTGAAGATGGTCATTCCTAAGGGCTTTTTAATGCTCTACTACATGGTCAAGAAACAGACCCCCAGGATTGGACTAAACATACAAAGAGGTAGATTATTGGGGTAGTAGTAAACTTGATTTTGAATGGCTAAGGTGAAGAATAGTGGCAAAGTGTAGCCCCAAACCAATAGCATCTCCAGTGCATCTCTTTATTTGTCAGTGATTTCCCCAGAGAATGAATGGTAAAGGAAAAAGATGCTGTTGGTGATACTGTTATGGTGGTGGTGGCAAAATCAGTCCTCTGATTTTCAATGGCTGGACAGGTATCTCAAGGAAAGTATAATGTATATCTGGTCAGATTGCAAACAGTGGTGTAGCTACCTATGGGGTGGGAGGCAGAGCACCCCAGGTTCCACCCTCAAGGGGGATGTCACTATCGAACCCCACATTTTTAAAATTGTGGTTTTATGGAATAATACCATCATGCTATATTCCATTTGATGCAGAATTTCACCAGGAATTCAATGGGAAACCCCAGAGTTTAATATCTTTATTCTTCCAAATGTTATAGACAGAAAACTAAAAAAAAAAATAACTTATGTAAAATTATGGTTTTTAGGAACAATACCATCATTCTATACACCACTTGATGGGGAATTGCACGAGGAATTCTATGAAAGAAACTGGAGTGTAATATCTTTATTCTATCAAAAGTTATGACAGAAAAACAAAAAAACCACAAAAATACTTTTTATATAAAATTCAGTTTGTTAAAATCACGGTTTTACGGAATAATACTATCATGTAATATACCATTTGATGCACAATTTCATGAGGAATTTACTGAAACAAACCAACGTGTAATATCTTCATTCTTGCAAAGGTTATGGCCAAAAACAAACCCAAAAATACAACAGTCTTATGCAAGGGTGTCAAACATACATCCCTCAGACCTGCATAATGAGTCCATGAATGAGGCCCACATAAACTTTTTACCTGCCCCCACCCCATGTTGCTTGCCTTGTTCTTTGGTGTCTGGCAACAAGCAAGCAGTTCTAACAGCAAATGGTCATCTGAGCCAGCAGGGCGACTGAGTGTAGGAAAATGAAGCTCCCACCAGCAAAGACCACAGTGGAAGGCTGGTCGAGGAAGGAGTTAAGCACTGCTGGGAATAGAATGTTCATGGAAGGGGGCTGCTTTCAATGGGACATAACTCTCAACTAAGCATTGTAAGACTGCAGCACTGAAGTACTTTGAGATGGTGAGAATGGCTTGTGGATCTCTTTCTAGGAAAAGAGGAATGTGCCAATTGGCTTTTTTTTTTAAAAGAAAAAAATAACATTTGTTCCTGTGAGGAATATGAAATATCTTATCCTGGTCTCTCTGGAGATATACAGTTCCACCTGCTTTTGTTTGGCCCAGGAAGGGGTTATTCTGTTAATTGTCTGAAAGATGGTTTGTATTAAAAAATGCTTGTTGGTTAGAGATTGTGATCCAAGACTACTTATATATTTCAATTGGTATTTATTATGAATAGGAACTACTTCTCTTTTCAGTGGGCAGGTTATGCTGTTGTACAGTTTTTATGATGACTGGTTATGTACTGCTCAGTTCACAAACTGCTCCACATGGCAGGGAAACAGTGCTTGGCAGAAGTTGTGCTGCTGAAAGGGCAGCTTGTGTGATAATTGGGCTCTCCATATCATGAAAATATGATCAAGATTTGCATATTTTTTTCTTGTCATTTGCAGCTAATCATTTCCTAGGTGAGAACAAAGTGCTTATTTCTTGTCAGTTCTTGCTTATTTCTTGCTTAAAAGTGTCACTTCCTGCTTAATTACATCATTTCCAGCCCTCAGCAGCCACAATGAATGCAAACTGGCCCTCTGTGTGAAATGAGTTTGACACCCCTGGTGTTATTAGGATAATAACATCATGTTATATATCATTCATGCTGTATATCCTATATAGACATGCCCTGGTATCTGCTGGAGTTCTGTTCCAAATGCTCCCGTGGATACCTGAAACTGTGGATACCAGGGACGCCTTTTTAAAGATAGGAGAACATTAGTGGTTTTGCTGCAACAAAGTTAAAAAAAGAAATTTGTTTAATATTCCCCTATCTTTTTAATAGGTGTTCCAATATCCATGGTATCCATAGATAACTGTAACCGTGGATACCGAATCAGTGGATACTGGGGCACACCTGTATATCATATATTTTATAATAACATCATGTGTAATTTGAGGTAATACAATTTTTTTCATTACATTCTTATTGAAATATCTGTGTTCTATTAAAGTTATAGCCAAATAAACAGAAAAAACACAACTGACTTACGTAACAAAAAAATGGATTTCCTTAATTCAAAACTGATCAATGAGACTGTTCTGAGAGCTAACAAGGTGTTATGATGATGGGTGGGAGGGCCAGTGGGCATGCCAGCCTGGGGAGGGGGAGGGGCCAGGATTCGGGCCGTGCAGCTTCCTTCGATCTGTGCCTGCAAATCAGAGGAACCCTATGGGGAAGCTGGAGCCTCCCCAGGGGCAAGGGTGCGAATGTGCCCTTGCCCCAGGGAGTCTCCCCAGCACTCCTAAGGTATGCTGGATATGGCGCATGCCTACTGGCCTCACCCTTCCAGCACAATTTAGGATTGTGCCCTGATTGCATACAATATATTCCATCCCTACTTCCCAAGAATCCTTGCACACCTCAGCAATCTTAATGCTGACAAATTTCCCCATTCCATATAATTGCTGCTAACAAGTCTGATAAGAAAATCTGCACATTTTTCTCAGCTTCAAGGATAAAGAGCAACTCTTTCAGTGCAACCAGTGATGATAAGGATGGATCTGATATTGATTTAGTACTATTGTGTTTTGCAAAGTAATGACAGACAAGTCCCTACTCCAGGGAAATTACAGTCTACATTTAGGGCCCAATCCTATGGCCCTTAGTGTGGGCCCATATGAGCGTACCGCCTGTGCTTCTATTGCAAAAGGTGCCATAAGGCACCTCCAGCACCGGCAGTAATAAGCAGTTATTGCCAGCATTGGGCTGATCCCAGCCCCGCACTGCCCAGAAGCAGCAAGTGGAGTGCACTAGTCACTGGTGTTGCAGGCTTTTTTGGTGGGTCAGGAGGAAGGGTTGAGTGGTGCTGGGACGGGCGGCAACCCGTGCTACTGGATCCTGTTCTTCATGTTGGGCCAGGCAGACCACTATGTAGGCCTTTGCCCCTGCACTGCAAAATAGTCAGTGCAGAGGCAAGTAGACCTATCACCAGTGGTGTCATTCAAATGATTTAGGAACAGGAACTCACTTTTGATTGGCACTTGTCGGGAACCCGGGACCAGCCACGGAGCCTGTTCCCCCTGAATGACATCACTGCCTTCGCCCCCCTAGGAATCCGGAGTCGCTCCCTTTAACCCTCTGAGTGCCGGCCAGCCAAGAAGAAAAGCTCTTTGCAGAGGAATTGGGAGGGGAGAGGAGGGAGAGTGAAGTGGGCGGAGTCAGCCCTAATTTTAACTAGTGGAACTGAGTTCCCCTGCATTCCCCCGCCATGACATCACTGCCTATCACCTACCCTTCATCCTTATGCCGGTGGCCAGGTAACTCAGGATTGGGCTGCCTATTAGTGTTAGCAGAAGCAACAAATAGAAGGGAGCTTAAAAATCATGTAGACCGAAAGCCCATGTAAATAAATCATGCCACATGCTTTATGGTGGCCCTTCTGCTGGCCAAACCTTGCTGGCCTAACTGTGCCGGTCTAACTCCAGGTTAGGATTGTGCTCTAAGTTCACTTAAGTTCAGCTGGCCTGGCCAGCTGAACCTTTGCCTAGCATGGCTTCTCATCCAGTAGTGAATGTTGTTAACCTTTGGCTGTATCTGGGGTATTGTGGAAAAAAAAATATTGCAGCTGACAAGAAGTAGGGGATCTCTGTAGCCAGCTGTGGTGGCAAACGTTGTAATAGCATTGCATCTACAAGGCAACTAAGGCACAAAAGCAAAACTGATTAATGAAACAAAACTAGCAAAAAAAACAACAACACAAAAAAACACCAGCATTAATGAATTAGCAACAAAAAAGAATTGATCTTTTAATAATGAAAACAAATGAAGTAACAAAATGCCTTTTTCCTTGCACACCTCAGTGGAAAAGTTACCAGATTCATCTATTCTCCCTCCTGCTTTGTTTCATCCCAGAAACCGAATATGTTACAAACCACATTACATACCATCCTGTAAATTCAGTTCCCAGGGAAGAAATGGAGTTGTTTTAGAGTGCAGTCCAAACCTAGAGTAAGCCGGCACAGTTAGGCCAGCAAAGTTTGGCTGGCACAAGGGACACTGTAGAGACAAAAACTTGAAGCAACACATTGTAATGCAAATAAATGTAAGAATTAAATATTTTTGGCACCGATAATAATATAATTGACCCATCTCTCTTTCCTCAAGGGCTCTAGCCTGCAAATCATGTCTTCTAATACTGAGTAGTAGTTGGAGCGCTGCTGGAAGAAAAGCAGGAGGGCTTCACTGAATTCCGTGCAATGCCCCCCATCCCCATGGGAGGACAGATTTGTGCCTATTGTATTTTTTTTTCAAATTTTGTTTTCATTATTTTTAAAATTCTGTTTTCAAATTGCAACCTGCCCTTTTGACATAGTGTAGATAAAGAATGTAAACAGCTGAAGAGTAGCAGTACCTGAAATTCCTCCTAAACTGTTTATGAATAAACAGGTTTTGTGAGTAACGTTAAAATAGCCTCTTAGGGTCTTTTGAATTATTAATGAACGCTGAACATTTTTTTTTTATTGTCTGCTTCACAGTCAATGGTGCAAAATGAAATTCCTTCATTTCTAACGTACCTTTTCTTAATTTATACATTGTAATTCATATCGTAAGTAGATTGGTCAGACAGTGTTATATTCAGAGACTAGCTGGATACCGGTGCTTTGCTACAGTATGTAATAATGGAGTGAGGGCAGGTGAGAAGCAATTTGCAGCCTCTCCTCCTGAAGCCCACTCCAGCCGGCTCTTGGTTGCAAGAGCTCTGCAAGACCCAGCAGATCATGGAGAGGCCCAAGTCCCACCCGACTGCTGGACAGGGCCCGGCAGATTGTGCAAGAGGCCCCATTCTTGTGACAGCTGCTGAGCTGTGGAAAGGCCGGAATTTCGTCCGCAGCAGAGCTGGTGTCGTTGTGCCATTGTTGTCGTGGAACATGATGGAGACCTCCTTCCAGTTGTCTACCATCTTCTGCATGATGAGCTCATGCACCTCCCTAGTCATTAGCTATCATACATGCACCATCTCTCCATTAATATTTAAATACTCAATTGCTATACCGACAAATTGAGAAACCCTCAGCTGTTATTTACAGCAACTACAGTAAAGAGAAACTGTCTCCTGTGAGGGAAGGGAGACTGCGCCACAGATCTCCTGAGCCAGTGCCCCTCCCCTGCAGTGGAACAAAAGGAGAAAGTGTTATGAAAATCTTGGGGTAGCAGAACTTTGCGCTGAGCTAGAAATACAGTTCATTTTACTATTCAGAGTAAACACTAAAATGACTGCTGTTTTTGTTATTTCATTGTCACAACCCCTTGGGATGACTTAAAAAGAGTTAAGGCCAGTTACCATGAAGGCTACAAGCATTTCTCCAGCAGTAGCACAGGGGGAAAAGCCAGCTAGGCCTAATAGGAAGGGTTTTATAATTCACCCCTGAATCTAGATTCACCATGATAGGGGTTAATTAGGGTGAAATACTTAATGATGTTTTTAATCATTTGTATAGGTCACCTTTGTAAGCAAAAACCAAGTCAGTATCTCATAGGGCCTAGGAGATATCGAGGTACACATTTGTCCCCTTTTCACCCCTTTAGCGGTAAAATTTCTAAAAATCCCTTCTTTGCAGAAGGAATATACTCCCCAAATTTTGTGTTCCCAGGTCCAGTGGTTTGGGCTGGGTTTTGATGAGTCCGTTAGGACATCTCTCTTTATATAGATAGATTTCACACATTAATATTTCCTATCCACCAGATTGTATTTAGATAAGGTTTGAAACAATTTTCAAGCAGAGCAGAAAATTAGGCCAGAAGAAACAGCTTCTGCCAATCTGATCATCTGCCAACTGTTTCCCTGTTAGCTTTTCTTTATTCCACAAATATTTTCAAGTTGCACATTCATTTTAAAAAATGAGGGCACACTCCTAAGCTGCATTGGAACAGGCCGGCCGGCAGGCCTGTGCCGTATCCAGTGTCGTTTGGGAGGCTGCTGGAGCCTCCTCGGGACAAGGGCATGTTCATATCCTTGCACCAGGGGAGGCTCCAGCCTCCTCTATGGGTTCCTCAGATCTGCGCCTGCAAAATTGCAAGTGGTGGATGGTCTGAATCGGGGCCATGTGGCCCAGGGATGGGGCCTTGGATGCAGCCTAATGGCTGCATCCTACCCCATCCACCAGTCTGCCCGTCCCCGCCCAGTTCCTCCCTCCCTCTCTCCTCCCAGAACCGCCCTTGCACCAGCTGAGTTTGGCTGGTTGACTACATCACTAGCGAGTTCCGCTACGTCACTAGTGCCAACGTGGGAGCACCAACTGGCACCCCTGCATTGGCAATATAGCGCTCAGGACAATGCTAGTAGCATCAGCCTGAGAGCACAGGTGGAGAGTCGCCCTTGCACCAGCCGAGTTGCATCGGCTCTACGTCAGGTAGGCAATAGTGATGTATTACGGTGTTTAGAATGCTGCATAAGAGCTGGTGTAGTGTAAATTCTGCCATGAACTCACTATGTTCTCTTAGGGAAGCTAGTCCCTCTCAGCCCCAGTTGCAATATTAGGGATGATACAGATTACAACAAGATAATTCATGGGAAGAAGGAAAGAGACCACCACATTTCTAGGCTCCAAGTTTTCTAGAACTAATTGTTTAGATGTCGTAAAATATCACATCATTTGGCCCATGCAAATGCTATGCATTTTGCTTTTTTCCTTGTATGGTAGGCCGTGGTAGCCTCACTGGATTACAGCAGACAGAAGTAAGGCTCACATTTATGAAAGTATTTGCCCATCTTGTGTGGATACATAATTTTTAACAGCCCAGTCTTATGACTGTGTACTCAGAAGTAAGACCCATTGTGGTAAATAGGCTACAATCCTAATCACACTTACAAGGGAGTAAGCCCAAAGTAATTTTTTATTTACATTAAAACAGCCGAAGCTTAACCAATGTTCAGCACTGATGCAGATGCAAAACAATCCTGAAGTAAGGGAACAAACATCCCTTTGAGGAGGCATCTGTGATTGGCATGAATGCAGCATGACAATTGGCATGACAGAATGCAGCATGTGCCCCATTAGAATGGCTGCATCAGTAATGGAAAATTTATTAGGATTGAGCTGCTAATGTTCAAGAGAATGGGGTGGGGGTAAACAAATGTAGCAATTAAATATGTTTTGAGTTCAATATTGTAAACTGCCCCCCCTCAAAGAAAAAGAGGAAAAGCTTGCTTAAGTTGTATTGTTGATGCAAAGCAATTTGAAGTTGGGGAGATTTCAATCACTTGAGCAGATGGGATTAGTATCAAGATAATCTTGATAGATTGGAAAATTGCCTGGAAGCAATAAAGTAAGATTCATTAAAGACAGAGGTAAATGGGTGTGACACTAAATTTTAAACGAATGGAAGAGATGGCTACAATAAAGCACAATTTTGAAAATGAGGCAGGTTGCCTTTGGAGGGACAGCTGAAGCAGAGAATTCAGACTATGGAGGGCCGGGAGATCAGCAAGGCCATGTCAGCCTGAGCAGTTGACAAATAATTGACCCTCCTACAGAAATGTAGTCCTGGGGACCAAGATCAAAATCTCTCCATTAAGCAGGCAGTGAGGATTCGACATGTGTGGAACACGAGTAGGAGATCCACTTATGTGTACCTGTGGATGCTAAACGTCTGCTGAGAGTGAAATACTATCTACCTTTGACTTATCTGTGAGTGTCATCAATAGAAAGTACAAATAGGAAGTGGTCTACCTGAGTGAGCACCACAGATTATGAAGAATTGTGATCCAACTCCAGTCACACACATTCCAACCTGCAGACCATAACTACTGTCACTGCAGTATGAATGGGAGAGGTAATGGTAGTCCAAAATATTTCCCCATCATACATAAAGGGGCATTCAGGAGGACCTTGACAGAATGGAATACTGGGCTGAAACAAACAATATGAAGTTCAACAGGGACAAACGCAAGGTTCTGCACTTAGGCAAAATAACCAAAGAATGGGAGAAATGTGGCTTGGCAGCACAACCTGTGACAGGGAACTTGGAGTTGCTGTGGATCACAAGGTGAACATGAGATAGTACAGTGATGCATCTGCAAAGAAGGTGAACACAATTTTAGTAGAACTATAGTCTCCAAATTGCAAGTAGTGGTTCTGTGTAGGTCACACCTCACCTGGAATACTGTGTCCTATTCTGGGAACCAAACAGTAGGAAAGATGCAGCCGAACTGGAGCAGGTTCAGAGAAAAATGACAAGGATGATCAGAGGACTGGAGAACAAGCCCTACGAGGAAAGGTTGAGGGAACATAGTGTAGTTAGCCTTTAGAAGACTGACAGTGCTCTTCAGATACCTGAAAGGCTGTTATATGGAAGAAGGAACAAATTTGTTCTCAACGGCCTCTCGACTGTCTTACCAGCAACCGGCGCTGCTGGTGTGTCAGCCGTCCAGTCCACCCATGACTGAGCGCCAGCCCAGCACGGGGGATGATGTGTCAAGGATGTGCTTTACAGCACATTTGTGACACTGTTAGCCGGCGATACACACATACAGCCAACGATAACAGGCTCAGGATTGAGCCCTAAGAGGAGCTTAGAAGAAAGATACCAGCTGAAGACAAGAACAATTTTGTAAGTTTTGGAAATACTCAAGCAGCAAATAACAATGGTTGCAAAAAAAGATATCAAGATACAAAGCATGAGTAAATCTGTTTAGACAAAATATTCAGTTTTAATACAACCAACAACAAATTTACAAAAGCCTCATTGGGAAATGCAATGTGACCCAAGTACTACTTTATGGGACAATCCAAAGAAACATAAAAAACAAGAAACCTTGAGAAATGAAATTAATTCTTTGCATCTGTCTTCATGGCAGAAGACCGCAGGCAGATACTGCTGCCCAAATGGTCCTTTCTATTATTATTATTTTTATGTATTAAATTTATACCCCGCCTTTCTGCCCGAAGGCACCCAAGGCGGCATTACAAAGTTAAAAACATAATAAAATAATTTGTTGTTGTTCAGTCACTAAGTTGTGTCTGACTCTTCGTGACCCCATGGACCACAGCACACCAGGCCTCCCTGTCCTCCACTAGTTTCCTGAGTTTGCCCAATTTCATGTTCATCGCTTCGGTGACACTATCTAACCATCTCCTCTCTGCCGCCCCCTTCTCCTTTTACCTTCAATCTTTCCCAGCATGAGGGTCTTTTCTAAAGAGTCCTCTCTTCTCATGAGGTGGCCAAAGTATTGGGGCTTCAGCTCCAATTGGATTCTGAAATCCTTCAGAAGGATTTGTCCTTCCAGGGAGCAATCAGGCTTGACTTCCTGGAGGATTGACCGATTGGATCTCCTTGCAGGCCAGGGGACTCTCAAGAATCTTCTCCAACACCATAATTCAAAAGCATCTATTCTTCGGCGCTCTGCCTTTCTTATGGTCCAGCTCTCACATTGCTACTGGGAAAGCCATAGCTTTGACTATGCGAACCTTTGTTGGCAGGGTGATGTCTTGGCTTTTTATTAAGTTGTCTAGGTTCGCCATAGCTTTTCTCCCAAGAAGTAAACATCTGTTAATTTCATGGCTGCAGTCACCATCTGCGGTGATCTTGGAGCCCAGGAAAATAAACTCTGTCACTGCTTCCATTTCTTCCCCTTCGATTTGCCAGGAAGTGATGGGAGTGGTTGCCATGATCTTCATTTTTTTAATGTTGAGTTTCAAGCCAATTTTGGCACTTTCCTCTTTCACCCTCATCAGAAGGTTCTTGAGGTCTTCCTCACTTTCTGCCATTAGAGTGGTATCGTCGGCATACCTGAGGTTGTTGATATTTCTCCCAGCAAGCTTGATATCCAGCTTGTGAATCATCCAGCCCTGCCTTCCTCATGATGTACTCTGCATATAAGTTAAATAAGCAGGGTGACAGTATACAGCCTTGTCGTACTCCTTTCCCAATTTGAAACCAGTCGGTTGTTCCATGTCCAGTTCTAACTGTTGCTTCCTGACCCGCATAAAGGTTTCTCAGAAGGCAGATAAGGTGGTCTGGTACTCCCATCTCTTCAAGAACTTGCCACAGTTTGTTGTGATCCACACAATCCAAGGCTTTAGCATAGTCAATGAAGCAGAGGTAGATGTTTTTCTGGAACTCTCTTGCTTTCTCCATGATCCAGCGAATGTTGGCCATTTGATCTCTAGTTCCTCTGCCTCTTCGGAAACCAGCTTGCACATCTGGTAGTTCTCGATTCACATACTGCTGAAGCCTAGCTTGTAGGATTTTGAGCATCACCTTGCTAGCATGTGAAATGAGTGCAATGGTGCGGTAGTTAGAGCAATCTTTGGCATTGCCCTTCTTTGGGATTGGAATGTAAACTGATCTTTTCCAGTCTTGTGTCCATCTTGGGTAACCCTACATGGCATAGCTCACAGCTTCATTGAGCTACTCAAGCCCCTTTGCCACGACAAGGCAGTGATCCATGAAAGGGATAAAATAATTACATAATAATTAAAAGACAATAATTAAAAACAATATTAAAAAATAAAATGTACAACAGCCAATCCCATGGATCATAAAATATACAAAAATATAAAAAGGATGTAAAAACCAGCCAGTCTGTCAGCAACTAAAAGCCTGCTGAAACAAAAAGGTCTTCAGCCCCCGGCGAAATACCGCCAAAGAGGGAGCAGTTCTTAACTCTAAGGGGAGGGTATTCCAAAGTTGAGGTGCCACCGCCGAGAAGGCTCTCCTATTGGCCGCCACCCCTCTCACCTCTCCTGGTGGCAGCACAGTCAAAAGGGCCCTCTCAGATGACCTCAGAGTACGGGTAGGATTATATGGGAGTAGGCGGTCCCTCAGATACCCCGGGCCCGAGCCGTAAAGGGCTTTAAAGGTCAACACCAGCACTTTGAATTTGGCCCGGAACAGAACCGGCAGCCAGTGTAGTCGCCGAAGCAACGGCTCGACAGAGTCAAACCGATATGCACCAGCAACCACCCGAGCAGCTGCGTCCTGTACTAGTTGTAATTTCCGGACCGTCTTCAAAGGCAGCCCCACGTAGAGCGCATTGCAATAATCTAATCTAGATGTCACTAGGGCATGGGTCACTGTGGCCAGGTCTGCGCAGCTCAGGTACGGTCACAGCTGGCGGATCAGCCGAAGCTGAGCAAAGGCTCCCCTGGCCACCGCCGCCACCTGGGACTCCAGGTGTAGCTGTGAATCCAGGAGAACCCCCAAGCTGCGGACCTGCTCTTTCAGAGGGAGTGCAACCCCATTCAGAGCAGGGCGATAGTCCAATACCCGAGCTGTGGATTTCTGGACCAAGAGCACCTCTGTCTTATCCGGATTTAATTTCAGCTTGTTCGCCCACATTCAGCCCCCAACCGCCTCCAGACAATGATCCAGGACCTCAACTGCCTCCTCAGAATCAGGGGGAAAGGAGAAATAAAGTTGGGTGTCATCAGCATATTGATGGCACCCCACCCCAAACCCCCGGATGACCTCTCCCAGCGGCTTCATGTAGATGTTATGCATGTAGATGTTCATGCATGGGGGATAAGATAGACCCTTGCGGCACCCCAAACTTAAGAGGTCGGGGTGCCGAACAAGCGTCCCCCAGCACCACCTTCTGGGATCTGTCAGCCAGGAAGGAGCGGAACCACTGCAGAACAGTGCCTCCAAGCCCCAACCCAGCCAGCCGACCCAGAAGGACACCATGGTCGATGGTGTTGAAGGCCGCTGAGAGGTCCAGCAGGACTAACAGGGACGCACTCCCCCTGTCCATTCCTTGGCGTAGGTCATCCACCAAGGCGACCAAGGCAGTCTCCGTCCCGAACCCTGGCCTAAAGCCAGATTGGAATGGGTCCAGATAATCCGTTTCCTCCAGTACCCTCTGCAGCTGTGACGCCACCACCCGCTCAGTCATCTTGCCCAGAAATGGGATATTCGAGACTGGCTGAAAGTTGTTTAGATTAGTGGGATCCAGGGAGGGTTTCTTCAGGAGGGGGCGAACTATCGCCTGCTTCAAAGCAGGCGGGAGCACCCCTTCCCTTAGAGATGAATTCACCACCCTCCCTGTCCACTCGGCCAGCCCTTCCCGGGCAGCTCTAATTAGCCATGCTGGGCAAGGGTCGAGCGGGCAAGCAGCAGGTCTCACACTCCAGAGAATCCTGTCCACATCCTCAGGTTCTACAAGCTGGAAAGAATCCCAAATTGTAGGATAGACAGGTTCCCCAGGGACATCACTAGATATGCCCACAGCGGCATCCAAGTCATGCCGAATCTGATCGACCTTCTCTGCAAAGTGTTTCACGAACTCGTCACAGCGAGCCTCCGTGTGGGAGTTAATTCTAACTAAGTCAGATAGCGGTTAATAAAGAGGTTAATTCCAGGTAAGATGGTGAAAAGTCTAATAAAAGATAAAATCCTAAAACATAGAGGAACAAGTATTGCTGAAGGAAAGTCTGCATGGCTTCTGTAAGGGTAAGTCTTACATCACAAACCTTTTAGAATTCTTTGAAAAGGTCAACAGGCATGTGGATGTGGGAGAACCTATAGATATCATATATCTGGATTTTCAGAAGGCGTTTGTCACTGTTCACTCACCAAAGGCTGAGAAAACTTCATAGTCAGGAAGTAAGAGGGCAGGTCCTCTTATGTATTAAAAATTGGTTGAGTACTAGGAAACAGAGAGTGGCAATCAATGAGCAATTTTCACAATGGAGAGAGGTGGAAAGCGGAATATCCCAAGAATCTCTCTTGGGGCTGGTGCTTTTCAACTTGTTCATAAATGACCTGGAGACAGGGATAAACAGTGAGGTGGCCAAGTTTGTAGATGACACTAAACTTTTCTGGATGGTGAAAACCAGAAGGGATTGTGAAGAGCTTCAGAAGGATTTCTCCAAACTGGGAGAATGGGCAGCAAAATGGCAGATGTATTTAAATGTAAAAAAAGTGCAAAGTAATACATATTGTGGCAAAAAAAATCAAAAATTCACATATAGTTTAATGCATTCAGAATTTTCGGTTACAGACCAGGTGACAGATCTTGGGGTGCTGGTAGACAACTTGATGGTGTTGACCCAGTGTGCAGGAGTGGTGAAGAAGGCCAATTTCTTGCTTGGGGTAATTAAAAAGGGGGGTTGAGAATAAAACTGCCATATTATGCCATTGTACAAATCAATGATAAGGCCATATCTGGAGTACTGTGTACAGTTCTGGTTGCCACATCTCAGAAAGGACATAGTGGAACTGGAAAAGGTGAAGAGAGTGGCAAAAATGACTACTGGGCTGAGGCATCTCCCTGCGTTTGGGGCTCTTCAGTCTAGAACAGGGGTCAGGGAACTTTTTTACCTTTTACCCCAAAATATATTTAGATACGTCGATGTTACCCACTTGACGTGACCCCCCCCCCCCGCCAGAACAAAAGGAAGAAAATTACACATTGGAACCCATTGCTTTTTATTTGATTAATTAATGAGCTTAATTAATGCTATGTAAATATAAAGTTGTAAAGAATTTGGGTACACCTGCAGACCTTGAGAGAATAGAATTCAACCCTTCTGGGTTACAACTAGCTTACCTTTTTGACAACAGGTTTAGGTGCTTGGATTTAAGATTTCTCTCTATAATGAATTCAGATTGGGGCTGGCTGGCTGGCTCTTACTCACTCACTCACTCATTCACACACACACACACACACACACACACACACACACACACACACACACCAACAACAGCAGTTCTGATTTTGTTCTTGTTTTCTGCTGTTCGCCTTGCCTTGTTGCCTCCCGCCTCTCTTTGTGTCCCTGACTCCTTGCACAGGCGCAGCAGGCACTCCAGCCCTCCCCACGCTCGCTCGCCCGCCCGCCCGCCCCACTCCTTGGGACAGCAAGAAAAGGCAAATCCAGGGAGAGCCCTAGCTGCTCACAAAGAGGCATGTCCACAGAAGTCTTCTCAACACACACACATGCGCGCCTGCGGGCACATGCACACACACACCTCAGGCGCTCACCAGAGCCTCCCCCACGCCTGCACGTCTCGCGTCCCTGCCGGGCTCCTGGGTGGCGGCGACGGCGGCAGCTCCTTGGCCTCCCCACCCGGAGCTGGTTCAGGCTCTTTCCTGGTGTCGAGCACCGCTGACTCCACAGCTGCCTGAGTGCCAGCCGGGAGCGGGTCTGCGCCGGCCTCGCTGCCTGGAATAGGCTTGGCCTCACCGGCTCCCCTATCACCCGGCACCGCCGCAGTTGCAGCCACAGCCACCATTTTCTGTGCTGTTGCTTCCTTCTCCCTCTACCAGCAGCAGAATTGATAACCATGGCCTTCTTCGCCGCCTGGGAAGGGAGGGGAATGCTGCCTATTGGGGGCCAAGTACCTTGCCACTTCTAATCTTCTATTGGAAGCAAGGGAAATCCATCAAGCGTGAGAGGAACTTCCCATTGGTCAGAAGAGAGAACATTGGTCATGAAGGAAGGATGAGGGAAAAGGGGGCGGGGCATACTCCTATCTGTCCATTACCCCCAGGAATTTCATTTTTACCCCATTTGGGGTAATTTACCCCTGTTCCCAGACCACTGGTCTAGAACGAGGTACCTGAGGGGGACATAATTGAGACATATAATATTAAGCATGGGATGGATAGAGTGGATAGAGGGATATTCTCTTTCACAACACCAGAACCAGGGGACATCCACTAAAATTGAGTGTTGGGAGAGTGAGAACAGATAAATATAAAGGAAATACTTTTTTATCCAGAGGGTAATCTATTGAACTCTTTGTCAGAAAAGGTGGTGATGGCAAGAGAGTGGCAACAGAATGCAGGCATTGTCTTGTGTGCTCCCTGAGGCACCGGGTGGGCCACTGTGAGATACAGGAAGCTGGACTAGATGGGCCTTTGGCCTGATCCAGCAGGGCTCTTCTTATGTTCTTAACAATCAGAGTGAATTTGAGCCTGGTATGATGCAAAGGACATCACCAAACAAGCAAAGAGAGCTAAAGACGAGTCAGTCCCAGGAAAAGATGAAGAACACAGATTGAGCCTTAAAAATCTAACCAATTTACACCCAAGGTTAGTGTAGCAATTTGACAGCTACAACAGCCAAAATTGATGATTGAACGACAACAGGAAGAACTGTGCTAACAATAAAAGACAAAGGGGCAATTGCAGATCAATTACACGCTTGCCAACAATGTTCAAATTGTTCACCAGAGTAATTGCAAATGTAATTCAAGAACATTTAATTGCCAACAATCTCCCCAAAGAACAAAAGGGAAATTGTCGAAATTCATGTGGAACAAAGGATCAATTGCTGATAGCTAAAATGATACTGAACAAATTTCCATGTTGCTTGGAGTGATTAGAAGAAGGCGTTTGAAACCTATAGGGAACATACGCACATTTTTTTTTTAATGGAAATATTCAGAATTAGTAGCAAAATCAGAAAATTTGTATTAAGTGCAATGAAAAAATAGAAGACAACATTTACAGTGAATAGAAAAGAACTAGGTCCTGTAGACCAGCAAGGAATATTTCAGAGAAACTCACTTTCACCTCTCTTGTTCATAGTTGCTAAGATACCACCAACAGCAATACCAAACAAAACAAACCACATCTATGAAATATCAAAAGGAGCTGGATGAATTTCACACTTGCTGTATATGGATGATTTGAATTTATATACAAAAACAGAAGTGGAAATGAATCAGTACTAAATACTGTCCTTATATTCAGTCAAGAGTAGCAGTGGATTTTGGAATTGACAAATGCAGGACGCTGTCAATAAAAAGAGGAAAAATTGTTGACTGAAGAAATACAACTTAAGGATGGAAAGATAATAAAAGGTTCGGATAAAAAACTATAAGTACCTGGAAATCTTACAAGCTGAAGGAATCCAGCATGCTATAATTAAAGTGCCAAATACATGAAACGAATACAGAAAATATTAGAATCGAAACTAAATGGTGGGAACACAATCGCAGACATAAACACCTGGACCATTTCAGTGATTCAATATAGTACAGGAATTACTGAGTGGACTCAAGCAGAATTAGACACACTTAATTGTAGGACTAGAAAACGTATGATAGCCAACCATACACTTCATCCTCAGTGACATTGACTAACTGTACCTGCTGAGAGATTGGTGGTTGAGGACTGTTACAAATAAAACAAAACAAAACTTCTTTCTGTGGAAGAAGAAAGGAGGCAAGATGACTACATCAAGAACAGTAAAGAAAAAAATGTTGGCATAAGTGTATAAAGAGAATGTAATAGGAGTTAATAAAGTAAAAGAAACCTATAGGGAACAAACTGTGAAAAATCAATTAGATGCATGGCATATTAAACTGCTGCATGGATAATACCTCAAGAAAGCAGAAGACAAGGTACAAAAGAGCTCCAACTGGAAGTGGATGCAGGAAGGAAGGCTGAAGAAGAAACAAGGGACTGATAATTACTGCATAAGATCAGACATTACAAAAAATGTTACAATGGCAAAAGTGGAAAAGATCTCAGATGATGCCAAATGTAAACTCTGTAAAGAAAAAAAAAATGAAACTAGTGATCTAGTGATGAAACTAGTGAAAAAAAAATGAAACTAGTAAATGGCTACAGCAAAACCATTTGTTTCCAGAGGCCTGTGGAGGCCTTCTGAAGCCTGTGGAGGCCTGGCGCCAGAGAAGGAGGTGAGTCATGGCACTTTTTTCACCGCAGGACTGGTGGGGAATGCTTGAGAACCCCTGCAATCAGTGGCGTTTCTACAGGGATGGCAAAGCTCTAAGTTTTTCAAGAAGCCTTACCTTGCAGTGGAAATCACTCCTCTCCTGCACCGTTTTAGCCAATCCTCACAGGGAACAGCAACATCTTGGCGTTGCTTACTGGCTACAGCAGCAAGGGAGAGGAGGGATTTACATGACAGGGTAAGGCTTCTTGCAACACTTAGAGCTTTGCCATCCCTGTAGAAACGCCTCTGCCTGCAATAAAGGTAAATGGCACCATCAAGCAGCAGCCAGGACAGCTATGAACAGCAAAAAAATGCGACTGCTTAGCAAGAATAATTATTTTCAAATTGTTCAGTTGTTGCTTTGAGAGCCAAGTCTGACCCCTTCTCCCTCCCTACTGGTACAGCCATGCCTAAAAGGAGCACACTGTATCCAGCAGGGAGGGGCAGATTGGGAGGCTTCAGAGGGGAAAGGAGATTTAGGGCGCAATCCTAAACTGAGTTAGGCCAGCGTAAACTAAGCCAGCAAAGTTTGGCCACCACAAGGGACATTGTAAAGTATGTTTGGACCACTCTCAAAGTCAGAGAGGCCAGTACACAGACATGAGCCATCCTGCCTGACTCCAAGAGTAGTCCAAACATGCTTTATGGTGGCCCTTGTGCTGGCCAAACTTTGCTGGCTTAGTTTATGCTGGCCTAACGCCAGTTTAAGATTGTGCTCGTAAATCGCCTCACCCAGGGTCATATGTATTAATCCATGGCCTGGCCCCTAGGTTTTAAGGTATTTTGCCCCCCCCCCCAAAAAAAACACTGCGGCTCACCTCCCTACGGCCAGGGCAGACAAGGCCCAGCTCGGGCCAGGTAGACACTGGGATTAGGTACCAGGTTACCAGTGTCGGGGTGGGTAGACACAGGGCCGTAGTCAGTGGTGTTATCCTACCGGCACGCTGGGCGGGACATCCGGGTGACCGGCAGCCCACCCGTCGCGTACTGCAGCGTTACGCCGTTTGCGTAACCAATTATGCCACTTGCGTGCGTTACGCAAACGGCATAACACTGCGGTACGCGACGGGCGGGCTGCCGATCACCCGGATGTCCCGCCCAGTGTACCGGTAGGATAACACCACTGGCCATAGTATACAGGACATGGTGTCAAGGGCAAGAAAAATAAATAAATTTAAAATTTAAATAAATTTCAATAATGAATACATTAGAATTTGAACTTTTCCCAAACACAGAAGGCAGTAAGAGAGATCTATAGGTAAAGTGAGGAGGAAATATATTAAAAATGTGAGGAAAATTTGACACATCCAAATTAAAATCTTCTGCTCTAGATAACAGAGAACTGTTGCCAAAAGATACTTTTGGCATTACTTCGTTGATTTAAATTGGGCAAAACTGGTGGTCTTGTGAAATATTCTTGTAGCTCCTCAGCAGAGTCAGACCAACAGGCTTTTTTTTTTTTTTAAGGTAGAATAAGTTCCTGACACCCAGTGAGCCAGAGACATCTGGTTATTATACCAGGCAAATTGCTGGAATCACTGAACAGCATGCCCACCCCAGTGTAGTGGAAAATGCGGAAGATCACCCTGAGGAGGCAGTGGATGGTGCTGACAGTGGCCCCTGGTTCAAGAAATGCAGGATTAACACCAGGGAAGTAGCAGTGGCTGGGCTGCACAGCTGCAGCCACTTAGGAGCTTGTAGCAGGGATATAAGGAACACTTGGAGGAAGGAGAAGCTGTGGGTTGTAGTGGTGGAGAGAATGGTGGAAGGAGTGGAGATTCTGCTGACATAGCGGACTGAACTACTGGCTTGACTAACTGACTACCAGACTTGTGTGGTGAACTGATTCATGGACTGGCTTGACTGACTGACAAACGACTAAGGACTATCAAACTGAGGTCTGGCCATTATTGAAGGACACCTGCTCTGAAGCTCTAGGAGGAGACCTGTGGCCTACAGGCAAGCCACTGGGTGGGGTGAGCTCTCTGTTGGTGCTGGGGTTTGGTAGTTTGAAGATATTGCCAGGACTGTCTGTATCAGGGTGACTAAGTAGCCTAAGCGGGCATAGCATTTGGGAGGAAAGTTTGGAGCAAGGGCTTTGGCAAGGCACCCAGTCAGATGAAAAGTGAATTTACATTTGTGTGGAATTATATGGCAAGCAGGCACAACAAAAGGATTAGATACCACAATTTCCAGGTAGTGTTTAAAAAATCTCTCTTTGTCCCTCCTTTCCCAGCTGGCATTAGGGAATACTCCCTGAGTCAAATTAATCTGTGACATTATCTGCATTGAGCAGTTCCCTCAGCCCTTTGTAATATGTGCATGAAGAAACCATTGTGGTAATCAAATTTTAAATACATGGGGATTGGGTCAGGCAATAAAGGAAGCTTAAAATTAAACCTTTTCTGGCTGTGTTGGTATCAAAAAATTGGTATGTGAGTTGATAAGTGAATATGAAAATACTTCATCCTTTGACTGTGGTGGATTCTTTAATGTAGGCCATATTAGGCCTCTTTGTCGCAAGAACCCACATTGTGACAGCCTAGTGTGCTTTACTGCAGTCATAAAACATGTCCTGCCATTCTGGCTGCTGGTGAAAAGCTGTGGCCCCTCACGCCTTTCAGCAGCAGCCCAGAGAAGAGTGGGTGGAACAGGGAGAGAGAGGAGCAGGGTGGCATTTGAGGAGGGGAAGGGGTGGCATTGGCAGCAGCAGCTCCACCAATATTGTATCCCCCTTCCTGGCCTTGATCTCCCAACCCTGGTTCACTCAGACTTGCACCAGTAAAATAGCCCAGTAGACCCATTGGGGCAGCTAAGCCTTGCCCCGGGGACAAGGAACAAATGTTCCCTTACTTCAAGAAGTCTTGAACCTCCCTGTGGATGCATCACACACACCATTGGTGCTTCTGCATCAGTGCCAGGGGACATAGGTAGGATTTGTTAATTTGTATTTACTAATTATGTAAATTTGTGCCTTGCTTACAGCCATCAAGACCCCACAGCAGCTAGTGACATATTCCATAACAATTGCATTCCATTTTATTGCATTAAAACAGTGATTAAACAAAACAAGACCAGGAGTTAGCATGAGGAATTAGCACAGGAGTTCACAGCAGAAAAGTCTGAAATAATTTATTTTCTTAAACCTAGCCATAAAGAATGAATGGAAGAGATCTGGCTGATCTGCTTCAAGAAGAATTCCACAAACGGGTCCCCCAAACCTTATTCCTGGTGGGCACCATGAATACCTCTGAGCATTTGTGCGAAAGGAGCAAGAAGCTACCCCGGGCCCCAGAATGCCTTATAAAGGCATTAAAACATTAGGTTGGTTTCCCACCTCCAAGAACCAGAAGTAGTGTTGCAATGCCTTTAGAACACATTCTGAGGGTCAAGGAGGCTGAGCACAGCTCCATTCACATTC
Source organism: Lerista edwardsae (assembly GCA_029204185.1). NCBI lineage: Eukaryota > Metazoa > Chordata > Lepidosauria > Squamata > Scincidae > Lerista > Lerista edwardsae. The sequence goes on along the minus strand of JAJKFI010000139.1, from coordinate 1,016,076 downwards.
AGAGGATCTGAGTGCTTGATCCCCGGATTTTGTTATCTGTGGATTTAGGCATTTGGGGAGGGGGGGGGGAGTCCTGCAAAGGAACTCCCATGGATGCCTAGGCACTGCTATACATTTAATAAAGTTTGCGTTAATTCCATAGTGGAAAATTGAGGAAAGGCCATCTAGTAGAATGGTGAAGCATATGCTTTGCATATGGAAGAACCCCAAGCTTTTCCAGCTAAGAATGATCATCATTAGGAAACATCTGGGAGTGGAATTGCAAGTCAGAGTTAGATGGATGTATTTTCCCAAGGTCAGGCTTTTGTTTGGTCAGGACAGCATCAACACGGCAGAAGAATATGGGGACCCAAAATTTTATTTACGTTTGCAAATGGACAAAACGCACCCAGAGAAGTGTGCCCCGAAAGACAGTTGTATGGGGCAACTACTGTATACTCTTCTCAGGAGGGGAGGGGTGAGGGCAGTCAGGGTGGGGGCCAGAGCAAGGACTTTCTCTTTGCTTAAGCCAGCAGTTCTCTCAACCAGTATTTTCTGGCTGGGCATCTTTGTGTATCTCTACTGAGAGTGGCCTTCTATGAAAGCCCAATTCCATTCTTATCACAAGGGCTCGATACATTCTTCTCTCCAGCAAACTCTGCTCACAGACATAGCAAGCTATGCTCTCGTAAACATGAGCCCTGCCTGGTCAGCAGAACATTTCTCAATTTCAGGAAACAGTCAAAGCGGGGGGGGGGAATCTGGGGGCTGCTTCCCAGCTTCCACTAGGAAAGACTAATGCCTGGGGGTCTCAGGCCCTGAATTCTGGCTTTTCGTCTACAAATGCTTGGTCTAATTCCGTATAAAGCAACTTCCTATGGGAATGATTTGGTTTATGTGTGAGTTGATTTTGATGGCTTTTTAAGCAAACTTTAAAAAAAATGCTTGCAGTTTATTATACAGGCCATCATACATGAAAGGTGAGAATTTAAAAAGAAATGAATTTTAGTTATGATTGAAAATAAGAGAGAAACAACCCATTGTGCATCTGTACCTCTGCTGGCATTGTACTCTGTTCTAGAGAGACTGACACCATAATTAATTATATCTATTTGTTTAGTAGAAGTGAAATTCCATCTTGGCTGTGCTGTGTGCTCAGAGATCCTATTTGCAAAACTATATAACTCACCTTAATAATACCCAAATGCTAGAAGCATACCATGAGATTAGTGGTTCTCTACTTCATGAGTGTCTTGTTAAATTATTCTTTGTGTCCCCAAATGCAAAAGTGATTTTAAAGAGATGAATATTTGATCTGCATGTGATTTTGTATGATTCCCATAGAAAGGGTGTAGGAAAGAAAGAGGCGACCTGTGTTGCTCTGACAGCCCAATCCTATGATTTCCCTCCACCACCAATGCAGTGATGCCAAATGACTACCTTTGCATCATATGGGGGAGGCAGCTGTGACGGTCTCCTCTTGGCAAGCCTCTGCAATGTGGAGGGGTGTACTCAGACCTGTGCTAGCTAAAGCACTGTCACAGGTCCACATGGAACCAGGCCGTGGGATTGTGTCCAGGAAGGGGGGTGGGATTTGGTGGCCACCCTTGCTGCCAAACTGGAGTCGATCTGCCAATCCCATCACTGCCTCATTTCACCCTTCCCCACTTTGTTCCCTCAATAGTGTCCTGCCTCCCCTGCCATAATAGCTGACTTGGCAATTCCGTGAGGATCCTCTGCCACATACGGGAAAGCTCCGTCCTTCCCAGCAGTGCTCTGGCAATATGTGACTCTGCTGTGTTGGAGTTACTTTTACGACTGCCATTGTTCCGCCAGCACTAAAGCCCAATAGGGTTCAGAGGGCCAGTTACACAACTAAGGGCCCAAACCCAAAGGCCCTTGTCACCAGCAAATACAAGTGGCAAAAAACATCGCAAATCCGCGACACACGTATGCCCACGCTGGGGCGGTGCTCATTCAGCACCAGGCTCCAACACGAGCGAGTAGCTGGCGCTTCAGCAGCACTGGCTGCCGGCAAGTCAGTTTCAGGTGTGGGAGGCACCAGGCAGGGGAGGGGAGGAGCCAGCCGCGAGGGGGTGGCTTGGCCAGCCGGCAGCGAGCAGAGTAGCCCCATTGCAGGCGGCAGGGCTTTCACTGGGGGAAGGCTTTTGGTTATCGCTGCGCCATAGCAGTTAGGCAGTTCAGGATGGGGCCCTAAGAATACCTGCCAGCCTCTTCTAGGAGAAGGCCTTCTTGTAAATCCAGTCAGAAAAATCTTCATTTGGCCTGAAGGGCCAACAACAGGGCTACAAACGTAGAGACCTGCCAAGGCAAAACACCTGTTGGTCGTGTATGACGATGACCGAAAACGGCATCAAAAAGGCTTCTTTTTCTCGTCCATGTCTGGAACTTTAAATATGGGAGGAGGGCAAAGATATATTTACCAAGTGGCTGGAATATTGTGGCACCCTGCTAACAGGGCAAAAAAGCTTTTTTTGTTTTTTCAGGTGGTACTGTGCTTATATTTAGCAGGAGAAGAATAACTGTCCGTCTTCAGTTCAGTACAGATTTTTCTGATGACTGTTACTGGTGTTCTTCTGCATTTGTTTAAATGAGTCTCTTTGGGACAGAGAGATGTTTAATTATTTGATTTGGTCTGAAAACCACTTCGTGAACTTTTTTGTTGAAAAACTGTGTAGAAAAATACATTGGTCTTGGTGTTAAGTGACCAATAACTTTAATTCAACTTGGTGGAGTTTTCAACTTGAGCATTCTTGGTGGTGCAGAACTCCAGGTGATCACTGAAACAAATTTTAGCAATTTTAAGAGAGCTCCAAGAATTTCTAACGCTACAGTATTTTGGAAACTTCATATAAATTTCACAAATAGTTTCAGCCAAAATTGTAAACTTTACTCAAGCAGCACACAGTAAGTTGTATTACCTAATAATGCAGTACATTTTCCTTTGCTATCAGTTAGAGGGTTTGATTATCAAAACCCCAAGGCAGTTAGATTAAAGTGCTTTGGTATACAGTATGGTTTTTATGAGTTCCATGGAAATCAGTGATAAATCATTTCTAAGTCCTTGATTCAACTGAAATATTATTTTAAACAACTATTCAGTGTCCTTAAAAACTTGCTGCAAAACAGCTGCAGTTGCATAAACAGCCATTACCATACATTTTGGCAGACGTTAGGGTGTTCTCTAGACTAATATTCCCTATATTTGGATATATAGGGTTAATAGGGATGTGTTACTGCTCACAGCATGTGCTAGAGATGATAAGCACTCAGGGTTGTGGTCAGTAGTAAGATAGTTAAGTACCATCATGACCAGAATGGGCTTCAGAAACATTCCTGAGTTGTGAATATCTAGAGCAATGTATGGCCTACCAAGCTGGCCTGTTAGGTCCCCGACTCCTGTCCAGTTTTTACAATTCCAGGCAAGAAGTTGATCAAATCCCTGTGGGTGCCCAGACAGAGATAGTGGGCTACGTTTTGCTTGGTGGGTCAGGAGGGGGCCTGATCTACAGAGGCAGTTTAGGGCTGCAATCCAACTCCTCCCTTGGCTGAAGCAAGCCACATGCATCAGCTGAGTGCTGTCATGAAAGTGCTGTAAAGCATGTCCGCGCCAGCACTTCTGGTGCAGGGCTAACAAAAGCAATTGTGTCGGCCCTGCACTGTCATGCCTCCAGTGAGCCGCTCCAGCCGAGTTTGGTAGGCTCAGGGGCTGTTCTGGGTGCAGAGGAGGAAGGACAGAGGCTGGAATGGAGCAGGGGAAGGGCATTCTGGTGGGCAGGATGCCCGGGGGGAGCGGGGTGGAGCATGGATGCAGCCATGAGACCACATCCAAACCCCGGCCCTGGACCACACGGCCCCATGTTTAGACTTGTGCCTGCTAAACAGCAGGTGCAGATCCGAGCAAGCCCATCAGGGCCACTGGCGCCTACCCTGGGGTAAGGGACATTTGTCCCATGGAGACTCCAGCACAGTCCTAACCTGCGTTGGCTACAGTGCAGGCCCGCCTGCTTGCCTGTTGCAACACACATTAGGATTGCGCCCTAGGATTATGAAGTCGATTAGAAAAATTACAGGTTTGCCACTTCCTCTGAGATATTAAAATTTTTTTACTGTAAAGAGTGCTCTCGTTTTCTGCTGATGTGTTTAAAGATATGTATATTGAAAAAGACTGCTGAGCCATGCTAAGAGGCAAAGCACTTTTTATTCCAGCAAGACACATTAACCAGGTGTGACACCTCATGTAACAGCATGTTCACTTTGAGGAAGATGATCAGAATTGCCCCAAGAAAATGCAAATGCAAGTTATTACCTAATCTGTGAGATCAAATTTAACCATATTAGGTTATTTGCTGAAGTAAACAGATTTTAAAACATAGATCTTGGTTTCCATAATTCAGCCTGCCGTTTAGGGCAGGTTTCCCAAAATATGATTTTCCTACCAAGCAGTGTATGTTGGGCAACAGTTTGCTAAGTGAATATGGTTGTTATTATTTGCACCTCCATTGTTTTCCTTGTATTTAATTTTAAAGAGGGAAAAAATGAACTCCAATCTACACATCGATGGGTACCCAAGGGTTTTTTTTGGCTCAAAATGAGTTTCAAATTGTTGCGCATATTCCAAGCAAACGCTCACAAAAGCGCAAGCCTTTTCCAGCAGTTAATATGAATGCTTGCCAAGGCAGAAAATTGTTTGCCATAGCTTCAGCCTAGTAGTGTAGTGGCCGATGTGCTGCCTAGAACACACTGGTTTCTCCTCTGCCCTTTCCAACCCCACCCTCTCCCTCCAACCCAGAAGTAATTGCAGTGACTGATGACATCACCCACAATTACTTGCGGACTGTTGCAGAGGTGGCAGGGAGGTTCTCCTGCACACCACCCCTGCAGTGATTCTTGGCACAGTTGCTGGGAGCAAAACAGACAGACCTTACTTCCAATGACCTGCCAACCACCTCTGCAGCAAGTCATTCCTGGCATAGTCACTGGGAACAGCCATGCTGAGAATTGCTGCAGGTATGGTGGGCAGGAGGATCTGCGCGCCTGCCCCCATGTTCCAAGGGCTGCTTGGTACCACATGGTACCAGAGTACTATGCCCAGCTATGCCATGGCTTGGGTCTTTTATGAGAGAGCCAATTATGCACAAATATTCAAATTCAAAAGCACCCCTTGTCACACAGGCATTGCCACTTTCCAGTTTCCTTTCTCCAAAAGCAAAGTGCTTACCTTCAAGGAGTGGGGCAGGTGGTAACAGACACTTGCAGAGTTCCAGGAACATTTTTCCAAGGTGGGAAATGAAGTCCTAATCCAAGAATGCCCAGTGGGAAATGACTACTATGTTTTTCATTTCCAACATGATGAAAAATGTCTGACAATTCTTTCCCAGGTAGAAATGATGGCATTGGTTTTTTGCTATTGAATTATTGGTTTCAGTTAGGGCCAGCCCAGTTCTGACACCTGAAGCAGCTAGCCAAATGCTGCCCCTCCAATCCCATGATGCGGATAGGGCCCTAACGGCAGTATAAGTGTATCATCCATGCTTCTGTTGTGAAGGCACCGTAAAGCGCCTTCACTGCTGCTGGTAAGGCCTCGCTCATGAAGGTCTCAGGAAGGCTGCATGGCCTGACATGGAGGCCCTGTTGTCTGCACCAGGAAAATAGCTGGTGGAGACACGAGGAGCCCCATATAATAGGTGGCCCTGCGCCTTTCCCCCAAGGAGCCTCTGGCACCTGTAGGATGCAGCAATAGCTGCTTGGCTACTGCTGCCCCTATGGGCACACAGGCAGTTTAAGATTGGGCTGCCTGTCTATACTGCCCACTCTCTCCAATGTTTGGATGCAGCACCCCCTCCACATTTCCTTTTCCTCTCTGTCCACCTTTATCAATCTGGGAGGAGGAACAGTGGAGACAATTAGGAACTGGAAAAGGTGCAGAAGAGAGCAAACAAAATGATTACTGTGCCAGAGCACCTCCCTTATGAGGAAAGGCTGCAGGGTTTCAAATGCTGAGGGGAACATGATTGATATGTACAAAATTATGCAAGGGATGGATAGAGGGTTGTTCTCTCACACACACAATACTAGAACAAGAGAACATCCACTAAAATTGAGTGTGGAATTAACAAATACAATAAAATACTTTTTTTTTTTTTTACCCAGCAGCTAATTAATCTGTGGAACTCCTTGCCAGAGGAGGTAGTGATGGCATCTGGACTAGGTGCCTTTAAAAGGGGATTGGGCAGATTTCGGTAGGAAAAGTCCATTGCAGGGTACAGGCCATACTGGGTGATGCAATCTCCTTATTGTAGAACTAGGCTATCTCAGAATACAAGATGCAGGGGAGTGGCAATGAGATGCAAGTATCTTGTGTGCCAGAGGCATCTGCTGGACCACTGTGAGATACAGGAAGCTAGACTAGGTGGGCCTTTGGCCAGATCCAGCAGGGATCTTCTTATGGAGAGCAGAAAGAGGAGGAGGATCAGTGAAAGTAAGAAGGCAGACAGAGACATGCACTCTCCCAATCTGCTGCCTGAGGCTGTTGGCCTCATGAATGAGCCCCCTCCCTGGCCTTGATTGAAAGTGAATGTCCTGGGAATTGTGCACCAGGCACAAAGACAGCCAGTAGGTTGTGTACAAGCTTTACAGTACTTGTTTTGCACTGCATTCTCCATGCATACAGCCTTAAAAAGAAGCTTGTCAGAAATCCTAAGAAACCCTCTCCAAAGAGAGTGTAGGGGACTTTGTGCTGTCATAATGTATCCTCATTCTGTATTAATGAAATGCACAGAGAAGTTAGCAGGTTTTAATGAGAAATTGATTTGTGCTGATTAGATACACATAAGCATTTTCGTCCAAATTTAAAAATTAAAAAGCAGATGGGATCTATAATGTGAAAGTGGCAGGAATCCCTATACTTTAAAAAATTCCTTTTCTTTTGTTTTGTTATTAAGACTATAAATATCAGAGTCGCACTGTGCAAATTCAGAATGGAAATAACTAATTTAATAATTGTACTCAACTCAGTTGATTAATTCACTTTGTTGTGAGAGCTTTATTTTGTTTTTCATTTTAAATGTTCATGTATTTTATCTTCAGCTAAATATTATTATAAATTCTGACACAAGAGCAATTTGCATAACAATTGGTCATAAGGAGTAATTCATTAATATGCAACAAAGTGCTAATCTGCACAGTGCCTGGAGCTATTGTAAACTTCATTTTGCTTTTAGATGGAAATTTGGTACAGTGCTAATGTAACTATGTATAATTGTACTAATCAGTCCCAAAGAGTTTTTGAGCTAAACATCTATAACATTCTTTTCTTTCTGGCCTCACTTTAATTGTCCAGCATAAAAGGGTTTAGTACTACCTTTAATCACACTTGTAATCACTTTCTCTTTGTAAGGTTAGAAGATTCTGTACAATATGTTGCAATTCTATGCATACTTCCTTAGAAGTTCCATTATGATAAATGTGACCTATTTCCAAGTAAATATAGCTAGGATGTGAATTTTGGAAAGATTGATTTGCGTTTATCTGAGTAGGGTATATTTAATAGATTCTAGTGAAAAATGTATTGCTTATTTTTGCCATCCTGCCTGATCTGGAGCTCACACCTGTGACTGCCATTACTTTTCCAACAGCACAGAACATCAGCTCCAATTGAAGGGTCCTAACAATTTGTTAAGATGCAAGTTTGCAGGAATTCAGCCTGCTTACATCTGCACATCTATCCAGAATGCTTGGGTCCAAAAGTGTTCCAGATTTCTTCTGGATTTTGAAATATTTGCATAAACATAATGAGACCCTCATCTTGGGGATGCGGCCCAAGTCTAAACGCAAAATTCATTTATGTTTCCTACGCACCATATCAGGGCTGGGTCCAGAAGGAGCAGGTCCCCATGTAAGGCATTCCCACAGAGCCCCCACTCACCAAGGAAAGTGTCTGTGGTGCCACACATGGCCCCTGGAAATAATTGGTGGTGACATGACGACACCATCACCAACTGCTTCCAGGAGGCCCATTTTAGGCAGTTTGGAGGCAAGGGCAGGTGGGAGGGCCCAAGGTAAAGCTGTTTGGCTCACCCCACTGACTAACAGCCCATAGGGATTCCGGCTGCTGCCGCAGGCAATGTGTTCACTGTGCTGGTGTGGAGCCCCCCCAACGTGTTGTGATGACATTGGTCATAATGGCTTCAGACCAGCCCTTCACCATATACATGTTGCCTGAAGGTAATTTTAAACAATATTAAACATAAATATAATGACATCTGCAAGGGTTTGGATGTAACACAGGCTATACTATAGGTTCCATGCCTAGTTTTCTCTTTCACTCCCTGTCCTTTCCTCGAACTGCAGCTTCGCACACAACTCTTCCACTAGCTGTGGTGCCTGCTCAAAATCAGGAGCATCCAGGCATACTGCTAGATGTGACAATCTTAAAAATGGGTAGAGCAGGAGAATGGGGAGCAGAGCTTAAGTGCACGGCCTCCTCTAGGGCAACTGTAGATTAGGCAGTCTTCCCCTGAAGGAGGATGACGACGAGGAAGAGCAGCAGCACTCCAAACTTGCTTGTCACTACACAAGGAGAAATTGAACAAACAAGAAACCTGGTGGCTGCACCCACACAGCCCCCACCACTCTGATTCACTGGCGCTTGAAGCTTTGCCAAAGTGGGAGGGTGGAGGAGGAGGTGGTATTGCCTCAGTCCAGGAAAGTTCTGCATGTCTCATTGCCTCAGTTCTGCATGTCGCTCAAGTCGCCTGATTGCCAGAAGGAGCAGCCTGTCAGCCAGTAAGTCACAGCTCCTCGCTCCTGCCTTCACCTCCCACTCTGCCCAGCCAGCCAGCCAACCACAACCATATACACTGGCTTCCTCAGCTAGGTAGTGCCCCTACGTGCCTTCCACGCACAACCAAGAGAGTTCAGGATTATGGCGCATTCAGGTTTTTGAATTCTGGATCATAGGTAATCAACCCATACCTGGTTCTGGTAAAAGTTTGAAATTCAGAGAAGTCAGTCAGCCAAGGAAAGCTTCCTGGGCCAAGGCTTCCAGTTCCTTTATATTAACAGTTGTGAAAAACAGGGAATTTTGATAGGTGAAGTTTGCTATGCAGGGAGGAGGAAACTCCAGCTAATGAAATTCCCTCTTCTACACAATTGCTCTCTAACTGGCAGACCAGTGATGTCCTTGACCAAAGGTAGGTAACACAAACTGCCCCATCATTACTTCTTTTTTGGAGAGGAGGTACTTGGGGGGTGTTAAGAAAAAGGCAGAGATACCAAGATATCTGAAGCAAGAGAAAACAGAACTCTTTACCTCTGATAGTTGCCGAGAAACATTTGCAACTTTTCTTATGACAAATTGATTCTGCTAAAATTCCCTGTTTTTTTTAAAAAAAAACCAAAATATTAAAGCTCAAGAGTGCTTCTTTGCATGGCCAAAGATGAAAGTTATATACACTAAAAAATAAAAAGTGGGTCCTATGTTAACAGATTGGTATTAAGGTGCATTGTGGGTCTGAAAATAGTTGAAGTTATGTTGAATAGGTATGCAACTATGAAAGGTTCAGGAGCCATTTCTTTTGCATCTGGCCATTTTAGGCATTTTGCAAAGGGGTCATTAGAACCACAGCATCTAAAAAATAAAAATAAGACTTTGAGGTCAAAGAGAATGCCTGAACTGTACATGACTGAGAGATGCTACTATAGCAAAGCTATGTGGTGGCAGAGCTGTCAGCAAAGATGAATCAAAACCAAACGGCTGAAAATATCAGGCTGTCAGGCTCCCTGCTACAGTACCATGCTGGGCGATTTGAGTACAGGAGAGAAAAGCCTTCAATTTCTTTCAGCTGGGGTGTTTTGAATGACACTTTCCAAGGGGAGGTGGTATTATCCGTTGATTATCCCCCAAGAAAGAAGCCTCCTATTAATGAGCTGACATGAGACAATGGGGGGGAGGGGGAAGAGATTAAGAATCAGCAGAGTACTACATATGTGACTGTCCATCCTCACCAAGCAACTACACGGAAAGTCAGCAAACAGTGAGCCCTGCAGTTCTCAGCAGGTCCTCCTGAAAGATTACTACCCAAGGAGAGAAAGAAACACTTGCTTCCCCATAGGTGGACATGGCCAAAGTAGGTCAGATGCCCGTAGGCAGCCTTGAAAGTTGCAGAGTTTGTTAATACCTGTACGGCTCTAATGTGTTGTTTTTCAAAGCACCCCCAACCATGAATTCCCTATAGTTTGACAACCATCTGTCATTTAGCAAAGTTTCAGGCTGAAGGCTTCTTGCCATGTGCTGACCAGCCTTCATTAACTATTCAATTGGCACACAATTACCAGCCTCTGCTGAGAAAAACAGCTACATGAACCATGCAGCAAAAGCACAACTTAAACAAATCTTGTGTGAAAATTAACTGTGATATTTTGAAGCAGCATTCAAGCAGCCTGCTTTTCTCTCTGGTAAGAGAAGAATTTTGAAAAGGTCATGCTTTTTCATTGAAATCTTACAAATTGACATTGTTTTATAATTTACACAAGTCTTTGTTTGTAAACAGAGTGAAGGAAAAACCTAATGGTGGAGAGTCTATCAGCAGATATTTACAGCACAGACTGCTACATGCTTACTCAGAAATAAAGGGTTAGTTTAGACAATACTTTAACCCCATCAGATTCCCAGGATGAAAATCTTATAGACGAATTAGCCTTCTATTCCTCTTTCACTAACAGTAGCCCTGGATCTGCAAATAGCACCACTAAACCCCACCATCTGTGTGAAGGCAACTAGGTTGCTTGCCCAAGTTGCAGAGGTTCTCCTTCCTCTGCTCCAGTCAATGGTTCCTTGGTTCTCAACAGCTTTTGGGGTGAGGCAGCCACGTAGTCTTCAGCAATCACAGTTCCAGCCGGCTTGAGTGACCTCCATTCAGCCATCAGTCAACCTCGTCCTTTCCTACTACACCCACAACTGCTTGGCAATCAGTTTTCCTTTATTCCCAAGGCCCTCATCAGTTCTACTAGGTTGCAGCTGTAAGTCACACCCAAGAAAGGCTCTTGGGTTAACACTGTACTTCCCAGGCCTATATTTCCCATATCCTATCTCCTCGGGTTAATCATCTGCATTCTTCATTACACCAGGCCAGCACAATAATGGATATGTGCATTCACCATGCATGCATGCCCTGACCTTTCCCTTTGTTTCTATGATAGTTTTATAATTGAATAGGGAGCAGTGTTTCATCCAAAATTAAGCAGAATGTTAGGGAAGGAATGTATGCACCCCGTGAGTACACAGGTGTCTGTAGAAATCCTGGAAGACTGGTGCCGGTGATGCTGCTAGACTGGAACTAGGCTAATTGGTCCCAATCTATTTTTTTTATGGGGGGGGTGGGGTGGAGAGGAAGACCTGGAAAATTACAGACCCATCTTTCTGAGTTAAATACGAGCAGAAGAAATTATAGAACATACATTCTGTACAAATCTGGATAACAACTTCATGATTAATAGAAGCCAACTTGGATTTGTCAAAAATAAATCTTGCCAGACAAATCTCATCTCCTTTTTCCATCAGGTTTCTAGCTTACTGGACAGTGGGAATGCTGTGGGCATAATTTATCTCAACTTCAGCATTTGACAAAGTTCCCTGAGAGATCGGGGTAGTCCTGAAGGATGTGCCTGGATCACTTCAGGAGCAATCCTAACCTGGAGTTAGGCCGGCACAGTTAGGCCACACAGACATGTGCCATCCTCCCTGACTCTGAGAGTGGTCCAAACGCACTTTACAGTGTCCCTTGTGCCGGCCAAACTGTGCCAGCCTAATACCAGGTTAGGATTGCGCTCATCCATCCTGACTTCATGTCACCGCAATTACTTCGGCCCCCCTTGCACTCGGACTGCCTGCCCTACCTCTTGCTTTTTTCTTTTTTTTTTTTAAAGGACAGAAGGACAGATACTACCATTCTCTGTGGAGCTAGATAAATATTTTCAGCACTGAAATAAAACACAAGTTGAATGAAGGGCTTCCTTAAACAATGTTAAGCTCAACTGACGGCTATTTCTGTTGATAGTAGCACAAGTTGACTCAATACACAGACCAGTCCAAAGCTTGGGGGCTCCTGGAGAAGCAGCACTGCCAAAATGGCGACCGCTGTATCTAGAGGCCACCACCAGGGTCTCCTTGGGATAAGGTAGAGTTTCCTCTCTTACCCTCTCTTACCCCAAGTAAAGCTGCAGGGGCAGCAGTGGGTCTTCTCAGGTCTACATCCACGTTTGAGTGGGCGCAGAATTGAGGATTTCATATTGGGCTGCCTGGCTCATACAGGGTAGGATGGGGTTAGGATTCGGTGGCAGAGGCTGCTGCCATCCCCACCCTCCTCAGTGGCCTGACTTCCCCTTTCCTCTGCCTTGCCCCTCCACCTGCCCTGCAGGCCTTACCACTGACCAGTGCTGCTGGAGTACCAGCTGGCCATATTGCCCACCCTGGAGTGCAGTGCCAACCAGGTGCATTCCTGGTGCCCCCTCCTCGCTGGGTGCCGTAAACATGCTTTATGGCACTTTTAAGACACCTGGAACTGGCGCTGAGCAGCAGCGTCAGCAATACAAGCCCTTAGGATTGGGCTCATAGTGTATCTACTAAATTGATATGGTAGGTATCCTAATATGTATTAAATCCAAAGGCAGCCTAATTAAGATTAACTATAGTTGATCTTATATAGTGTATTCTATAACACACTCACTCCTTCAGTTTACAGTGCATATTCTCAGATACACCAGCAGATGCAGTGGATTTTTAAGGTAAATTTATGAATGAAACAAGATGCCTTCTTGCTAGGTATACTTGATAATCAGGTACCAAAGACATTGAAATCTTATTTTTATAATGACAATTGCGGCAAGGATACTGTATGCACAACATTGGAAAGTTCCAGAGTTACCTTCAATTGAAAATTGGTGGATTAAAATTCTGGACTTAATGGAAATGGACGAACTTACTATTTTACTTAAAGAGAAGTCAGTAAAGTTGTTTATGAACAACTGGAAACCACTCATTGACTTCCTGTGTGAGGAAATATTGGTACAACAAATTATGGACTTGATGAATATGCAGACAATTTAGATCTGAAACATTTTGCTGGGGAATTAAAATAAATGATAAGGAGATTTAAAAAAGCAGTATAAAAGAAAATAATAAGAGGCTGGATAAGAGATACAATTTTAAATTTGAGCAGTTATCAATATATTGTAGATGTATTACTCCATGCTCACTTTATATATTCTGAGTTTAGTTTTTGTTTGGTTAGTTTTTTTATGTATAGTTGTGGGTTTCTTTTTAGTTGTTGGCATTGGTGTAGTACAGTCTGGGAATATCTAAATTAAAATGCAGATTTAATACCATTTTTTGATTTGGAGCTACTTCACATTATAAAATTCTACCATACAGCTCTGCACTAGTCTCTAAAAGCATGGGGAAAAGCTAGTATGAACCAAGTTTTACATAGGGAGAACTGACAATCATGTTTGTGACTGGCTCTGTTTCCAACAACTGCAATCACAGGGATGACTGCAGGCTTCCAACAAGTACGACCCAGTTCCTTTTAGTTTTCTTCTGTGTGGCTGTGAACCCATGTACATGATTGCATGGAGTTTTATGATACAAAACTTGGTGTGCATGAAATCTGGGTATTGATTTGTACAGCAAGAAGGCCACATGTTGATATCTAAATTAGTTGATACCAAGCAACAATTGTGCTAGTTTCAGCCTCCTGCTTTCCCAAAAAGCTCCAAATTATAAAGTTGCCAGTTGTCTATAGCAACCTGTCTTAAGTGAGTGCCACTAATTGTAGAGAGTAAAGCGATGGCTCCAGGTATTATTTCTCCAGTAATAAGAGCATTGCATTGATATTACCTCTCTGTTCTGTGACAGACTGACACATCTGACAGAAGTGGCACAGCAGCTTCATTTTCTCTTTTCCCCACTCAAAACAGCACAAATGCTCTAATGATGTATACAGACTGACTTGGCAGAGATATTGGAGGATCCTTCCATGCTCATTCAAATTGGGCCAGGTGGGATATTACTGGCTAACTGCAGCTGGAAGTGCTGCTCAACCAAGTTGCCTTGATTAACAGCATGCCTTCTTATAGGCAATGTAGGCTGCAATGGAATAGGGAGGTGGATGCCATATTAATTATTGAATGCATTAATGGCTGCCAACGTATCTGTGACCCTGGTGAGGAGTAAAGCAGGCAGAAGTACTTTAGGATGATGGGGGTAGGAAAAACCAAAGCCTGGACACAAAGACAGCGGATTGAGAAGTCATGGAATGAGGAAGGAAAGGTTTGTGTAAGCCAGTGATGGCGAACCTTTTGGGCTTGGCGTGTCAAAACTTTGGAAAATGCTTAGCCTGACACTGTTGGTGTGTCAATCCCCCCTCCCAAACAAAAAAGAAACTATCTTTTATTTAAACAAAAAAAAATACAGTCCAATTATTTGTGGTACTATCTACAGTATATAAAGAACGTATGTATGTATGTGTGTACGTATGTGTGTGGGTACGTATATTCCACATAGGCTCCGCAACGCCTGGAGCGATTGGCACCAAACTTGGCACGCACATGCCTTGCAGCCTGGCGACAAACACTGCGGGGGTCAGGCCCCCCTCGCACCCTCGGGGTGGGGGTACGCGGGGGGGGGCTGTGTGAAAACGGTCAAAAATGGCCGAAATCGGTGTCAAATCCGTAGTTTCCGGGACCGCCGAGACAAGTGGCGATGCTCCCGACGCCGTTGCAGTCCGGGTTCGGTCCCCCCTCGGGCGAGAAGGGGTGCGAAACAAAACCTCCGCCTTGCCACGCTGGAATGCCTGGACCAATTGGCACCAAACTTGGCATGAGGATGCCTGGCAGCCTGGTGACAAACACTGTGGGGGTCAGGGCCCCCTAGCGCCCCAGGGGTGGGGTTATGCAGGGGGCCCCATGGTAGAAAATGGCCAAAATCGGTGTCGGATCCGTAGTTTCCGGGGCCGTTGAGACGAGTGGTGACGACTCTCCCGACGCCGTTTGAGTCCACGTTCAGCCCGTCAGCGTGGGTGTCACCCCAAACACTATGGCATGTCACTTTTGACACATGTGTCATAGGTTCACCATCACTGGTAAGCAGTGGTACAGAGGAAGAGAAGGGAGCCAAGAATCTAAGAAGGAAAGGAAAATTGGGAGACAAGCAGCCCAATCTTATCTTTCCCCCCACTAGTGCAGCTGATCCCTTTCATGGATCACTGCCTTGTCGTGGCGAAGGGGCTTGAGTAGCTCAATGAAGCTGTGAGCTATGCCATGTAGGGCTACCCAAGATGGACAGGTCACAGCAGAGAGTTCTGACTAAACGTGGTCCGCTGGAGAAGGAAGTGGCAACCCACTCCAGTACTCTTGCCAAGAAAACCCCATGGATTACAGAACAAAAAGGCTAAACGATATGACACTGGAAGATGAGACCCTCAGGTCGGAAGGTGTCCATTATGCTACTGGGGAAGAGCAGAACAGGAGTACTAGTAGCTCCAGAAAGAGTGAAGTAGCTGGGTCAAAACTGAAAGGAAGCTCAGCTGTGGATGTGTCTGGAAGTGAAAGGAAAGTGCGATGCTGCAAAGAACAATACTACATAGGAACCTGGAACGTCAGATCTATGAATCAAGGCAAGCTAGATGTGGTCAAACGTGAGATGTCAAGGCTGAACATCGACATCCTGGGAGTTAGTGAACTAAAGTGGACAGGAATGGGAGAATTTAATTCAGATGACCATTATATTTGCTACTGTGGGCAGGAATCCCTTAGAAGAAATGGAGTAGCCTTCATCGTGAACAAGAGAGTGAGAACAGCAGTACTGGGGTATAACCTCAAAAATGATAGAATGATTTCCATTCGGATCCAAGGCAAACCTTTCAACATCACAGTAATCCAAGTCTACGCCCCAACCACTGGTGCTGATGAGGAAGAAGTTGACCGCTTCTATGAAGACCTAGAACAGCTTCTAGAATTAACACCCAAAAAAGATGTCCTTCTCATCATAGGGGATTGGAATGCTAAAGTAGGCAGTCAAGAGGTAAGAGGAATAACAGGCAAGTTTGGTCTTGGAGTACAAAATGAAGCAGGGCAAAGACTGATAGAGTTCTGTCAGGAGAACACATTAGTCATAGCAAACACCCTTTTCCAGCAACACAAACGGCGACTGTACACATGGACTTCACCAGATGGTCTACATCGAAATCAGATTGATTACATTCTTTGCAGCCAAAGATGGAAAAGTTCCATACAGGCAGTCAAAACAAGACCTGGAGCTGACTGTGGCTCAGATCATCAGCTTCTTCTTGCCAAATTCAGGCTTAAACTGAAAAAAGTAGGGAAAACCGCTAGGCCCTCCACGTATGACCTAAATCAGATCCCCTACGAATATACAGTGGAGGTGACAAATAGATTTAGGGGCTTAGATTTGGTAGACAGAGTGCCTGAAGAACTTTGGACGGAGGTCTGTAACATTGTACAGGAGGCAGCAACTAAAACCATCCCAAAGAGGAAGAAATGCAAGAAGGCAAAGTGGCTGTCTGACGAGGCTTTACAAATAGCTGAGGAAAGGAGAGAAGCCAAAAGCAAGGGAGAAAGGGAAAGATATACCCAACTGAATGCAGATTTCCAGAGAACAGCAAGGAGAGATAGGAAGGCCTTTCTAAATGAGCAATGCAAAGAAATAGAGGAAAACAACAGAATGGGGAGGACTAGAGATCTTTTCAAGAAAATTGGAGATGTCAAAGGACAATTTCATGCTAAGGTAGGCACAATAAAGGACAAAAATGGCAAGGACCTAACAGAAGCAGATGAGATTCAGAAGAGGTGGCAAGAATACACAGAGGAACTCTATAAGGCCGATCTCAATGTTCCTGATAACCACAGTGGTACAGTCACTGAGCTCGAACCTGACATCCTGGAGAGTGAAGTCAAGTGGGCTTTAGAAAGCCTCACTAACAACAAAGCTAGTGGAGGTGACAGCATTCCAGCGGAATTACTCCAAATCTTAAAAGATGATGCTGTCCAAGTGCTGCTCTCCATATGCCAGCAAATTTGGAAAACCCAACAGTGGCCACAAGACTGGAAAAGATCAGTTTACATTCCAATCCCAAAGAAGGGCAATGCCAAAGATTGCTCGAATTACCGCACCATTGCACTCATTTCACATGCTAGCAAGGTCATGCTCAAAATCCTACAAGCTCGGCTTCAGCAGTATGTGAATCGAGAACTACCAGATGTACAAGCTGGTTTCCGAAGAGGCAGAGGAACTAGAGATCAAATTGCCAACCTTCGCTGGATCATGGAGAAAGCAAGAGAGTTCCAGAAAAACATCTACCTCTGCTTCATTGATTATGCTAAAGCCTTTGATTGTGTGGATCACAACAAACTGTGGCAAGTTCTTGAAGAGATGGGAGTTCCAGACCACCTGATCTGCCTTCTGAGAAACCTTTATGCGGGTCAGGAAGCAACAGTTAGAACTGGACATGGAACAACCGACTGGTTTAAAATTGGGAAAGGAGTACGACAAGGCTGTATATTGTCACCCTGCTTATTTAACTTATACGCAGAGTACATCATGAGGAAGGCAGGGCTGGATGACTCACAAGCTGGAATCAAGATTGCTGGGAGAAACATCAACAACCTCAGATATGCAGACGATACCACTCTACTGGCAGAAAGTGAGGAAGACCTAAAGAACCTTTTGATGAGGGTGAAAGAGGAAAGTGCCAAAATTGGTTTGAAGCTCAACATTAAAAAGACTAAGATCATGGCAACCACTCCCATCACTTCCTGGCAAATAGAAGGGGAAGAAATGGAAGCAGTGACAGACTTTATTTTCCTGGGCTCCAAGATCACCGCAGATGGTGACTGCAGCCATGAAATTAAAAGACGTTTACTTCTTGGGAAGAAAGCTATGGTGAACCTAGATAGCTTAATCAAAAGCCGAGACATCACCCTGCCAACAAAGGTTCGCATAGTCAAAGCGATGGTTTTCCCAGTAGCCATGTATGGCTGTGAGAGCTGGACCATAAGAAAGGCAGAGCGTCGAAGAATCGATGCTTTTGAATTATGGTGTTGGAGAAGACTCTTGAGAGTCCCCTGGACTGCAAAGAGATCCAATCGGTCAATTCTCCAGGAAGTCAAGCCTGATTGCTCCCTGGAAGGACAAATGCTGAAGCTGAAGCTCCAATACTTTGGCCACCTGATGAGAAGAGAGGACTCTTTAGAAAAGACCCTCATGCTGGGAAAGATTGAAGGCAAAAGGAGAAGGGGGCGACAGAGGATGAGATGGTTAGATAGTGTCACCGAAGCAATGAATATGAAATTGGGCGAACTCAGGAAGCTAGTGGAGGACAGGGAGGCCTGGCGTGCTGTGGTCCATGGGGTCGCGAAGAGTCGGACACGACTTAGCGACTGAACAACAACAACAACAACAAGTGCAGCTGTGCCAAAAAGTGGCACACTGTATCCAGTGGAAAGGGGCTGAGTGGGCGGCTTTGGAATTTAAATTCCCTTTCCCCTCTGTAAGCCTCCTGCTCCACAATGGATCTCCTCAAAGTGGATCTCCTTGGGTCTTACTGGTGCAAGTCCTAGGAGAGAAAGGGGGCAGGGAGGCTGCTGCCGAAGGAAATAGGATCTGGCACATGTGAGCAACTACTGCCAAGCTCTGTGCCCTCCCGCCCAGCCTTGAACTCAATTTGGCCCTCAATTTGGCCCTCTCCTTGCTTGTTCATCCCATGAACTGCCGCCTCCACCACTTGGGCAGTTCTGGTGTGCGCATGGTGCTTCCGGCTGTTTGTGGGGGCAGCTCCATAGTTGGCATTACCATAAGCCCCCATTGGATTAGGGCAAAAGGTTGCAACCCTATGCACATTTACCTGGAAGTGAGTCCCATTGAAGTCAGTGGGACTTACTTCTGAGTAGACACGCATAGGCTTGTCTGAAAATGGCTTGCATTCAAAGATCGATCTGAAGGAGCTCCTGTATTTAAAAAAAATGTATGCAGAATACACATGTGAATATTACCATCCACTCACTATTTCACTTCAGTGCCTTTGGCAATATGATTTACAAATGTCTTGAAAATGCTATTGCTAGGATTACCAGATACAAATTGGGACAGAGTGCCTAAACCTTTAATCATTGGATAGAAGAGAGAGTTTTGGCAGGTGGAGCTCAACATGGAAGGATTTCAAAAGCTGCACCTTCCAAAATTCTCTCTTCTCTACAGTGGTTAAAGGTATAGGAACACTGTCCCAGTTTGTATCTGTTAACCCTACTATTGCTAAATGACTTGGAAAGCTTTCATTTGATCGTTGGAGGCAAGTGGCTTAGCAGCTGTAGACTTTCATTGAGTTTCTAAGGGACCTGAGGGACTATAAAGCAGATACAAACTGCAGCCGTAGGGCAAGCTAAACCACTATTTTCCAGGAGTTGCAGATGCTCTGGCATGTTTTTTCCTCTTCTCCTCCCTTTTCCTGGACAAATAGTTATTTCTTTTTATACCGATACAGACGCAGACACACGTTAAAACAAGTTAATAATGGGCTGTCTATAGCACTCTGCAATGGAAGTGGTCTAATGCATTCTCCACTCTTTTAAATTTAAAAAGGCTTGGTTATGAAAAACGCTTTTTCTTTGTCTCAGAGAGAAATTATCAAGCAAATTGGCTATGTGCAAAACATGCATCACGTTTGACATTTCCATCGTGAGAAGGCTGTCTCTTCCTTCTATCACAAAGAAGAGATTCTTGTGTGCCTGGTAAATGTTGGCCAGAGACTGTACATCCTTCTGTACAAAGCTAATTGATTGGTCATGGAGGTTGATGTCTAGAGTCATTGACAAGTGTCTTAGTGACATGGAAGAATACATATCTACCAGTGGGATCCTACAACAAAATGTTGCAGTAGGCATACCTTCCTTGGAGTAAATTAAGCTGAATTCCATGGGGCTTACTTGGAGTAACCACACATGGGATCATAGTGTTGGGCTACAATCCTAAATCCTGTATACACTTTCCTGAGAATAACGTTCATTCGACTCCACGGGGCTTATTTCGGAGTAAACATGGCCATTGTCATGCAATTGGTCTCCCTTTCTATTTCACCCTATTGTAGAGTATTACCGGACCATATTTAAAATCTGGCACCCATTTCTCTTTCTAAGAATTTTTGCCCTGTTCTGGGAGTAAACAAAGGCATCCGTTTTTCCCCTGTAATAATTACTTTGAGAATTTGCCCCACTCCCAATCCAGGGCTGTTGCCTTGCCTATTGACCACTTTTACGCGGACCTGCCCCTAGTGACATCCAGATTAGATTACTGCAATGCGCTGTACATGGGGCTGCCTTTGAAGACGGTCCAGAAATTACAACTAGTACAGAAAGTGGCAGCTCGGGTGGTTGCTGGGGCTCGTCTGTTAGACTCTGTCAAGCCGTTGCTTTGGTGACTACACTGGCTGCTGGTTCCTTTCCAGGCCCGATTCAAAGTGCTAGTTTTGACCTTTAAAGCCCTTTATGGCTTGGGTTCCGGGGTATTTGAGGGACTGCCTCCTTCCATATAATCCTGCCCGTACTCTTAGGTCATGGGGGGGGGGGCTTTTGACTGTGCCACCACCAGGAGAGGTGAGAGGGATGGTGGCCAGGAATAGGGCCTTCTCGGTGGTGGCCCCTCCAACTTTGGAATACCCTCCCATTAGAATTAAGAATTGCTCCCTCTTTGGCAGTATTTCAGCAGGGGCTGAAGACCTTCTTATTTCAACAAGCTTTTAACTGTTGACAGGCTGGCTGGTTGTTTATACTCTCTTTGTATATTTTAAGGATCCACGGGGCTTGTTGTTTTTAAATTTTAATTATTTTAATGTTTTTTTTAATTATTGTTTTTAATTATTGTTTTTAATCGTCTTATTGTGATTTTATTGTATTTTAATGTTGTAAGCCGCCTTGAGATCCCATGGGGCAGAAAGGCGGAATATACTGTAAATTAAATAAAAAATAAAAAATAAAAATTTCATTTGGCATTTCCAATCCCAGTCTTCTGTATTGCATTTCCAACCCATCCACCACTGCATTTCAGTGCTTTTTGCATTGCTAGGGAAGGAAAACAGTACTTTTCTAAGGAAGGCTCCCAGGCAGTGAGTGTCAGTTCCAAATCCGGTCTCCTTAGATGCTGCTCTAGGCCTTCAGACTCACTTCCTTAACCGGTAGTTTGATTCTCCTCTGGATTCAAAGGGCAAGTTCTTTGTTTTCATCCTGAACCATATAAAGGTTTATATGGTTCAGCTCAGTGATCTGCTCTATAACTTTTCAAGGCCAGTGTACTCCAGCCTGGATGGTAGCAATGCAAATTCCTTGGCAGTAAGATAGCAGTAGAGTGGTGGCATCTCACTCTCTTACAGCCAGGCTTGCCATTCATAGAGGTTGCCCTCCCCACTTACAGCCCAATCCTATTTGTGTTTACCCATTGAGTTCAATGGGATCTACTCAGTGGTGTTATTCTACCGGAACGCTGGGCGGGACATCCGGGTGATCAACAGCCCGCCCGACACGTTCCGCAGTGTTACGCCATTTGTGTAACCAATTACGCCGCTTGCATACGTTACGCAAACGGCGTAACGCTGCGGAATGCGACGGGCGGGCTGTTGATCACCCGGATGTCCCGCCCAGCGTTCCGGTAGAATAACACCACTGGATCTACTCCTTGGTAAGTCAGTATAGGATTGCAGCTTTAAGCTTTGGAGCCCACATAGTTAGGGTTAACCAGATATAAACTTGGACAGAGTGCCTATACCTTTAACCGTTGTATAAAAGAGGAAATTTGGGCAGGTGAAGTTTTGGAAACCCTTCCATGATGAGCTGCACCTGCCCAAATTCCCTCTTCTATACAATGGTTAAAGGTATGGGCACTCTGTCCCAGTTTGTATCTGGCAACCCTACACATAATTAAAGTTCAGGCAGTGTTTCTGCTGTTTCTCGCACTGTATAAGCATGTACATATCACAGTTAGGGGTGAGGGCTGGTACAACAAATCAACTGCTTTACTCCCACAAACTGAATTATCTACTTTGTCCTATTTTGGCTCCAGTCTTCTCAACAAACAAATGCTCAGTTCAGAAATAGAACACTAGAAACCTTCCTACAATCTCGCATTGCTTCCTCTTTCCCTTCACATTGTTCAGTTCAACTGCAGTGGATTACAGAAGGAGTGAAAATTTTTGTTTTTCTTGAAGCCTTTCAAGTAATAGATCCTATCACCCATCCAGCCTATTTGTTATAAAAACAATCCCCTTCACCTGTGGTTCAGATGTGAACAGGTGGTTGCTTTTGTTCTGCCCAGACTGTAAACAGTGAAACCTGTTTGAGTGCAAATAGGCAAAGTTTTCATTTTCAATGAAAAGTAAACCTATTGGCAAGACTATATAATTAATGGCCAGCCTTAGCAGTGAAATAGAAATTACATTAATGGCCGGTTTCTCCTTATCTTGTAAAGGTATTGTTCCCAGCAGCTGGTGTTGTAGAGTTTAAACATAAAGCAGATGTTGCTGTGTAAAATAATACTTTATAAAATATAAGTGTACATTGACAGCCTTAATGGTTTAACCTGCTTAATGGTAGGCCACAGCTGACAGATTTTGAAAATTCTATGGAATAACCAATATATTGGAAATAAAATCAGCTTGCCCTTGAATTTACAGAATGGGTGGAATGTACTTAGCTTATCTCACCTCATGATGCTTTGTTAGCGTCTGATAGAAGGCAAGTCATACAAAACTAACACATTAATATTAGTTTAGTGATTGATACCCGTAAATATTCAAGCAAAGCTGCATTGGTGGCAAGATGCTACCAGTGGCAAGATGCTAAGCTGTCCTGGAGGGCTGGTGTTTCTAACATATATTTGCATTCAGGCAGAGTTAGTTCCAGCGTCCTGCACTTCAGAACACCTCTGGATGTGACTGGAAGGCACATGTCTGGAGGCCCTCTGTGGGTGTCATTTAGATGTCATTTACCATATTCATTCATTCATTCGAAACTGCCAAAACATATACAAGTCTTTACTAACACCCATTGCTTTTTATCATAGATACCTTAAGGTCTGTTACCTTAAGCATAGCATGGAATTAATCAGGTGTTCATCCAATGCCTATTACACATGCAATTAGTAATGTCAGGTTGAGAGATTCATAGGGCCAACAGAGAAACCATGATGGTGTAAAAACCAATTTAATGAGTATACTTATTTTAAAATTATTGCTGCCAGCAGATTGCTTTGCTTAAAACAGTATTAAAGGTGATGGTATATAATCTACTTGTTTGATCATTGTAGCACTTTGAGAAACCTATGAAAGTCGAGACACTACCAGATGGTACACATTTTCTTTTGCAATTCTTAAAAAAAAAAGAAAAGATATTAAAGCCTTGTGGATTTTGCCTGCTTTCCAATTTTGAAACATCTATTTGTTTAGAATAGGTGGAAGGAAGTTATGAATCCATAAAGACTGCTTCTTATTACCCACCAAAATAAAATATCTAAAATAAAATCTGGCTCATTCAAAAGAAGATGGAATAGACCAGTGATTCCCAAACTGATGGATCGTGACCCACCAGGGGAATCAGATGCCAGCATTAAGAGGAGTGGCCACAAAATCAGCAGCAATGTGATCGCCATGATCGTACTGCTGCCAGGAAGGGTATTTTAAGCTTACCTTTGGGGAAGTTTTGTGACAAAAACACAAAAGTGGGGTGTTGTTGCTTTTAACAGCAGTTTTAAGCTATGGGGAGGCCTGCAGAGGGGACCACAAGCTCTTTGAACCCCGTGGAGAGTCATAACAACTCCAGATAAGTAACAACCCCTGATAAACCCTTGCATCCCCAGCAGCAGAGAGACAGGTGGTAATTGCATTGCGAGCCCCCACCCCCACTCATGCAAAGACTTACAGTGTGCTCAAAGTCTGAGTAGGACCTTCCCCAAGAATGGTGCATCTGACACCATTCAAATTTTGTGCGAACAAGATGAAGTGCTTTTCTCAGCTCACACAGCATGTTGTCCGTATGCAGTCAGCTGTATACGTTCTTGAGGCCCAGACAATGCTGGAGTCCATGGCCAGCCCATGCATGAAGCAAGTCATTCAGCTTGTGTTGAGTGGCAGCTTGCGGAGAGCAGCAGACTAATGGCCCAGTCCTATGTGCTGTTTATGCCACTGGAACAAGCATTCTGGCGGCAGAAACAGCTTTATAGCTGCTACAAATGTGACACTGCAGCAAGCACATCCTAGCTGCCACGAGAAGCAAGCAGCCAGGACTGTGTGATGACAGACAGTGTATGTGCAATTTGGTGGGGAGGACATGAAACTGGGAGGGAGACTGGACTGAAGGAAGGAGAAGGGTTGGCAGAAGTTGGGCCTGCTGAATCTAAATCCTCTTTCAGGCCCAATCTGCCCTCACAATAGCACTGGCGCAGGTCCAAGTTGACCCACGGCTGCAACAGGGGCTCACCATGGGGGAAGGGAACAAATGTTGCTTTCGCCCCGAAGAGGCCTCAACGTATGGGGTAGAGCAGATGCCACGTTGGTGCTTCTGTATTGCTGTGTGGGAAGTTAGGTAAGATTGGTTTGCCCAGATGCCTTTCACCCCAAGTTTGCCACTGCCATGCTCCAGCCAACTGCAGTTAGAGCCAGACCAGTCTGTTTCCATAGCCATTCACTTCACTCTTTCCTCCCAGGCCCCCTTAAAAAAAATCCCAAGAAGTGCAGGGCATGCTTGGAGCACTCCTGCACTTCTGGTTTTTTAGCCTGCAGTAGTACAACTGTAGCTTCCAGGTCATGAGAAGTAGTGATTCTGCTTTATTCCACCTTAGTCAGACCTCCCCAGGATTACTGTGACCAATCCTGGGCACCTCACTTTAAGAAGGAGGCAGCCAATCTGAAGTGGGCTCAGAGAAGGGCAACAAGGATGATCAGCTGGCTAGAGAAGAAGCCATACGAAGAAAGGTTGAGGGAACTTGGTATGCTTAGTCTGGAGAAGAGAAAGCTGTGAGGGGATAAGATAGCAGTCGTCAAATACCTAAAGGGCTGCCGTAAGGAAGAAGGGACAAATTTGTTCTCAT
The DNA here is from genome assembly GCA_029204185.1 of Lerista edwardsae. Classification (NCBI taxonomy): domain Eukaryota; kingdom Metazoa; phylum Chordata; class Lepidosauria; order Squamata; family Scincidae; genus Lerista; species Lerista edwardsae. The sequence goes on along the minus strand of JAJKFI010000139.1, from coordinate 990,932 downwards.
CTACCTCTGTGAGTAGAACTAGGTCCAGTGGGTACAAACTGCAAGAGAGGAGATTCCGGTTGGGTATAGTATCAGGAAGACATTATTGATGGCTCAGGCAGTTCAGCAGTGGAACAGATTACCAAGGGAGGTGGTGGATTTTTCCTTCACTGGAGACCTTAAAACAGAAGCTCGGCAAGCACCTGCTAGAGATGCTCTAGGACAGTGGTTCTCAAGCTTTTTAGACTGGGATCCACTTTTTAGAATGGCACTTGTGTTGGGACCCATTGGAAGTGATGTCATCAAGCAGAAAGTGTCGTCAGTGTGACGTAATCAAATGACACTCCTAGAATGCAAACTGGCATTCTTGGACTGCAGCGATTGCACAACCATGAAACGTCTCTGACAGAAAGCAAGATTAGGACAAAATATTATGGAAAAGCACTAAACTAAACAAAATTCACTTGAAAATTCAAACTGTTAACACTCACAAAAGAAATATAGTAAGAGTAAGGTCTGACGTTTCCAAGATGGCTGCTCCCAGATTTCCGTGACCCTCCTGACATCAGGTCACGACCCACCAAGTGGGTTCTGACCCACAGTTTGAATAACAATGCTCTAGGAGGTTTTCCTGCTATAGGCAGCGGGTTGGATTAGATCACCTTGTAGGTCTCTTCCAACTCTATGATTCTGTGATTCTACCCCTCCATGCTATTGATAGCATTGAATGCACAAGAAAGAGCCTTGACATTGAAAAGGGCTGAAGTTATAATCCTGTCAAATGTGGTATCATAAACTTGGTTATAACAAACCAAGTACTATAAGACTATAGTACTGTATTAGAATGAACTGATTGCTAAAGCCAATTAACTGTTAATTTTGCAAAGCCCCAAGAAGATTCTTCAATACACCAGGACATACTCTTTTTTAGGCACAAATATTTGGAAGCTTGAGTTGCAATTTCTGAAAACATAGAAAGTTATCAGCATTAAGTTGTCCCCTTGAGACTGTAGTCCATGCTTTTAATGAGCACCTTCAGTAGTTATACCTGTAAATTAACCTCAGTTAATTCTTCCTTTTCAAATCCCCTTAGAAAATGCTGCAATTTGTTCTGTGATTGGATGGCTGAATTGATTGTATCATGCTTTTGGCAGGTTTCAGGGGGAATTATATCAAGTATCATAATGAGTTAGATACTTGCAAGATTGCATATGCTCTTAAGGGACTCCCAGCTACTTTTCATAATCTGATATGTGTTTTCCTTTTCTTTCCTTACTGTTTCATGCACACCAAGGACAAAACTTAAGTTCTGAACTAATAAATACTTAAGAGGTTGAGCCCTGCTATTTATAATTTTCCACTGCTTCCTTTTTGTTCCTTTGTAATCTCAGTAACAGTTTTTACACCTTGTCATGCATTCAGGAACCTCCATCTGTGCAGTCTACTGCATTTGTGAAATAAACCCATCTGTACAGCTGATTAAAAATTGGATGTGATCCATGGTTTGTATTTGCCTTGAAAGAAACAGAAAAACTGCATCAGTTGATCATATAAGAATTGAATATGGGATGGAATGCACAAGCTTATGTTACCAGTATCATTTTTAATGTAATCAGTTAAATTTAATAATAGACAGAAATCAAATCAGGGAAAAATTAAGTGTGACAAACAGGACCAATTAAAAAGATTCCACGTTCATGTTTATGGTTGTACTTCCTTTTGCAGCTCCTATGTTGATACCATTTCATATATGAAAGTAACAGCAAGGTGAATATAATTCTGACAGCTTTTTAATATCTTACTGTTGTTTATCTGAGAGCCTAACTTGGAGTTATCCTAACTGGCACACTTAGGCCATCAAAGTTTGGCTGGCACAAGGGCCACTGTAAAGCGCATTTGGACGACTGTCGGAGTCAGGGGGGATGGCACACGTCTGTGTGCTGGCCAGTCTTACTCCAAGAGTGGTCCAAACATGTTTTACAGTGGCCCATATGCCAGCCAAACTTTGATGGCCTAAGTGTGCCAGCCTAACTCCAGGTTAGGATTGCACCCTGACTGTCAATGCTGATAAGCATCAAAACAGCAACAAAAATAGACATTTAAAAACTTGTTCATGTGAATATGTTTGCCCCTTACTTTTTCCCAATGATAATATGTACACAAGCATGTTCACTCCTTATTGGCTCTAGGGATGAGCTGCTTGTCTGAATGACCCCATTCTGTTCCCATAACCCCATATTCAAACCCGCAGATTTAGGGACGTGCTATTGGAGGGTTTTCTGAAACCCACATAGGCTGCATGTGACTGCCCATTTTGGGTGAAAAAATGTTACTTTTGGTTTTCAGGGGAAACCAGAAGTGACGTTTTTATGCCCTTATAAGTAAGGAGTGTTTATTTTTTTTTGTTAAAAATGCATAAAAACGCAAAACACTGCCTTTTTGGTGTGAAAATATCCAAATAAAAACACAAAGCACTGCATTATCCCTGCTAACTGGGCAAGAGGCACCTTTTCAAGTGGTGTTCCTCTTATATTTAGCAGCGGGAGAGTAATTGTCCCTATTCACTCCTGTGCAGTGTCTTTTCTAATGGCTGTTGCGGGTGGTATTCTATATTTTTTAGATTGTGAGCCCTTTTGGGACAGGGAGCCATTTAACTTTTATTATTATTTGCCTGTAAACCGCTTTGTGAACCTTGTGTTGAAAAGCGGTATATAAATACTTTTGATTGATTGATTGATTACTTTTCCAATTAGAAAGAATATTGTGGCTGCAACTGCTGACCCAGTGTCACCTATATCACCTACCTAGTATACTTTAAAAGCAGCTGTGTCATCCTGGCGGAACGTACACCGTTCCGCTAGTTCCGCGGACGGGCCCGGGCCGCGCCACCTCTCCCGAGGACGGGCGCGCTGTTCCTGGGCCCGCCCGCCCTCCCGTGCATCCGAATCACTCTGAAATGGAGCGATTCCAGGCGCAGGGAGGCGTGGCTGGCCTCCGCCATAGGGGCGGAGGGCTGCCAATCACCCGGGTGTTCCAGTTCCTGGCGCACCCGGATGACATCACTGTTTAAAAGCATTTAAAATTACTAAAAATGAGAACTTGGAATGACATGATGAAGATGGAATACCTTTAAGCAAATGGCTAGTGACATGGGCAACCCAATCCTAAACTGGTTTGTAGGGAAATTTAGGAAAAGGGGCCACTCAGACATCTTGCCCTCAGGCCCAATGATAGCTCTCACCCGCCCTGGTCCCTGCCCATCAAAAAGGAACACAGGTGTGTCCCTTCTCTCCACCTCATCTTTCCTTTCTCATACTGCCCTGAAGCTCAGGGTGCAATTGATTCAAGGGTTAACAGCTGAATGCTCAATGGTTTGGTTCATGCAGTTCCTTTTTGGAGAAAAAGAATGAAACTGTTGGCAGCAGGTTCTAGACATACAGTATATCTAGAACATATGGCATTAGATCAAGTCTAAATGTGTTTTGGCATCGTTTGAAGGTGAAATTAACAGTATAAATATAAGTCTGAAGCGCAGAAAAGAGAGAATTTTTTTTTTTTTTAAAGCCAAGCAAGTTCATTTCATCTGGGCTGTTTCAAAACCATCATAGAGTTATAAGGAAGACAATGAACCGTGGATGTCTAAGCATTATGAGAAAAAAAGCAAATGAGAAGGTCTTTGCAAAATCTGATGCATGTCTACTCTGAGTAAGTACCAGAATTCTGTGAACTGAATTGGGTGATCTGCTACTTTCCCATGTTTTCAGTGGCTGCTTATTTGCATGAATACCATCTTAGATTAGTGGAAATGTTTTTTTTTGGGGGGGGGGATGGTATGTATTTTGATGGTATGAATAGTTAAGTATTGTATATGTTTGAGGGGGAAACAGAGGTTTTTAAAAGCCTTCAGAAACCACCCCCTCCCAGGAAAGATATGCCCCCATTCTGTACTCTCCTTGCCCACAAACACACCTTCCCTGCTTCCTACATGCCCTTCTGCTACCCTGTTCCATCCCCAGTGCTGCCGGGCACAACCTTACCTGTGTAGGTATTCGCCCAGCCAGCTCACAGGTTGTCACATACATGCTTTATGGCACATTTGCACTGCTCTGAGACAGTACAGGGACTTTGGATTGTACCATTACTGTAGATCTTTTGCCAAACAGGAACCCCAAATTTGCCTCAGACATCATTTTAGGTAAAACCTGGTAGTGTCTAGTTCCAACCTAATACAGAAGAACAAAACACTAAGATCCATCATCTTATAGAAGCGGAAAGAAAAAGGACTTTATTTCCTTGGAACCAATTTAAGGCTCAGCTGCAATTGTATCTCTTGTTGTTAAACAAAGTGCTGTAGAAGTGATTTGTAAATATGAACACAGTATTAGAATGGGAAAGACACTGCTAATTATACACAACAGAATTTGGGCCCATTGAGTATGGTACAGCTGAATATGATTCATTTTTAAGTGCCTACAATGCGTCACTTAGTGTATTGGTGCATCCCATCAAGGGATTTGTGCCGTAACCCCAGAGATGAGCAATGCCCAAGCGGTTGGTGCTTGGATTAACATGATAAATACAGCTGTTTCCTATATTTAGCACGCAACACAAAATATGAAATTACAATTGCGTTATCTCTGTCTAGGTATGTGCATTTCTTGGCATATTTTGTCTGGAACATAACGTGCCGCTGATCTTTTCCCATCACCTTTGAGGGTTTCAGTTCCATGGGCTAGGTGGAACTATCTCCATTTCAGGGCTGTTGAGAGCTCTATCGCCACCAGCTCTGGGCATCGTAAAGCACATTTATAAATGTGAGGAGGGTTTATAAATTTATAAACCCGGTGAGGAGGGAGCGCTGGCGCTACGCCAGCACCAGTGGCACTGAGCTTCAATGCCATGGTGCCACCAGCACTTGGCTAGTGGACCAGCGGTACAGTTTTGGGGCATGGGGAGGGTGTGAGGAAGGCAGGAATGGGCAGGAGAAGTGAGAGGGGTGAGACTGGGAGAGGGGTGAGACTGGCGGCAGCATTCACCACCACATCTCCAGCCCTCCGTGTTGGGCTTGCAAGCCTGGCACACTCTGCTTCAGTCTCCGTCTGCAAAATAGCAGGTGGAGACTGGAATAGCCCCATTGTGGGGCCTGCAGCTTTCATCAGGAGAAGGGGACAAACTTTCATCATCAGTTAGTCCCCTTCTCCAGAGAAGACTCCGGTGGTGGCTGGCAACTGCCATGGCTCCTGCAGGAAGTAGTGGTGCCCATTTGACACCGCTGCTCCTACGAGAGCCTGACAGCTTAGGATCGGTTTGCTCATGTCACTAACCATTTGCTTAAAGGTTTGCCATCTTCATCTTGTCAATGTCACATACAGGGACAGCCCAGGTAAAGGCTCAGTGATTCATGTGCTAGCTTCTATATTAGACATAATGTACAGGGAGCGTTCGTTCCACAAGAGGCAGATGACTCAAGTACTCTAGGGAAGAGATATACAGAAGACAATAGGATTAATTTCCAGCCATTTTGCACATAAATCCCTATTGCTTCTTTGTTCCAAAGTATATCATTCTGGTTATTTTCATAGTGTTTGACCCTTTTTATAGGAGCTTGTTACAGGCTTAACAGAGGATGTAAAAATGCACAATGGAAGAGATGATACATGCTGGTTTTGAGTTGCATTGACAGAAAACAGTTGGAACAAATGTTCTCATCATTTGCAACACAATCTAATGACGTCAATAGTATTGCATGGCTATAACCTGAAAAGAGAAATATAAGATCACTTCTTTTCTATGGAAAAAGGAAAGCAAGACAGTTATCTCAAATTGAATGGAATGACACATAATGGAGGAATATTTTTCTTTCTCCCATCTATATAAAAAAAATCAGGCAGATGTCTCTGTTAGCTGCACTAGTTTATGTCTGATCCATGCTCATTAATGTAGCAGTGTATCAGCAAAAGTCCTGCTGATAGGTATTGATTTATTAGTTACTGCCTCCAGAATATATCCATAAGTGCTTATAAGCTTCTGTCAATCCAAGCTTCTAATGCAAGAAACCGATAGTTTAGTATTTTTTTCATTGTTACCAATGTCTTTATTCTTTAACTTGAATCACAACAAACCAAATTAAAACACAAATAAATTGAAGAAACTAAAACCTGCCAAACAAAACTGCAAAGTATAACAAAGTATAGTTTAGGTTTTTGTTTGGTTTGGGTTTTTTTTTGTTCTCTTTATAGTAATTTTCCTCTAATATACAAGCTAGGCCTTCCAACAAAGCTAGTTTGTGAAATTTTCTGCCTGGCAGCCAATTCTAATCAGCGCTAGAAGGGTGGGGCCTCTTGGCCCACACAGTATCTAGTGCTGGGAAGGAGCAGGCTAGAGCTCTCCTCAGGAGACATTTGTACCCTTCTCCTCTATAAAGCCCCAGCGTATGCAATGGGATTATTTGGATCTGCTCCTGTGAAATGGCCCTTGCAAGTCGGAGAAGTCTCATGCTGGGCTTCTCGGTCACGGAAGGAGGGTAGGAATTCAGCCTGCTCCAGTGCCACTGATTCCATCCCCTCCTGGACCTGATCTGCCCCCATTCTTTACACATTCTTAGTCCATTACACCCCCTCACTGCCCTTCCCCTAAGGGAATCCCTAAGGGAATCCCCGTATGGCCAAATCTGGAGCCCGCCTTCCCCCCGCCCACAATCTCCCTCTCCCCCGCCAATCCCCATCGTGGCTTCAGTTGGCACAAGGGAGGCTCGCTGTTGGCGTTGTCAGGCCGATGCTACTCGTAGTGTCGGCCTGAGAGCACTAGCAGCAATGTGGGGGTGCCCCTTGGCACCCCCGCATCAGCACTAGTGACATAGTGTCACTATGTGACTAGTGACACTACAGGGCAGCTGGGATTGTGCTGTTAGTCTAACACATCATGGTGCTTTTAGTTTTTTCACTTACCCGGTGAGGCGGGGGGGTGGGCCCCGAGGGGCTCTCGCTTCTGGCTCCAAGCGCCCGGCATGGGCCAGGCGTGACCCGCTCCAGGGACAGTGTCAGGTGAGGAGTCTGACTGAGATGGTACACCTGTCAAACCGTAATGCAGGTGTCCTAAGGCGAGCTCAGGGAGGACAGAAACCTTCCGTGGAGCAGAAGGGCAAAAGCTCGCTTGATCTTGCTTTTCAGTATGAATACAGACTGTGAAAGCGGGGCCTCAAGATCCTTCTGACTTTTTGGGTTTTAAGCAGGAGGTGTCAGAAAAGTTACCACAGGGCTAACTGGCTTGTGGCGGCCAAGCGTTCATCGCTTTTTGATCCTTCAATCAATGTCGGCTCTTCCTATCATTGTGAAGCAGAATTCACTAAGCATTGGATTGTTCACCCACTAATAGGGAATGTGAGCTGAGTTTAGAGCATTGTGAGACAGGTTAGTTTTAATCTACAAATTGATGGTAAGGCTACATCTGGGGTACTGTGTAGAGTTCTGGTCGCCACACCTTAAAAAAGATATAGGGGAACTAGAGAAGGTGCAGAAGAAAGCAACTGAAATGATTGCAGGGTTGGGGTACCTCCCCTATGAGGAAAGGCTACAGCGTTTGGGGCTCTTGAGCCTAGAAAAAAGGCACCTGGGGGGGGACACTTGATTGAGACATACAAAATTATTCACGGGACGGATAAAGTGGATAGAGGGAGGTTCTTTTCCCTCTCTCACAATACCAGAATCCGGGGACATCCACTGGTTTTGAGTGTTGAGTGTTGGGAGAGTGAGAACAGATAAAAGGAAATACTTTTTTACACAGCGGGTAATTAATCTGTGGAACTCCTTGCCACAGGAGGTGGTGATGGTGTCTGGCATTGATGCTTTTAAAAGGGGATTGGACAGATTTGTGGAGGATAGTCCATCGCAGGTTATAGGCCATGATGGGTAATGCAACTTCCTTACTTTAGAGTTAGGCTACCTCTGAGTGCCAGATGCAGGGGAGTGGCAATGAGATGCACATATCGAGGTGTCTTGTGTGTTCCCTGAGGCATCTGGTGAGCCACTGCGAGATGCAGGAAGCTGGACTAGATGGGCCTTTGGCATGATCTAGTGGGGCTCTTCTTATGTTCTTATGTTCTTACTTTACAGTATTGCCAGAATCTGAAACTGCCTTCCACTTTGGTAAAAAGTCTAGTTCATGCCCTGATTGATCCTCTCCTTATTAGTTGCCTTATTTGCTCCTTGACTCACTCACTCCACCAAACTACATCAAGCTATGTTCATGGAAGTTTACTGGCATAATTTGCATCTAAAGACTATATCTGAAACCAGATCTTCCATGAATCTGGTCTTAAACAGGTCACTGAGTTTTGCCTAAAGTGAAATTTAAAGGTGGGTTTATAGGCTACTGCTTAGGCAAAACAACTATGGAATTTTGAGGGAAGCTTAAAGAGCCTTGGTGACTTCTAAATTTGTTCATGGATTGGGTGGAGTTATAGGGCCCAATCCAATGGGCCTTACTGTGGGTGGTACACTCATACCACCCACTCATACTACCGCCTAGGCAAATGTCGTACAAGGTGCCGTAAAGCACTTCCAACACGGCCGGCAAGCCATTACCGCCCGCTTTGGGGCGGCGCCACAACGACAACGGCCATGGGTCCCCTGACGGGAGCCCCACTCACCAGTTGGGCAGTTCTGGATTGGGCTGACAGTGCAATCCTATACATGACTACTCAGAAGTAAGTCCCATTGTTTTCAAAGGGTTTTACTCCCAGGAAAGTGTGAATAGGACTGTAGGCTGATAGTTTCTTTGGCCAAACCCACATTTAAATCAGCAAATATTTACATGCATTAAAACATGATTTAAGCGCTGGTATCGGGATCCCAGTTCCTTTGTCAGGGTAAGATGGTCTTTGATAACAGAATTCAATCAGAATACAGTTGGTTGATTGGATTTCTTGTTTTAACTTCGTATGACATTTTGGAGTTGAAAAGCAGTAAATAAAAATATAAATAATATTGTAAGTCTTTTCTGAACATGCCTTACATATCCAATATTTATCAATATTTAGATCCACTTAAAAAAACATTTTTTTTAAGTTAATGTCAGGAACTTGTCAAATCAAATAATACTTTTTTCCTCAATGTTTCTCTGCATGCAGTTGTGCTTCAGAGTAAAAGCATTAAGCACATAACCTGTACTTAAGAATACAAGTGGTTTGTGTTGGGTGTAATCTTACTCCCAAAAGTCTAATTTTCTCAGTTGGTTCCCAATTAACCTATGGAGTTTTTAAGTCCTGTTTTAATTAGGCCTCTTCCTCTAGAAGAAGCAGCTTATTCTTCATATTTCACTTTATTATTTCTTTTACTGGAACCCTGCAGGTTGGGGAATGGGGTTTTAAGATGTTCTTGTTTGATTGTCAATTGATATTTAATGAAGATGATGCTCATTATCCAGTACAATGCAGTAAAAATTTAGAGTGAGAAAAAGAGGCATGCGAAAGGTGCCATGGGGGGAGGCAAATGCGGAGGGTGCTGGCTGCAGTTGGGAGCAGCGACATGGAAAAACCCATGCACTTTTTGCTCCCCCACTGCACTTAGATCGCTCCTAAATGGAGTGATTCCGGGCACGAGGAAATGTGGCCAGGTAACATCGCCCTGCCCCAGGTGTGCTGCAAGCTGAGTACAGCTCTAGTGACAAGACATGCAAGCCCTCCAAGTATGAAGACTACATGTAAGTTAGTTGCGTTTGAATTTGACCCAAAGAAGAATCTGGCAATGAGTTTGAGGTTTCTTTTGATTAGAACATGAAGTGCTGTATTTCAAGGTATTTCATCTGCTTAAACAGCATATAGGGAGAACAAGGCTAGGGAATAAGGAACCTTGGAGAGAGAGAGAGAGAGTGTGTTTGAGGGCAATGTAGTTAAAAGTTGTTAGGAAGGGAGAAGAGCTTCTGGCTGGGGTTGATGAATGTTGGGGAAAAGACAGATGGTAAGAGCCCCAGTGCTTGAATGGCTCAGCAATAGGCTCTGAAGGCAGGAATGCCTCCTTTGACAGATGCACAAGCTTGGCCTCCTTATGTTGCAGCTGGGCTGTGCCCCATCAAAATCAAAGCTCAACAGCCAGCCAGTGATCTTGCTGCTTTTAAGCAGACATCAGTCTGAAAGGTGAGAGGAAGTGAAGGAGTGGGCAGTACCATTCAAGCCCCAATACTAACTAAATCTCCCCTGCCAATTCATGTGCACCAAAGAGGTGCATGAATCTATGGAGGGAAGTCCTGCAAGTCTCTTCAAGGCTACCCCTATCGTCTTAAGTTCTGCATCAGCTATTTTGCAGGTGGTAATAGCAGTGGAAAGGGAGAGGTCTAATCTACTATTCCCATCCCTCCCTCCTCATTCTATCTCCCTGCCCCAAATCCCTCATTCATTTTCCTCCCTCCCCGTACCTCCCACTGCCCACCCCCATTGCTTACCTGGCACAAGCAGGTGGGTTCTTTGCTGCCAGAAGTTGGTGTCTTCACTGCACTGACAGCCTCATTGCATTCACTGGTGGTGTTGGTGAGTACAACAGGATCCAGACACTGCTGCCTGGCTCAGACACACTTTTAATAGGGTTGGGATTGAATATAAAGAAGAGGCATAGATGCCACAGGAACACGCAAGGTTATGTATCTGTTTTGGTGTTCTCTGAAAAAGAAAGGGTAGCATTCCTCATCCTTGGGGAGGCAGGGCCAATTCTCCTCCTCGGTTGGATGGCATCCCAGCACTAGACCAGTTCTTTGATGACATGGCTGCATATTTCTGAGCTTCGGGCTCAGCGGGGTCCCCTTTGTCTTCTTTTCCTCTCCTTCATTTTAGTTTAGGTAAAAGTTTCCCCACGACCGAATGGTCTAGTCGTGACCAACTGTAGGGGGCGGTGCTCATTTCCGTTTCTAAGCCAAAGAGCTGGTGTTCGTCCTAGGACAAGCTTCCATGGTCATGTGGCCAGCATGACTCTATGCCGTAGCGCAAGGAATGCCGTAACCTTCCCACCGAAGTGGTACCTCTTTACTCGCATTTTCACGTGCTTTCAAACTGCTAGGTTGGCAGGAGCTGGGACAAGCAATGAGAGCTCACTCCGTGGCACAGTCTCGAACTGCCAACCTTCTGGTCAGGAACCTTCTGGTCAGCAAGCTCGCAGCTCAGCAGTTTAACCCGCTGTGCCACCACGTCCCTTACAATCTTAGTTTCTTATCTTTAATATTCTTGTTCCTTCCTATTTGCTAAAAAAAGACAGGCCCCTCCATGGTCAGGAGGAGAAGGATTTGGCAGGGCTCTCAGCATAGCCATATCAGTGGTTTAGAGCCTGCTTTTCACTACTGTTCAACAGAGGTTGGTAGGCCTGCGTGGCGGGCCAACCATAGGTGACACTGGCAGAAGCCAACAATGTCAGCAATGAGTGAGCAAGGGGGCCTCAGTGAGTGCACTGGCCCCACTTCATCCATCAGCCCAGCTCCAGGGACTGGGCCCACTGTGCCTCTTGCTTAGGTGGCAATGCACCCTACAGGGCAGCAAGTCACCCCAACTCAACAGGCCCTCTCAGGCAGGCTTGTCAAGGGATAGCAGGATCATCAGTGTCTCACATTCCCGTCTAGCACTCACCAACACCAGCCTGCTTTTCCAATGTGCTGTAGCATTGGGTAACGCAGGTGAAAGGCTACTTCGCAATATGCCAGGGAAGACATTTTGGAAAGGGCCTGTCTGTCTCCAGGAATACCCACAAACACACACAGATTCTGGCAGTGATTCAGCATCTCCTTGACATGTGAGTCATAGAAAGGGTTCCAATGAGGCAGAGGGGCTCGGGAATCTACTAACCAATTACTATTGGTTAGAAGAATGGCAATGCAAGAACAATCTTTGCCCTAAAGTGGCTGAATTGGTTCCTCAAGGAACATAGATTCAAGATGGATCACTTCCTCCTTGGATTCAGGTGACTTCTTGATCTCCATAGAACTCTCCAAGGCCTATCTACATTTACTGATTTGGCTCCCTTCCCTTGTCACCGTTACTCTAACTTTATCACCTAGGAAGATTCCAGAGCCACTTTAGGGAATAGGACCTCATGCAAGTGATGCCCTCCAGCCAAGACAGGATTCAGACTTGGGAGCAGGTTTTAAGATTCCAGATCAAAGCTAGGTAATGTGGCAAATCTACCTCTAGCCTTTAGGTAGTATTAATTTATTTTAAATAAAGTGGCAAATTGTTGAAGGAAGCATATATGTCTCGAGGAGCTCTCAAAGGTACACAGGCCCCAGACCAGCAGTTTCAGCATCAGTACAATTGCGTCATAATTGCGTCTCCCTGTTGGGAGATGAGTGCAGCATTCTGCATGAGCTATGAATGACATCATTGAGCAAAGCCTGAAGAATAGCAAAAACTTAAAAGTCTCATGTAGAAAATAATTCTAGTTCACTGGTTTGTTCGCCTTCCTAGTCCCTTTACTCATGAATGGAACCCTGCATGCGTATTTGCTGGTAAATGGTACAGCCGTTACTCTTTTCATCCGGTAAATGAAGGTAGAAAATCAGTTAAATTCATCCCAGAGAGGTGATCCATGAAAGTTAAGTACAGTTAGGGGGAACATATGAATAGCTGAGTTTGCAGCTGCTTGTGCCTAAATTAAGAAAAAACTCTAACTCCTTCAAAACCAGTAAAAACAATAGTTGTATATTATATTTATATTTTACACACTCACACAACACACTCCATAAAGTTGTAGAGTTTTTGTCGAATTAAATGTAAAGAGAATTACTAATGATGAAGCCTAACCTCTGAAATTGCTCTGTCAGACCTTTGTACATTATGTAGTAATTAGAAAGAGGCCATTAGCATGTATGCTGTGAACTTTTCAGTGTAGTTCTGGACATAGGGTAGCATAACCAATTTAAAAAAAAAACATTTAAGTGGGTAAGAGAACCATTAAAGCCAATTCATTAGACCTGCATCTTTTGGAGTTGTTGGCACAGAGGATGCACATCAAAGCAAAAAGAAAGAGCTGCTGATCTGTGCTCCAAAAGCGCTGAAAGGAGCAATCAAATGTGGACTGTGAATCTTCAATCGTAGGGCAGCCTGAGGGTACTGATTATACTGATGAGGATACAGTAATGACTTAAGCAGATGTTGAGCATTGAATTAACTAGGATATGAAGAGGAGGAACCCAATCCTTTGAGGACTGCCTAGACCAGGGCTTCTCAAACCATCTGATGTGGTGGACTGGCAATATTTTTCCAATATGACAGGGACTGGTCCAGTGGTGTCAGCCTACCGGTTCGCTGGGCGGAGTTGTCGCGGTCGTAGGGCGGGTTTCCACGGTGATCGGCAGCGTGCTCGCTGTGTCCCGTTGCGTTATGGCGAAAGCTCGCCCGCTGCAGCTAAGACGTTTGTAAATGGATCTGTTTTGGTTTTGAATCTGTTTTGGCTGCATCAAGGACAAGGTGTGGGGAGGACAAAGGAACACAAGACCTGGGTGGAGGAAGGTACGGCCAATCAGCTGAAGGGGGAGGGAGGCAGGAGCAGACTTTTGGTCCATCTCCCATGATTTGGACCCTCGGTTAGATGAAAGAGCTGTCTGAGTTCTGGCTCTGGGTGAAGGAGGGGAGAGGGGGAGGAATCTTGGCCATAGAAGAACATTGCTTAGCCATGGAGGTGGGGAAGCTATTTCATTGTGGCAGCCCATTTCGTATGGAACCGAAGATTCCCTGCAGCTGAGTGTGCTCACTCACTCACTCGCTCATGTAACAGGTCAACCCAGATTTGGTGGGAAACAGATCTCATTGAATGAATGATGTGCTGCAGCTGGGACTATTTTTCTCCCCATTCTTCTGAGTTCAATTGTGAGGCTGGGGCTGGGGGAGGTATTGTCACGGTGGCCGATTAGGAGTGAAGTGCTATCAGCAGCACATTGCTGGCCTGCCAGAACCTTAATGATAAGTGTGAAACGACAACTCCAACTGCTCCCTCTTGGCACGTCCCATTTTGACCGTTTGTAGTTGTGCGTGCCTGCCCTGCCCTGCAGCTTGCCTTGAAAAGACTCATGGCACGTGGAAATGACTAGTGGAATTCCAGGGTGGAGTCACCATAGGCATGCGCTAGGACTTGTGTACGAGTCAATTCCCGAGGGGATGGAGACTTCTGAATTGACTTGACTCAAATGTTGAGACTTCTGCACAACACTGCATTTTGCTGCCTTAAAGTCTGAATGTGTAATCTTAATCACTTAATAAACCAAAACAAAGTTTACAGGTCTGAGTTGGTCTTGAGTGCTGGGAACATGAGTCAGCTATCCTAGCTGCTTGGACTGGCTAGCAAAGTAATAGTCCAGAGCCTTGAAGTCTGGGTTCCTGAGGGGAGGGAGCCCAGGACCTGCAAGGCCTGATTTAAGCCCGGAGGGTCTCAGAGTCCCTAAGCTGAGACACTGGTGTAATTCGGGATGGTGGCAGGCTTGCACCAGTTTCTGCTGGGGTCCCATTCTGGATCCCCCCCCCATGGATACCTGAAACCGGGGATACTGGGACACCTTTTAAAGACAGGGGAACATCCAGTGGTGAAATTCAGCCAGTTCCCACCTATTCTGCAGAACCGGTTGCCAATTTTCGGTTGGGAGAGGGAAGAAAGGCAGCGGCCGCCCTGAAGCCCGCCTTGAAGGACACAGAACCGGTTGTTAATTTATTTGAATCCCACCACTGGAAACATCAGTGTTTTTGCTGCAATAAGGTTTTAAAAAAGAGAATTGTCTAATGTTCCCTGAGCTTTTTAACTGGCATCCCAGTATCCATTGTATCCATGGTTAACTGAAACTGAATATTGAATCAGTGGATACCGGGGCACATCTGGACTCAGTAATTTGGTTTAATTGGCTAAGTACTTGCTGTCTTGAGATTTGTTGTGCCCCCTTGAGATTGCAAGAAATGGAAAAAAAACTCCTTTTAAGAACAGTAGGCTTGACACTTAAGCTGAAATTAGATCTCTTAAAGGCCTGCCCCACCTAGGAGTCTAAGATGAGCCCATTTCAGAATAAGGGTTGGGTGCCTGAGCGAAGGGTCCGATCCTTGTTTCCCACAATCATGTTCTAGTCAACTTTTAGTGGAAGAATGTGATGGGTGTCCTTCCCTCCACCCAGAAATACCCCTCCACGCCTCCCCCCTGTCCTTGCACCACTGAGCACAGCACTCATGTCCGCTGGCTGGCTGCAGCATCGGCAGGACAGCACAGGCTACGTGTGAGTCATCACAAGCCTGCTTCATGGCATGTTGGCAGTGGCTAATGGTGGCGCAGGCTGGCGTTAGTGAAGAACAGGATTACATTGTAAACTTAATTAACTAATCAAAACAAAAAATCTCTGTCCAAACTATGTGTAATGTTTATTATGCCATTCCCCACTTAGCTGTTCACACTCCAAACTTAATGACCCACAGATAAGGGTTACTCTTCACAGGGAATTTGTCCTGACCCCTTTAAGCATTTTCTGTTCCTTATTTTGGCTCGCCATATACAATGTGGAGAGTGTACTCAAGTTTAGTATGTTGCATTAAGGATGACAGGGAAAACAGGAGAAATAATCTGTTGCTCTGAAACAGACTAGAATGTTGAAAGAGGCAAATAAAATGAAGACTGGTGGTCTTTGCATTTTAAAAGGCAAGTTAGGCTGTGTTTGAGAGGAAGGAAAATAGAGCAATAATGTCCTTTTAACTCCTGGATTGCCTCTAGCCAGAAAGTGTAGAGAGGAAGCCGGTACACAAGTACAGCTAAGTACAACATAGTTTCAGTTGTCAGGAAATAAAAATACAGCATTAGTAGTACCCAGAAACATTTGTCCTCACTTCATGATTTATATTTGTTGACCTAATTTAATGGTGCTCTAATTTCCAGTGGCATACCAATATTTTTATCAGATGAGGAAGGAAACCTTTTTTTTCCCTAACAGCTGCTAAAGTAGGAAGTGTACTTTAAGCTACTCTTACTGTTAAGAAGTTTGTCAGGAAGTATAAGTTGCGCATATTGATGAATGCCTTGAAGGGTTTCCCAGTTTGGCTGATATGATTCCCTTCATTGATGTGTTTGCTTTACCTGACAAACTGTAGGGTTTGTTTTGCTTTCCAGTTGAAAATGTTGTAGAATACAAATATACTGAAGGGCTTACTCTTCCATTTGGAAACTTGTGAAGCAATTTAAATCCTAAAAGCAAAACAGGTATCATGCCACTGATTCAGCCCCATTGTTTGAGAAGGGGATAGCTGTTACTTGCATTCTTGGCTCGTAGGCTTCCTGCACCTAACTAGCCACTGTGGGAAGCAGGAGCAAGACTAGTAGGTGGAAACAGTACTTTCCTGCACTGATGGGGCAGCACAGGCCTTGTCAGTGCGGCGGGGGTGCAAATGTGCTTTATGGCACCAGCTGGCTGGCTGCACCAGCACTAAACCTCAATAGGATTGGGCCATTAGAACGACTTCTTCCATGACATTTCCAAATGTCTGTTCAGCTATTCCACTAATTTCAATTGGATGAACGTATAATACTAATGGGCTGAGACACAGATGATGAAAAATGTAACCACAGCACCAGCACCAGCG